>OY754971.1:23876221-24251221 GCA_963576475.1 Molanna angustata
TTTCCACTTTTATAAATAAATACCATTTGCTATAGGTACCTATGCCTATTTCTTATAAAATAAACGAAACGTTGTATTTTTGGGTAAATTTATAACATCAAATAAACATGAGCAGTTTCTAGATTGAGTTAAATGAATGTAATGTGGGTAAGTACCTATATTGTTAAATTATGATCTAGGTACAAACTAATTCTGTCATCTTCATTGTGTATTTTGAAAATATTTTTCATGTTTGTCTCCGCATCCAATAACATCGTGGGTAAGCTTAATGTGCCATGACTATTTTCCAGGCTAACTCAATATTCTATATTAACATTAAAATAATATTTATTTGAACATTTTTCTATTTTTATATTATGTACTTCTCGGGCAAGTAACAGGTACTATGTCAAATATTAATTTCACACGCACCCAATAATATCAAGTAGCCACATTCTGGAGACTTAACATACCTATTAATCGTCTCACAGATCCAGACTGAGAACACAATTAAAAACTGTGTCTCCACCGGGTATCGAACCCGGGACCTTTGGATCAGCAGTCAGATACCTAATCAACTGTTCCCTGAAGGCCGACAATTGTTAAAGGCCGACTTAAACGATTATATTTAATACTTAGGAAAGGGTTTATCGAATTATTTATTGTCATTCTTTGAGAAATGAAATGGACAATTTCCTATTTTTTTCATTATTAACTATGATTCTCAAAAATTAAAATGGATTTACTTATATGGATATATTTAATGGATTTACATTTAGCATCTGAGGAAAGTCAGAGAATTCAGTTCTCCAAGGACAGCCATTTGTAATAAATATAAAAAATCATAGTAGGAACTGAGTAGGTAGGTACCTTGGTATCATAAAACCCATATTTTTCAGAGCACATAATGAAAACTATTGTGCATTGTTTCTTTGGAGATAGACAGTAAAAACTAAACGCAACACTATCATTGTCCACATCGTCCAGATGTTTGTGGAAGAACATGGATGCGGAGATAAATGACAAAGACGGCAAATTGAGGAGGCCTTTATCTAGCAAAATAAAAATAAAAAAATATGCAGATTTGAACGAGCGGAATATATGCGATGGCAATGGTCTTGCTCACATTTTCAGGCATCGCTTGGTGTTAGGAAGGTGCGTAGGTGCACAGCGCTTGGAAGAGTAATTTAAGTTAAACATCTTAGATCAAATGTCATGGGGACAGTTCAGTTCAGTGTCAATTATACCTACATGTGTGGGGGGCTCTGGACCAGAGCAGAAGACAGAGTACATACATTGGTAGGTACCTATTGAGGTAGGTACATACTCCACAATTACCCAAGCTTATTGTGTTTGTCAATTCAGACCTATTAACATTTCAGATGATTAATATCAGCGGTGGGCTGAACAACAATCAGACAATACACTAAACTACAACCAAAAGGATATGTCGTTAATTTAATTAATTTGTATTTTTTGCATACAGATATTTCGTCTCGCCTAATTTCCTCTGACAGAGATGTCTTCTGAGAAAATATAGACACAAAAAAGTCTAGTGCCTAAATTAAAGATAGTACATAGGACTATGTATGACATGGTAAGAAATGATTAGTTAAATTATAAAAAAGGATGTCATTGATATAATGAAAGTGAACACGCTGGGATGGTTTGACCATTCTGGAAGAACGCCTGACGAAGATAATATAAAAAGTGGCGTATATGTTCAAGAAAATTATGGCAGGACTATGTGAGGAAATATGGAGAGCTTGAACAACAGACGAACATAAAATACAATGAGGTATTTTTATGTAATATTTTTTCGTACCAAATTAAAAATTAAAAAAAAAACAAAGAGCTTCAAGTGTATTCTACAATTTTTCTTTTCATGATAACATTAATTTCATAGTCCTTTTGTGCAAAATACATATAAATATAGAACCTACATTGCGGGCTTTATGCCATTTGGAAATTTCTTCCAACCAACCAGGTAGGTAACAAAGTAAGTCAACTACGCAGGTACATTTCTTCCCTATGAGATACCTAATTATTAATCATTCAGCTATATCCAGATATAGGTGTTTACCTTGCATCTGATATCGTATTTTTAGTTAACCTATGTATGTAGTCACTTACACAGAATTGAAAATATTACTTACTTACATTATATTAATTATCCAATAAATTATTTCAATTATTAGTATGAGTAATTATTCAATAGTATCTTTAGTAAGGATATTTGAAATATTTACAATAAACCCTTTAGTCATACGTATCGGTACTACTGATACCTACAATTATCAAATCAATAATAACTATATTGGTACCTATGGAATATTGATCCTTTGTGCTATAGTATATATTTGCCGTTAATATATCTAAATCAAACATGAATTTAACCCGGTATGAGAAAAATGACGTTGATGAAATAAAATTTAAAAATAATACAACTATTTCTCAACTCGCTAATAATAACAAGAATGGCGTGAAGGAAACAATAAGATCATATCGAAGCACACTTTCCATATTTTGAACAAATAAAATTTTAATACGAACAAGTTTAATTCATTCGTTAGTAACAGTAAATTATAGTCGAAAACAAATTATAACAATTATATCAGCATGGGGCTCGATATAATTTTACGCAAAACAAAGGATCCGTGGCTTTTTGGATCACGGCCATCGGCTTACAATAATAAAACATCATCAATTTTAACAACGTAAAAATTACAAGAAAGTTGATTTTGTAAAATTTACATAACAATATAAGACACACAAAAGCTTTGTTTTTTTGTGTGAGTATCAATAGAGGTTGAAATAACAGGTAAAGTGTCTTAAGTATATAGGTACATGTTGTATTCATAGACAAACAAAAAATTATATGCTTCGTATCATTAAAACAATGTCTTGGTATAATGACATTTTTCCAATGCATTAAATTTCACAATGTCTTCGATCCAAGGAATAACTGCATCAAAAATGTATGTTCCTATATTTAAGGGCTTGGTTATTTTTCATGTCAGTGAATGAAAAATATACTAACCATATTTGAATTATAAATTAGCTATAAACCATTTGCTTTTTGAGTCACTTCGCGACATGTTTCGGAAGCGCTGTCCTTCCATCGACCGGCAAACATGTCGCGAAGTGACTCAAAAAACAAGTGGTTTGTAGCTAATTTATAATGCAAATATGGTTAATATTAACTACCACAAAATATCCGCCGAATAATTAAATGATAGAAAAAAATACTTATTGGGTGAGTTAGTCTAAGCATCTATAATATCTACACTATTATATATTTTTATATACCTACCGATTCTTTCAAAATAAGATGACTCTTTGCTAGAAATCAACAAAAGTTGTAATTATTCTAACTCCATCTGTTTATAAATTTGTTAAGCTCGAAATAACAAAAAATAGTCGATTATTTACGCAATTTCTCAACAGATGGAGTAGTTACCTAAGTATTATTTCTTCGTTGTTTTTTTTTTTTAACATGTCTACGTAGGGGACGCCAGCTATCAGGATTTGGGTCCATTTTACTCTTCCGAAGAAGCGCACTACGTAGCGTCGGGAGGGGTTTTTACACATAAAATCGCCTGATATTGAAAGTAGTAGGTTTTAGATGAGTAGTGGCAGAGCGGTTAGCGCGCTGGGTTAGTAATCCTGTGGTCGCGAGTTCGAATTCAGCCACGACCGATTTCGTTCAACTATAGCACAGGCATTTATGCTTAATTTGGGAATGTATGTGGATGTACCTATAGGTATGTACTTTTTACAAGAACATATTCATTATTTTTGAAAAAGGAAAGGAAATGTACCTACCTAGGTACATATGTATGCTTTAGTATCAATTAGTTATACCACTTCAAATAAAAATAGATCATAAGGGAACTCAATCGTTTTGCAAGTGAATAAAGTGATCACGTAAATTAATCAATAACATGTTGTTTTGGCACTGTAGATTTAAACGACTTCTTCTTCTTCTTGTGTCATGTCAGGTCTCCCCGACGTTGTTGACCACCATAGAAAAAGCCTCCCTGTCCTGTGCAGTGCGAAACAGCTCCTCCACAGTTCTCAATTCCGATTGACTTCATATTGATATCATATATGTTAAGTCTAGTTAGTTAAGATTAGTTTTCCATAGATATCCGTCAATTTCTTCTCTATGATTTCATCTGTCCAATTTTTCAAAATAATCTCACGGTCTGGAAAATCGAGGTTTTTATACTATTGTGAAATTTTGATATAATAAAAACACACTCATCAAAAATGCATTCAAGGATTGTCAAAATTTAAAGAAAAAAATCTATGGTCTGCCATATCAATGTGAAATAAATTTCATATTTGTATGAAAAATGTATATAACAGAAGTAAAATAGCTTCTGTATGGGAAAATTGAGTGATTAACTTCATATTGATATTGTATGTGTCTCTATAGACAAGTGTAATTTTGTACCTACTCTCTACTTATATCTTCCTTAAGGGGTAGGCAGTGAGAACCGAACACCGCATTCTTCTATCTTGACACATATACATCACCTCATCAACATTGATACACTGTCACATATAGGTACGCTCATCTCGATAGTAGTGCAATTCTAATTAAAATTCCTCAACAGGTATCATGTAGAAAGTGCAGAGTTTCGTGACAATGTTTTTGTGTGTATGGTGTACCTACCTATTGTGAAAAATTTGGCCTCTAGGAATCTTATATACAAAAAGTTAAATAAATAAATAAATATATTTGTTTAAGAATCTAATAGAAATGTACTTCATAAAAATGCATTTAGAGAATGTCAACCTTTCAAGAAGAAAAAATAAACACTATGGTGTGGAGAGTTTAGTGTTGGCTACAACCCACTAGTTTTTAAATAGTTCCAGAGTTTTTCTAACATTTTTTATTAAGAAAAAATTTTTTTTATGATTAATTTATGTGTATAGGTATCTGACTATATTTCCAAAGTTTTTAAAAATATCGAAGAAATCCGAAACACCCCAACTAGATAATTTAATTTTCTATAAAAAATATGAAAATTGTACTAGTAGGTATATCTCAAGCTTATTTTAACAATATTTATAAATATTGAATTTAGTGACGACATCGATTCATACAATTTGTAAGGGTAAGGAAGTAGGTATACCTACACTCAATAGTTTGTTATTCTACCTACTTAATCTCCAAACATACATACCTACATACTATCATGCTGTTTTCATATTCTGGGTAGGAAAAACAGACTGACCATACTATCCTATCCTGACTCTCAATAGATTGATACTTAATCTCCAAACATACCATCAAGCTGTTTTATATTCTGGGTAAATAAAAAGAACTGACTTCTCCATACTATTATACCCTAACATAGGTACATAGGTACCTACCTACTTGTTTTATATAGAAAACAATATCTTAAAATATTTATTAATTTGTGTTTAAGTGTTTATAGTTTGGTACGTAGGTATTCTTCAATTATAAATAGGTACTATCGCCATCGACAGTTGGATCTCATGTGTTACATGTGTGGTTGCATGTACCTAACTAGTAAATATAATATTCTATGCAGTAGGTAACTATTTTATGTTCATCTATGTATGTACCTATATATTCACTAATGTCTTAATTTGAACATAAAAAAAACATTAACCCTTGGTAATACCTAATACTATTTAATTTATTACTTGTCACTCAAGCTAATTCTTCTTGAATGGAATCAATCATCACTAATTTAGTAAATAAGTTAATTATCTACCACCAGGTACATAACTATTAGGTACCTACCTATGTGTATTTACTATTTGTCTATAGGTACCTACTGTTGGTATCTACCTGATGCTTGGGTTTTTTGATATTTTGCAAAATCAATTAAGGTAAAATGCTTTCGTAGTAATTATTATTCATTCATAATCACTTGCTAAAATTTATGAATGAACCTGCCGATCAGAAAAGTAATTGTATATAACTAACTGTTACTAATTACGGATTTTTCCTACCATATTATTACTATTTTTTTACACATGTTTGGCAATAAGTACCTAGGTATAGCTAGGTAACATTGCGATTCATACAACAAAAACATATTTATTTTTCTGTAAAACGTTAGATTATAGTTAGGTATTGCAATCAAACTAACTAGAATTGTAATTATATTGGTACCTACCTACTTAATCATTGTAAATTGAACTTTAATATTTAACGACTTTTAAGCTAAGATATAGTAGACACCTACCTACTGAGAAAATAAAAAAACGAAGAATCTGTAATAGGACGATGTGTGACAGGGTCAGAAATGAGGATTATGGAAAGAATGTATTAGAATAAATAAAGATTTTATTAATAGAATGAAAGTGAACACATTGAGATGGATTGACCACATGGGGAGAATGAATGAGGAACGCCTGACGAAGAAAATATACATTGCGGACAGGAATGGAATGAGAGGTCGGGGCCGCCCAAGGAAGGGATGGCACGTCCATGCGAACGGTATTTTGAAAGTTGTAAATGCTAGAAGCATGAACAACAGACGAACATGTATAAGACGATGTATGAATGTTGACGAGGCGATGAATGTATGTTAAGATAGAAGTAAGTGACGTTTGGTTCTCCCTGCCTACCCTGCCTAACACGAATACCTATAGGTACTTATGCCCAATTACTTAGATGGGTGGTGGCAGAGCTGTTAGCGCGCTGGGTTAGTACCATATCCAGAGTGGTCGCGAGTTCGAATCCTGCCACGACCGCGATTTCGTTCATCTATAGCACAAGCGTTTATGCTTTGTTTAGGGAATATATGAGGATGTAGGTTGATATATGTACTTGTTACAAGGTACGTTCTTGTCCTTACATAAAATTAGCAGTTTTTAAAAAAACGTGTGCTATGTGCTGTGTGCTATGTACGGCGTGTTTATTTTACTTTATTTATTTATTTATCTTTTATCACACCATATTTATAATGACAAAAATGGATTTTAGATGGGTCGGTGGCAGAGCGGTTAGCGCGCTGGGCTAGTAATACAGTGGTCGCGATTTCGAATCCTGCCTCGACCTATTTCGTTCACCTATAGCACAAGCATTTATTTGCTTATTTTAGGGAACGTACCTAGGAAAATGTATATGTACTTTTTTAACAAAGACATATTCATTTTTATTTAAAAAAAAAAAAAAATACTTATAACTAAAACAGCCAGGAAGGCCGATCTAGCAAAGATACCTTATGGAGTTTTCAATTTGATATTTCATTTTTATGAATATGATTTTAGGTTAGATTTGTGAGACGACGAGTCAAAATATAATAATATTAATAATAAACACTTCATTGCACCCTGTGCAAGTACCTAGTGAGTTTATTGCCATATGCAAAATTTCTTCCAACCAACCAGTGTTTCCAGCCCAGAGAAGCAATAACTGAATTTAAATCAATTTCTCCTGTGCTGGGATCGAATCCAGGAGTCCCGCACAGAAGCCAATATTGTGGCAACTTGTTTTTACGTGTAGGTTATATTCATATTTAACTCAGTAGGTATTGCTGAGAGGCAATTATATAAATAATGTATGTAAGTAGGTACTTATTTTTTGGCTGAGAGGCAATTATATAAATAATGTATGTAAGTAGGTACTTATCTACCTACATCTTTTAGTAGACATCTCGTAAGATCATTACAGGAGAGGTTTTAGTTTGTTATACCTCAAGGCGATTCTTTCCAAGTAAATATTTATATATGATAATGAGAATTTCATTGTTTAACTGTGTTTGTTATATTTATCCTAATCTACTACTTGGTATTTTTTTCGTAGATTTATGACACCTCTTAATGTAGGTAGGTACGGAAGCTGACCACATGTAAGATAAAATCTCTAAACCTACCTATTTACTTACCAACACTCAGAGAAAAATAGAAAAAATATTGTTTTGAAAACTACAATTCCGTTTCAAAAATCAAGAATTATGATTTTTCAAATGGAATTACCTACGTTTTTCATTAGTAATTTTTACTCGTTGTAGAGATAATTATGTAGGTACCTACTTACTAATCTGAAATTTCTTCCATAACTACGTACAACGATTTTCAATGGTAGAAATTTATGTTTTCAAAAAAAAAAAAAAACAAGTAAATGCAGGCTATTAGATTTTGAACGTAACTAGGTACATAGTGATATTACGTCGTCTATCTAATTTAACATCTTCAAGAAAAGGCTAAAGCAAAAATACTTATCTGACAATACCTGATTACATCTTCCTCTCCTCTTGCTTTCCTTGTCCTTTAGTTTTCCTATCATTGCTATGAATTGTTCTTATATGCTTTCTTCATTGTTTTATTTTTACTTTACTTCTGCTATCTTTATTTATTTTGTAATGTGATCAACTAATTGCCATAGTACGCATTGTTCTGTATATTTACCTAACATTTACTCTGGTTGGTTGGAAGAAATTGCCATTAGGCAATAAGCCCGCCAGTGTACTAATTATATGTATCTATAAGAAGATTCAAATAAATAAATAAGTAAATAAAATAAAATATAAATAATTTTAATCTTTAGTAGGTACCTATCTACCTACCTGGAAGGGCACAGATGTCCTGGCTGCGTAATATTTATTTATTAAGAAAAAAAACAATCACACATATCTACACATTTTTATTTTATAAATAATAAAGTTGATTTATATTTCCAATCACAATATTTCCCATAGAGAAGTTACATAGACGTGCTTAGAGATTAATGTAAAGATAAAAGTAATAAAATATCAATACCTACTTATTGAAAAAACATATTATAAAGTAGGTAGGTACCTACCTATTAAGTATTGTTAATATTAGGGAATTAACGGACGCGGGATTCAGAACTGTGGAGCAGTAATTCCGGGCAACACAGGACAGAGAGGGATTCGGCAGAGTGATCGCCAACGTCGGGGGTTTCTGATAGGACACCAGAAGAAGAGAAAGTAGGTAAGCCGTATGGTTTCTGTGCGGGCGTCCTGGGTTCGTTCCTCAGCAGAGGAGAAATTTATTTAAATTCATTTCTCCCGCTTCTCTGGGCTGGAAACACTGGTCAGTTGGAAGAAATTCCCATACCTATGGCAATAAACTCGCCACTTGCGCAGGATGCAATGAAGTGTTAATTATTATTATTATTATTATCTACCTAGGTACTTACCTATACATCTACTCAATAAGTTTTAGATGGGTCTCACCTACTAAACTTATTGCAGATTATTGTCTACTTATTTGAAGTTCAACAAGGCCATATTAGGTAGGTATAGGTACATTCGGAAGGTACAATTAGGTATTAGGTATTACTATTTAATATTTATTTTTAAATCCTTACAAAATAGTTAGGTAACTATATAACATATTTTGTCATATTCAATATAGGTATACTTATATTGAATGTGACAAAATATAAAATATCTAAGGATCCCACTAAGACGATGCCTATATGTGGGAAACATATAATCAAAATAGATTTTTTTTTCATCCACCGTGGTGAGTTGGTAGAAATATTTAAGATTTTGCAAAACATGAATCATGAGTCAACCCCAAAAGATCCACAAGAATCAACAACATAGATACAAATACACGGAACAGTTATCTACCTACCTCTACAACAGCAGCCCCCCTAGACAACATGTCATTAAAGCTAAGCGTTATATCGCTAAGCGATAGAAATGTATGAAATTGGTGGCTGTCACGTGATGTCATAGCCACCAATTCCATACATTTACTATCGCTTAGCGATATAACGCTTAGCTTAAATGGCATGTTGTCTAGGGGGGCAGATCAGATAGGTATGAGTATTTGAAAAGAAAGTTTCGCCTTGCAGCCTTTTTTCACCTCTTTCCTGAAGTTAGAAGGTTTATTATAAAAAAATCATTATATAATTATAGTTACCTACTTATATTATGTAGGTAGCTTCCTACCTATGTACATCTTAATACCAAGATGTCATTTCTGTGTTGCTTATATTAAAAATAGTTTTATTTTCGTGAAACAACATTTTATTTTCCTACAAGTACCTACCTAAGTTGGTACATTTTATTAATCATATCTACCTATTAAGTGTCAAACTAATGTAAGTACCTAATAATGAATTTAAATACAAATCTCAATTACTTATAAATAATATCTACGTGTCTTGAAAAATACAAATTTTCAGCAATTAAATAGATACCTACCTTTTGTCGAAATTGGTAACATTAGTTATAGTTAGGTAAGTGATTTTGTACCTAATCGTAATTAAAATGTTTTAAAAATGTATCACGCAAACTTAAGTTAGAGTACCTACCTACCTACCTAGCTATCAAAGTCTCTCTATAGTGTAGATACCTACATACCTGCCTATAGGTTATGGAGTAAGTTCCTCTCTAAACCCTATCTATAACTATAGGTAATAGAGGTTCCTAACTACCTAATTAACGAAGTAGGTATCTAAAATATAATTAAAGTAAATACAAAAAAATATCTATGTATACTATGTATAACTACCTACCTATAGTTAGGTATACATAATTAGAGATAGATAGGTACCTTTTTACACTTAAACTATCTTTAAATTATGTAAGTAGGTAGGTACCTACCTATCTAAACTCTGCATTTTATATACCAACATAAAATGTATCTACCTAACTATTAAAACATGGAATAAAAACAAGGGCATAATAGGTATACCTACCTACTGCAGAAATATGATCAAGTAACAAATAAAATTTTTCAACTTCAAATTTTTAATCCATAAGGTAAGTAATATGTAGGTAGTAGGTATAGGTAGGTAATATTTTTGATAAAAAATGTTATAAGTTCAAAATGTTTATTTTTTGTGTTTATGCAATAAAAAAACATTGTAACTATAGGTACCTTTAATAGTTTGAATATTGTGATTAGGTACCTATGTAGGTATTTTGGTTTTCAATAATAATATATAGGTAGGTAGGTACCTACCTAAAAAACGATTTACAAATTTACAGTGTTTTTTAGTCAATTATAATCTACCTATGCTTAGAGGAAGTAAATTTTGTGAATTAATCTTACCTATTAGGTAGATAGGTCTTCCGAATTTTGTGTTTCCACCTTCGTACAACCCGGGTCTTTTTAAAATCCGAATTAATAAACTCATTTCTAGATTGCAAACCCCTCCCAACGCTACGTAGTGCGCTTCTTCGGAAGAGTAAAATGGACCCAAATCCTAATAGCTGGCGTCCCCTACGTAGACATGTAAAAAAAAAAAAAGGTAGATACCTAATAAAATTAACTAACTATATAGATACCTAGGTACCTACCTACCTATTTATAATCATTTGGTACAAATTACAAATTTCCTACATATGTACAATATCTATCTAGACATTTATTTTATAGTCCATTTCATGAAAACAATATTTTTACAACGTGTTATAATTACATAGGTAAGTACTTACCTACCTACCTAGGTATCTAGGAACAATAAAAAAAATCTTTCTACCTACATAAAATTAAGCTTTGGTTGGTACCTATATACTTATAACTATATGTAGGTACCTACCTTCTAATACGTAAGTAATAAAATACCTAGTTAATAAATTTAATAAACATAGGTATTTCATAATTATTATTAACTGATGTAATAAATATTTTCATATTTTTAGTCATATTGATAGAAGACATCTATGTAGTTAAGTAACAGAACAACAAATCTTTGCTACAGATGTCTATCTGCAAATAACTTATGTAAGTACACCTACCTATATATGTATGTAGGTACATATCGCCAATGTCGATAAAACATCAGCGTCAACGTAATGTGTGTACAGCCGCCAGGAAAATAAAAATACAAACACAATTATTTAAACATACAAAGCCTTCAGATTGGAACCAAGAGGGAGTGCAGGTGTGTGGATATCAGCCAGTAGGGACAGGCGGGGGAGGAGCTAACACAGAGGAGGCGGAGTCTATCCCCTCCATTTCAGACATTTTCAGGGCGGCTCTTCAAACGACTATTTAACCCCCGCCATGCACGCTGCCACTTCAGTCGACTTCAGACAAACGTAGCGTGTGGTTGTAACGAGTGAGTTGAAATACATTATTCCTCCTAGCGTACTATATACCTGATATACATTGTGTAATTTGTGAAAAAGTGGCTTCGTGCAAAGTGCCTTTGACTAACATTATTTTTTGGAAAACATTTAAATTGTTGTTTCCACCGTGATACGATGGTGAATATAGAGAACACTCCTGTGAGTTTATACCCCTCTCTAATGGCTCGAGCTCCTCTCAAGTCTAGCTTCAGCATCAGCTCCTTACTGCTGAAAGGGTCCGAGCCTCCCTCGCCGGAGCGCTCGCCCCCTGCCTCGCCGGCTTTGTCGGCGCCCTCCGAACGGGACTATTCGGAGTCAGACTCCGAGTTGGACGTCACGGGCACCCCTCCACCATTGGACTGTTCCACGGGCGGACACTCCAACTCAGGGGACCAGGACGAACCGAAGAAGACTGGAAACGAAAAACCAGCATACAGTTATAACGCCCTCATCATGATGGCTATCCGCCAGAGCCCCGAGAAACGACTGACGTTGAACGGCATCTACGAATATATCATGAGAAATTTTCCGTACTACCGCGAAAACAAGCAAGGGTGGCAGAACTCTATCAGGCACAACCTGAGCCTGAACAAGTGTTTCGTAAAAGTACCGCGACACTACGATGATCCCGGCAAAGGGAACTATTGGATGCTCGACTCGTCTGCTGAGGACGTATTTATCGGCGGCACCACCGGAAAATTGAGACGTCGTTCTTCGGCCGCTGGACGAGCGCGCTTGGCCGCCTTCAAGCGGAGTGCGCTTCTCGCGGGGCACGCCTTTTTGCCGCCTCCTGGACCTTATCCCCTTGTTGGACTGTACCCCAATCCCGCTCTGTTGGCTTCCGTGTATCAGCGATACGGACCGTACGCTCCGCAGCCACCCAAGGCTCCCGCACCGGCCCCCGCGCCAGGGTTCGGCCTGGAGCGACTGTACGGTTCTCCCGCATTGCCCGGATGGCCGAGATTTCCTCCTGGTCTGAATGCCCCCTCCCTGGCAGGAGCTCCCTACGCTCAGTTCTACCAGAGACTGCAGAGTCTTGGTCTGCCCGTCCCAGTAGCCCCACGGGATGGTAGCCCAGAGCCCCCTTCACCCCTGTACAAACCCGTCACAGTTATCTCCAGGGAGTCGTGATGAGCCCGTCCCTTAGTGAAGTGTATCAGACTGCTGGACTGTATGTACGTTTTTATGTTTTGTTGATTTTGTTTGTTATTTGCGTTGATCTCACCAAATTGTAATTATTGATAAATTATTAATATAAATTATTTATTGACTAGTTTCGAGGAAACCGATCAAATCTCCTCGGCTGGTAAAAAAATCAGTGATTTTTTGTAAATAGTGATTACGCCTATTTATATACTAATTTGTTAATTGTGTTGTCAAATTATATGTTGCCAAGATGAAATTATTATAGATACCTACCTATACTATTTAGGTAACAACAATTATTCGCCGCCATGTAAATAAATTTTGCGGTAAACGTCTATTTATTAATCTAATATTAATTAGCATTCCACTATGTAAATATTGTTAGGTATCTATTATTGTAAATATGATTTTTGTACCAAATGTAAATAGTATATAGAGAATATTTTATTTAATTGAATCAAATGTTCATAATTATATTTATAGAAAACAAATATATAAACGATATATGATTTTATGACATTGTTTTCTTCCACATTACCCTGAAAAAAAAATATAATATAAATAGGCAGTACCTACTGAAGAGATATTCATATCTAATGTTGACAAAATTGAAAATATATATCAAACTATCGCCTATGTATAGCAATAGGCACATATAGATATACAAGTTAGATACTACAAATAGATCTACCTACCTAAATATTTTTTACTACATAAGTAGGTACTAAGAGAAATATAAAAAAAAAACCGATTTAAAACCTGAATTCCGTTCAAGAAAAAAGATGGAACCCCAGTTTCAAATCCAAGCTTTAATGTGTAGTATCTACTTACCTACCTAAAAATCTTTACAGAATACCTAATTGATTTAGTTTTATTATGTATGCTGAAATAGAAATATAGGTATATAATATCCTAAATTAATTAATAGGGGGGTTACCAAATATACTTGTAATTCAACTGTATTATTAAAAAAAGGATTTGTAAAATTAATCTGGAATATAAATGAACATGAACCACTTTTCAACCACAACAATTTATTTCAATACAGTTTAGATTTTTTTAAATATTAGTTATATGTAGACCATTTTTTATAATTCATGTGAAAGTTGAAATTAATAATATAATTAAATATTTATCTACCTAGATAAGGAGAAGAAATTGGGAAATAAGTATATCTAATTCAAAATCATTTAGTTACCTACCAACCTACCGGTAGGATATAAATAGGTACCTATATTTCTTATCTATGTGCATATTACACCATTTTCTTTAACTTCATTCCTCTGTCTGTATAACTACTGGACATACCTATAATAATAATGTTGGCTTACTTATATAACTACCTACCGCAATTTTTGTGCGTCCACCTCAAGAGCGCTTTACAATTACAACTTAAAATTAAACTTATGCAATCGATTTTTTACTTTCCTACCAGGAGCTTCAAAACTTACAGAATTTTTGTATTCCTGGTGAAAATGCATGTTTACACTATTTTGATGTAATTGAACAATTTTATATTTACATAATATAAAGTACCTACCTAAACAAAGCTATGCGTTTCCGGCTGAGCGTTAATAGAATTAATGTTTTTACGTATTTTCAATGTAAAAACAGTTAAAATCATAGTAAATATACCTACATGATTTTGCCGTCAGTTAAATTAAAATAATTATCAATTGAGTAATTTAATGTACCTATGCTATTGAAAAATAGATTACTTACCTACAAATTTATGTTTGAAAAGGGTATACCTACGACAATATTTTTATTTGTTGATTTATTTGGAATAGAAAACAGCGACAACAAAATAATACCTATACAAAATAATAAAATAAAACGTGCGTCAAAAACATAGGTAAATCTACAAAATAATATAACTAATATGATCAACAAAAAAAAATAAACAGAAAAGATAACGATATTGAAAAAATAGAAGTAAAAAAAATCAAATAAGATACCTAAAGAAGATCTAACTTAGTAGGTAGGTATAACACCTACCTACTTGTTTTTTAACATCATCTTGTATGAAATTTAATCACAATTTCTTCACAGTAGTTGGTTTTGACTTTATCCACCATAAATTCAATATTTTTATTTATTTATTTATTTAACTTTTTGTACATAGGTAATATAAACAAATAAAATGCACACTGCCAATGCCATTAGGCAATTTCTTCCAACCAACCAGATTACAGAGTGACAGAATTATACATGTAGGTACATCAACAAAAAATGAAAGCTACAAAAGAACAGAGAAAATAAACATGTTTTCGTTTTTGCTAAGTAGGTAGATATTACCTATAACAACCAATCGTTTATTGAAATTCTCGGTCAATTATAATACCTAAATATAAATTCTAACTGAATATATCATATATAGTTATCAATATTATATAGGTAGGTACCTACCTAATGAAAAACTATAATATACAAGTACCTATATAAAGAAATATTATATTTATTTTTATTTTATTTTGTTTAGCATAACTATATAGGTACAAGCTATAATGCCCAAATATTCTATTCATAATATTTATAGGTTTAGGTTGATAAAATACGTATACCTATATGATGTGCATAAATACCTATGGTGTTCGAACCCATAACCTAGCAGGTAGATAGGTACCTACCGACTTTTTTTTTATAAAAAAATGAATATGTCCTTGTTAAACAAGTAGGTACATATACATCTTCCTACGTTCCCTAAAATAAGCAAATAAATGCTTGTGCTAATAGGTGAACGAAGTCGATCGAGGCAGGATTAGAACTCGCGACCACTGGATTACTAACCCAGCGCGCTAACCGCTCTGCCACCGACCCATCTAATTATTCTTATTCGATTAGCATGCACTGCATGTATATTTTTTAATATTCAACCAAATCAATGAATAATTATATACAGGTAGGTATATAACGACATATATAACTAATCGATTAGAACCTATTACCTAGTAAGTACCTACCTATTCGATTCACATACCTACCTTTTATACCTAATAAAAATATTCTCTATTGAGATAATTAAAAATCTGTTACAAAATATCTTTGACTCCCGGGGAAAAAATCCAATGTTTGCGCATACAAATAAAAATATTCGACTAATAAAAATAGATTTTTTTAAATATCCAACCAAATCAGTTCATTGCCTGTAGGTACCTACCCACAGAGCTAAGTATCTAGGTATATGTATAGGTAAGTATGAATGATAATATTTTTTTTAAATTTTATTCCCATAAATTCATGCTTATACGTGTCATAAACACAATTTAACATGCCAAATGGATATGGTTGGTTGGAAGGTTATTTGGCAATAAGCTATTTTGCAGTTTTTGCTCTTTATGGCCACCTATCCTCATTTTTCCAGAGTGGTACCTAATGGATTTTAGAGCACCCGAGACTGCAACTGCAGCCGAATTGATTGTATACCTACCTTTTAAAAAGATTATGATTCACCCTTTACTAAACCTATTTATTAATTTAAAATTTTAAAATAAGTATACTCAATTTATTGAAAAACCTAAATACCTGTTGAATTAAAACATTTACTACCTTGTTCTTTACCAGTTGGAAAGACCTCCAGATGAAACCGTCGTCGCCTCGTTTTGCTATCAAAGAATAAAAACGTAACTATAAATAAAACAGTAAGTATGCATTCTCGCTTATTCCTAGGCATAGAGGGGCAGCGTTTGAAGGCAGTTTCAAATACGCTGCAACAAAATGTTAGAATGACTTGCCTCCACCGCTTAAAATGTTTTTAAAGAGAATTGTCGAGAGATGCTTCTGGCCTAGCAATCATATTGTGAAGTGTGTAAGAATTTATGTGTATTTATGTATGTGGGTGTGTTTAAATAAATGTGTATATATATATATATATGTATGTGTGTATGCATATTTATGTACCTGGTGTGTGTATATTTATATGTGTATGTTTTGGAGCATTTTTTTTGTATTTATATCTATAACTATTATAATACACAAGCAATAGGATCATGCTGAAAATCAGCTGCTGGGGGGCATGTCTTCCTGCAACATAGCTGAGCATGGTTTTAAGTCAGAAAGGATGTTTTTCTTTTCATTTGTTGATATATGTCTATGTATTTGTAGGTATGTAAACTTCTTTTTGTCTCAATAAATGTTTATTTATTTTATTTTTATTTAATTTGAAGTTATAATAGGTAGTTACAAATTGGTTTTCTAAAAGGTGGGCTGCACGAAAGGTCGATAGTACTCCGGGGACCAAGCGATCATTTTCTCATTTTCAACGGATCCTATTCGCTTGTCAGTTGGTCAAACCACAAAAAGATTTCCATGGATATTGGTAGTGCTCCTACCGCGATCTTTATTCACCTACCTACTTCACACTTCACAAGAAGTCACAATAGACTGATCAAGGCTACCTTCTTTACGTGTGATTGGAATTCGTCACAGTTTTCGTTGCTATCCTGACATAACACATAATATATGTGCCACGCAGAACATCACCATCAATCATAATTGTTCAAAGAATCGAAGACATCTCAGTGTGGCATGAATAACAAAAATAGGTATCAACATTTATATTAGCTGCGCGAAAATAGAATAAGCAATACGCAGGTATCTAAATTTAGTAACTTTATCTATATCTAGGTAGGTAGGTAGGTATATGATTTCTTAATTTTAAGGTATTTGATCTCTTACGAATATAGTTTTTAACTTTTTAACAATATTTTAATAGTGAAATGTACTTATGATATTGTACCTACTAGAATAGTTACCTATTTTTAATTCTCGTGCTGAAATGAATCAGTTAACTATATTTTAAAAATGTCTCCTATATATACACACGAATGCTTAGACTATAGTAGGTAGGTACCTACCTAAAGGGTAACATTTTTTTACTGTGCATCTTTTTCTTTAGGTAAGGTGTTATGATTGTGTTTTTTTGTTTATGTTTATTTATTTAATTATTTCTTTATTTATGTATTTATTTTTTTTATTTATTATTTATTTATTGTTTATTTATTTATTTATTTATTTATTTACCTATTTATTTATTTATTTATTTATTTATTTATTTGTTTGTTTATTTATTTATTTATTTATTTATTTATTTATTTATTTATTTATTTATTTATTTATTTATTTATTTATTTATTTATTTATTTATTTATTTATTTATTTATTTATTTATTTATTTATTTATTTATTTATTTATTTATTTATTTATTTATTTATTTATTTATTTATTCATTTATTTATTTATTTATTTATTTATTTATTTATTTATTGTGTATGTGTTGTATTATTATAAAACAATTTTTTAGAATACAAGATTACGTAGGTAGGTAGGTACATATACATATACTTACATTTTTTACTCCTCACCATCTCAAGGGATATAGTGCAATGGGAAGTTATGAATTCACTATTAAATTTTAAGGTTATTTTTTAATGCAGATTGCAGATCTCTTTTCTGCATATGCCATAATGTAAAATGCTACGCCATCGACCTTAAGTTTGTCGTAGTATTTAGTTAGTGATGTCTCTGCAACGCAATTACTTACTTAAGAATAGGTACTAAATACTTCAATGAGGTTAGGAGTTAGTATTTAATAGTAACCTAGGATTGTGCGTTCGGGTCTTGACTATAAGGAATCTATAACATATTTTTTGTAGTTCGATTAGTCCCTATAAGTAACTAAACTTCAAAATGTCGTAAGAATAATAGATAATAATGAACACTTCCTTGCACTTTACGCAAGTGGCGAGTTTATTGCCGAATGGCAATTTTTACTAACTAACCAGTGTTTCCAGCCCAGAGAAGCAATATTAGCGTGAGAAATGAATTTAAATAAATTTCTCATCTGCTGGGAATCGAACCCAGGACGCCCACACAGAAATCGAACGCCTTACCAACTGTGCCACGGCGGTCGGCACAGTTAATAACAAGAATTACGTTTAAAAATACCTTATTCTTTATTATTTATAAATGGAATTTTTAATCTGTTTGTTGTTTGGTTTAAAATAATAGGATTATGAACTAATAGATTGATTAACTACTAATAGATTGAAAAAATGTCTATCTCCCTGTATGACTAGGTACATATTCTCGTGTCGTGTTGTGAAGTTAGTTAGTTATGTAAGTACTTATGTCAATACTATAAGATAGGTATGTAGCTACATAGGTAGCTATATAGGTACCAATAGATAGTGGACACTTAACAGTGGATGTATGAGGAGTCAAAAGTTTAAGGAAGTGAATCAAATTGGTCAGCGTCAAAGGAATTAGAATCATTAGTTAGGGAGTGTTATGACCGGGATGAGACAATTGCTTTCTGTTCTCTATATACCTACCTATCTACCTAACTACTGATGGACTATTCCTATATGTTGTACTTACATGACAATTT
This sequence comes from Molanna angustata, assembly GCA_963576475.1. NCBI lineage: Eukaryota > Metazoa > Arthropoda > Insecta > Trichoptera > Molannidae > Molanna > Molanna angustata. Next base: position 23,895,783 of record OY754971.1, read on the forward strand.
TCGGATCTTAACTAGAAAATTAGTCACACGAGATGACCAATATAGAATCATTAAAATTCCCAAATAATTTAATTGTTTACTGCATCAACATCAATTAATACATATGTAGATCCATTAACAAACCTTTAAGAAATTTTAGTTAATCAGGTTGATTGACTTCTGTCCTAGCGACCCTAGTTCAATTCCTGCAACATAGAAAATGCGGTATACGATTATTAATTCATTTAAAATCAACGCAGATTTAAAATAAATATTGACACAAATATAACTATAACTAGTGTAACGAGTGGGTTGTGGCCAACACTAAACTCTCCACTACATATTAAGTGTACCTACCTACATTTTTTCTTCTTGAAAAGTTGACAATCCATAAATGTAATCTTAAGTACTTACCTACATTTCTATTAGATTTCTAAACAAATATTAGTTTCCCTGAGGATTTACTTACATACTTAACATGTCTGGGTAAAAATTAGGCCTTTCTACACCAATACGTTGCAACAGCAATTGCTGCGTCATTTGCCACAACCTAGTCTTCTTATAGCTACATCCATGTTCCATGTTTCGGCAGACAAGAAGATGCTTATCATCTTGGACCTCCCCGCAATCCAAGATACATCTTTTTGCACATTGTGACACCTACACGGAGTCTATTCAATGTCTTCCATGTACCTAAGGTATGATAGATGGTGTCCCGGCCCCAAAGCCTCCGATTGCTCGTTTCGACTTTCACTGCATTGATCAATCCAATGCTCTTGCCTTGCCCTTGACAAAAAATTTTCGCTGAGGAAAAAAGTTTTCATAATACACTATAGGTACCTACCTACACACAAAACTCATAGTTTTTATGCACTCTCTACATGATACATTTTGAGAAATTGATGTAGGTACAAATATTGCTTTAATATTAGACGATCAATGTATGAGACGATGCATAAATATTGATGAGAAAAAAACTAAAGGATAGGTATGTGTGATTATTTCTAGAAGAATACGGTGATTGTTTCTGTCTACCTACCCAATGAGGAAGATGGCATGATAGTAGGTATGTAGATAAACACTATTACATTCATAGTAGTGGAGAGTAAAAAAATACAGTTTTCTATTGAATAATAATATATACTTTATCAATATGAAATCGATAACATAACTTTCCCTGAATATACCTAGGTACTCTTGAAGAGTATATTCAGGGAAATTATCTCTTTTGTATCAAAAATTCAAACAAAAAAGAAAATCTCAATTTTCCAGACCGTGAGTGCATTTAGTTTTAACAGATGAAATCATAGAGAAAAAATGAACCGTTGTCTATGGAAAACTAATCAGCTCTAAGTTAATGTACTTCATACATATGGTACCAATATTAAGTTAATCGGCCTTTTAGTTTGGGCTATACAGAGGAGACATATTTTCATCTTTGTGTACGTCATACACACAAAAACATCACGAGGATACTCAAATTATGCAGTCTCTACATGATACCCATTCAGAAAATTATGTAAAAAATAACTTGAAAATTCTGAAATCATGACTCTCCACTATATCAATACCTAAATAAATTAATGAATAAATTCTCAAGTAGGTAATTAACTGTCTGTCCTGAGGACCTTATTAGATATGTACAATCTGCCTGAGAAAAGTGTGCAGGATAGGTAACTCTGACATAAAATTTATTATTGATTTGAAATCAACGCAGACAATAAATAAAATAATTATCAATAATATTGATAACTACACATAACTAGTATATCAAAATTAAATTGAGATTCAAAGTTGTATTATTGTTAAGTACCTTATTTTAATAAACCCACCTTCGTGGACTTCATTACATATAAATAAATAAAAGTTTTAAGTGAAAAAGTGTGTTTTGAAACTTACGAAAACGCTAAGAATTTTGTTATGAATGTTCAACTAAATGCGATGTAGGTACCCATCTTCATATTAGTTATGTAAGTATCTAAACAGGTAGGTAGGTATACCTACTTAAGTGTGAGAAAAAAATTGACCAAAAACTCAGAGGTGAAGTGTTAATTTTAAAATATATAGATTCCTAAAACGCATTGGTAGAAAGTATCCACATCGAATTGATTCAAATTTAAATTATTTTATGGAAAAATCAAACGTATGCTTATGATTTCAGATGTAACAAACCATTTTTTTACTCATGCACGTAAAAAAACAACATGTATGGTTACGCAAAGTTGGGTACACACGCACACACACACACACACACACACACACACACACACACACACACACACACACACACACACACACACACACACACACACACACACACACACACACACACACACACACACACACACATCTTTCCTATCCTAGTGTACCTCGGCCTAAAAACAACCTACCTACATACCTGCCAGCTATATGCAAAAAAGTATTGTTGCATATAAATTTTCTCATTATATCAACTGTCATCTTGACTAACACACCGCACCGCACCGCTCTTAAAATTATATCTTCGAAATCCGCTGAAATTAATTAACTTGTGAATTACTAGTGAAGTGTCAAAGTTTTCATACTACGCTGTGAATGTGGTGAAAAGATTATTCAGAACCAGCACAATAAATATCGAGGCAAGGTAACTCCCTATACCTTCATCTTTTCCACCATCTTTATTATAGGTACCTGCATCTTTATTATAGGTACTCACATAAAAATATATTAAGTAGATTTTACGAAATATTTTGTAAAGATTTTATTTTTATTTGTTCAAATATACACTCCGTGGTAAATTGGTTCATTAATTGTATATAGGTAGGTAGGGGAGATCGGTACCTATCAGTTGTAACAAAATTCATATTTTTAGTCATATCAGAAATGTTTACTGATCAAATCACATGATTTTTTTATGTTAATATCTTCCATGTTTTAAGAGTAATAATAATAATAATAATAATAAGTCATTTGTATAGCGCCGTTTAATGATTCAAGATCATACCAAGGGCGCTGATAGTCTAATGTTGTGTTGCTCTTTGAAACAAAGCTGTTTTTAATCCTTTAGTGAAAGTGCTCTTGCTTTGAGCACTGCGGACATCTAGAGGCAGTGAATTCCACTTAATAGGACCACTCACACTAAAGCATCGGTCATAGTAAGCCGCTTTGTTGACTCTGTCCAACTCCTTTAAGGAATTGTTACTCTGTGATCCAGATGACCTGAGTGTGAGATGCCTCCCAGAGAGATCTCTTCTCTGACACAGCTCTTGTATATATTTTGGTGCCAGGTTGTTCAAAGCATTATATACTGTCAAACAAATTTTGTAATCAATTCGCTCTGGACACTTCAACCAGTGTAATTCGTTTAGTAGTGGAGTTATGTGACATCGTTTTTCTGCACCGAAAATAAGTCTTGCCGCTGTGTTAAATACCATCTGTAGTCTATCGAGCTGATACTTCGGCAATCCAGCATAAATGCCGTTGCAGTAATCAAGCCGAGACACAACGAATGAATTTACAAGTGTTTTAGTCTCATTCTTAGGTAAATTTCGACGAATGTTTTTCAGTTGTCTGAGTTGAAAGAAACATGAACTGACCGTTTTTGAGATTTGAAGGTCAAGTGACAACTTATTGTCCAAGTGAATACCCAAGAATTTGACACTTGTAGCTGGCACGAGTGTTTCTCCGTTGATGTTGATAGGAGTACTCTCAATGAGGTTCTGTCGCCGTGGTGAAGCTACCCACATAAACTCTGTTTTAGTTGGGTTCAGTTTAAGCTTGTTGCTAGACATCCACGTGGCGACTTTTTCGATGCACTCAACAGTTTCTACTTCCAGACGATTTTTACATATGGGATTACAAAATTTGAATAGCAAGCGGTCATCGGCATAAGCAAATGAATTAAATCCTTGGTTTTGAATCAAGTCGTCAAGTCTTTTTATATACAGAATGAATAAAATAGGTCCGAGAACCGATCCTTGTGGAACTCCAAATTTTACAATTTCCGATAAGGACGTGTTGTTATTAACCCTAACAGACTGGCGTCTTTCTGAAATATATGAGGTCATCCATTTGAGAAAATTTCCACAGATTCCATATTCGTGTTCTAAAAGCTGAATAAGAATTTTGTGGTAGTAAGAGTAAGAGTATATGGGCATGGTCAAAAAACAGAACGAGTTAAGGCTTTTGTATTTATTAAACTAGTTGCATGTAACACATGAGATCCAACTGTCGATAGCGATAGTACGTATAGTTGAAGAATAAGTACCAAACTATAAACCCATAAATACAAATTATTTAATATTTTAAGATATTTGATTTTCTATACAACCATGTACCTAGGTATGTATGTCAAGATAGGATAGTATGGAGGTCAGTCCTTTGATCCTACCCAGAATATGAAAACTGCATGATGGTAGGTATGTATGTATGTTTGGAGATTAGTATCAAACAATTTAGTCTTCATAGATATTGTGTGTAAGCTACTACCATACAAATTTTATGAAGCAATGTCGTCATTAAATTCAATTTTTATAAAATTGTTAGAAAAAATTTGAGAATTTTTTATAGAAAATTAAATTATCTAGTTGGGGTGTTTCGGCTTTTTTCGATATTTTTAAAAAATTTGGAAATATAGGCAGTTAAACTCATAAATTTATCATAAAAAAATATTTTTCTTAATAAAAAATGTTTGAGAAATCCTGGAATTTTTTTAAAAAATATATTTGAGATTTTGTATTTTTCTATGTTTATACTAATTTTCAGCGTTCTAGCTTTTATGGTTTCTGAGATGTATGGAAAAATTAACCAAAATTTAAAAAGTTGGAAAGCCCTGACTTAAACAAAAATTCACAATAAATTCTGAGTATAAAAGTTTTGTAGGCCTATAACCATTTATATATTCTGAAAATTTGGGCTCTGTAAGTTGAGCGGATCAAAAGTTATAAGGGGGGGACAGACAGACACACAGACACACAGACACACACACACAGACACACACACACACACACACAAAACTCACATAAAATGTTCTACTCCGAATTCTGAGTAAATCCATGTATGGGAACATATATGCTGCGAGGCCTTTAGTTCGTGTTATTAGCATGCAAAAAGTCCACTACACCATACAAAATTTTCCTTCGTACACGCATCTTGGCTTAATAATGTCGATTCATTAAGAGAATTGAATTCTCATGAACGAATCGACAGTTGGAAAAATAACATCGAAAAAAATTGTTACTTTTGACACCCAGATGGTGTCAAAAGTAACACTCGTGGTGTTGAATTCCAAACATTATAAATAAAATTTCATTTATTATCAATGTTTGCAATATATTCTTTTAAATTATAGGTATATGTTTGAAAAGATGATATATATATATATAAAAAAAAAAGAACAATATCTCCCGATGTAAAATTTATTTGTGAGAATAAACTCGCCACTTACCCAGCTTGTAAGGAAGTGTAAAGAACAATATATACCAACAAAGATAAGTACCTACCTAATCCAACTGTCGATTTGTTCAGGAGAACTTTGTTCTCTTAACATATCGACAATGTATCAAGCCAGAATACGCGAGAATTGTATGGAGAGGTCTACTTTTTTCACGGCTTTTCCAACTTTGAAGTCAAAAAACACCAACTTAGAGGCTTCGCAGCATATATGTTCCATACACGGATTTACTCAGAATTCGGAGTAGAACATTTCGTGTGTCTGTGTGTGTGTGTGTCTGTGTGTGTGTCTGTGTGTGTGTGTGTCTGTGTGTCTGTGTGTGTGTCTGTGTGTCCGTCCCCCCCTTATAACTTTTGATCCGCTCAATTTACAGAGCCTAAAATTTCAGAATATATAAACAGTTACAGGCCTACAAAACTTTTATACTCGGAATTTTGAATTTTTGTTTCAGTCAGGGGTTATCAACTTTTGAATTTTTATTTTATTTTTCCATATATCTCAGAAACCATAAACGCTAGAACGCTGAAAATTGGTACAAACATAGACAAATACAAAATCTCAAATGAATTTTTTCAAAAAAATTCCAGGGTTTCTCAAACATTTTTTATTAAGAAAAATATTTTTTTTATGATAAATTTATGAGTTTAACTGCCTATATTTCCAAAACTTTTACAATTATCAAAAAAAGCCGAAACACCCCAACTAGATAATTTAATTTTCTATAAAAAATATTAACATTGTTGTAGAAGATCTCAATTTTTTTTTAACAATTTTTTTAAAAATTGAATTTAGTGACGACATCGCTTCATACATTTTGTATGGCAGTCGCCTATACACAATATGTAAGAAGACTTAATAGTTTGATACTTCATCTCCAAACATACATACATACCATCATGCTATTTGCATATTCTGGGTAGGAAAAAAGGAACTTCCTCCAAACTATCCTATCTTGACATACATACCTACATAATATATGTTGTATAGAAAACAAAATATCTGAAAATATTCAATAATTTTTATTTATGGGTTTATAGTTTGGTACATATTCTTCAACTATACATACTATCGCTATCGACAGTTGGATCTCATGTGTTACATGCAACTAGTGTATATACTTTCGTGTTTGATTTAACTTTCTTATATGTTTTTATCCAACTGTCGATTTGTTCAGGAGAACTTTGTTCTCTTAACATATCGACAATGTATCAAGCCAGAATACGCGAGAATTGTATGGAGAGGTCTACTTTTTTCACGGCTTTTCCAACTTTGAAGTCAAAAAACACCAACTTAGAGGCTTCGCAGCATATATGTTCCATACACGGATTTACTCAGAATTCGGAGTAGAACATTTCGTGTGTCTGTGTGCGTGTGTGTCTGTGTGTGTGTCTGTGTGTGTGTCTGTGTGTCCGTCCCCCCCTTATAACTTTTGATCCGCTCAATTTACAGAGCCTAAAATTTCAGAATATATAAACAGTTACAGGCCTACAAAGCTTTTATACTCGGAATTTTGAATTTTTGTTTCAGTCAGGGGTTATCAACTTTTGAATTTTTATTTTATTTTTCCATATATCTCAGAAACCATAAACGCTAGAACGCTGAAAATTGGTACAAACATAGACAAATACAAAATCTCAAATGAGTTTTTTCAAAAAAATTCCAGGGTTTCTCAAACATTTTTTATTAAGAAAAATATTTTTTTTATGATAAATTTATGAGTTTAACTGCCTATATTTCCAAAACTTTTACAATTATCAAAAAAAGCCGAAACACCCCAACTAGATAATTTAATTTTCTATAAAAAATATTAACATTGTTGTAGAAGATCTCAATTTTTTTTTAACAATTTTTTTAAAAATTGAATTTAGTGACGACATCGCTTCATACATTTTGTATGGCAGTCGCCTATACACAATATGTAAGAAGACTTAATAGTTTGATACTTCATCTCCAAACATACATACATACCATCATGCTATTTGCATATTCTGGGTAGGAAAAAAGGAACTTCCTCCAAACTATCCTATCTTGACATACATACCTACATAATATATGTTGTATAGAAAACAAAATATCTGAAAATATTCAATAATTTTTATTTATGGGTTTATAGTTTGGTACATATTCTTCAACTATACATACTATCGCTATCGACAGTTGGATCTCATGTGTTACATGCAACTAGTATATAATGAATAATTTGTGAGAATAAACTAGCCACTTAAGTACACTGCTTGTAAGGAAATGTTTTAAATAAAGAACAAAACCTCTCAACAACAATAAGTACCTAAAATGTATAGTATAATTTGGTAGAATAGACTCGCCACATGCCCAGCTAATAAGGAAGTATTTTATAAAGAACAATATCTCACAACAACAATAAATAAAATTTAGAAAATAATTTTGGAGAATAAACTCGCCACTTACACAGCTTGTAAGGAAGCATTACCTATATAAAGAACAATATCTCCTAACAACAATAATAAAATTTAGAGAACATTTTTTGAGAATATACTCACTACTTACACAACTTGTAAGTAAGTGTTAAATAAAGAACAATATGAAAAATTTAGAGAGTAATTAGGAAGAATAAACTCGCCATATATAAACTTAATTTCAAATAAAACTAGTTGCATGTAACACATGAGATCCAACTGTCGATGGCGATAGTATGCATAATCAAAGAATAGGTACGTACCAAACTATAACAACACAAATTAATAAATATTTGAATATGTTTTATTTTCTATATAAAACATGTAGGTATGTTTGTCAGGATAGGATAGTATGGAGGTCAGTCTGTTTTTCCTACACAGAATATGAAAACAGTATGATGGTATGTATGTATGTTTGGAGATTTAAGTATCAAACTATTAAGTCTTCTTACATATTGTGTATAGGCGACTACCATACAAATTGTATGAAGTGATGTCGTCACCAAATTCAATTTTTATAAAAATTGTTAAAAAAAATTGAGATGTGCTAATACAATGTTTTTTTTTTTATATAAAATTAAATTATCTAGTTGGAATGTTTCGGCTTTTTTCGATATTTTTTAAAAAAATGGAAATATAGGCAGTTAAACTCATAAATTTATCATAAAAAAAAAATATTTTTCTTAATAAAAAATGTTGGAGAAACCCTGGAATTAAAAAAAAAACTAATTTGAGATTTTGTATTTGTCTATCTTTATACCAATTTTCAGCGTTCTAGCTTTTATGGTTTCTGAGATATATGGAAAAATAAAGTAAAAATTCAAAAGTTGATAACCCCTGACTGAAACAAAAATTCACAATTCTGAGTATAAAAGTTTTGTAGGCCTATAACTGTTTATATATTCTGAAATTTGGGCTCTGTAAATTGAGCGGATCAAAAGTTATAAGGGGACACACACACACACCCACAGACACACACAGACACACACACACACACACAAAACTCACATAAAATGTTCTACTCCGAATTCTGAGTAAATCCATGTATGGGAACATATATGCTGCGAGGCCTCTAGTTGGTGTTATTAGCATGCAAAATGTCCACTACTCCATACAAAATTTTCCTTCGTACACGCATCTTGGCTTAATAATGTCGATTCATTAAGAGAATTGAATTCTCATGAACGAATCGACAGTTGGATAAATAAATTAAATGTTGCACAAAAACCATAGTTTCTATACCCCACGGTATAAACCAGTGAACTAATAACAGTTAAGGATTATGTGTCTTATAAGCCTATCTCCTCTAATATTTTCATTAATGTTATATGCAATTTCATTTTAATATGCAATTTAATTCATAATCCCAACGTATAAAGTAGCGATAAACATAAGTTTTTATGTCTCATGTATATAATATAATAATATTATGTTTTCTTCAATAAACTTGTATAATATGTGGGAAGTTAGTAGTCAACGACACGACAAAGTTCTGACTACATGACTATGTAACATCGTTTATTGATAACTGGTAGTTGAGTAAATATCCACTATAGGTAGGTACCATTTTATGATATTCTCGAAGCATTAGGTACACATTCTGAAATATTTTGAAAATTAACGAGCTTTCTCAAAGCTTTGGTTGGTATATACATTTAGTAGATATTTATTAGTACACTTTATCTATCAATTATGGTTAAATACAGAAAAGACTGCGTATATAGTTAGTTAGTTAGATAATAATATTTATTTACTGCAATTTGGTTAAGTAGTTACCTATAGGTATTTGATAGGTAGTTGCTAAATTACTTTTTTACTTGATTTGTGTATTTTTGTTGTAGTTTATGTCTAATTACCTAATTTAAAAAAAGTTTTTTGTTCATAATTAATATTACAGCTGCATAAATTGATTGACTCAATTTATTTTGTTTATGGCAGGTACCTACCTACCTTATTTATTTTTTAAAAAATCAAAAAGAAACGGATTTGAAATTTTTAAGACTATTTTTTTTATTGCAGATTATCAACGAGTAGGTATCATGCTAAGATTGTAAACTGAAATATTCATCACAATGCATTTATGTGTGTGCTGTGAACTATGTGCTATGTACGGCGTGTTTATTCTACTTTATCGATTATAGACTAAAGTACCTACTCATTTGATTCTTTTCAAATTTTGTATATCTAATACTTCTTAGATCCTATAAGATTTTGAAGAATATCTGATCAGTGCTTCTCATTTTTTTAACTGTCAAATATTTAACAGAGATCCAGAAGATGTGTTCTTCAACTATACATAGGTACTATTGCCACCGACAGTTGGATCTCATGATGTAAATGCAAATAGTTAAACTTTTAAAAAGAAATAATGATGTAGTACCTACTGTGGTTAGTTACCTATATTATATCCGAAATTTCCCATGCACTGCCATTTACCTATATTTTCTTCAAAAAAATAGATTGGGTTTTTGGTTTACAAATTTGGATAAAGCCACATACCGACTCTGTTAGTAGGTACCTACTTATAATAAAAAGACTCATGTTTCCAACGTGTCTGTAACTTAGGTACGTGGGTATGTATCTAGTGTGGAGAATACCATGTATATGAAAGAGAATTGACCCTTGTTTTGTGTTGTGTAAAGTAAAACATGAATATTGAAATGATTCATAGTTCGTGTCGTGGTGTTGTCTTCTGTGACATCTTTACCATCGTGCCGACGTTTAGTTTTGCTCTCATTCAAATATTACCAACACAAAACACGCGGGTATTTTGTTTCCATTCAATACGTCCAAAGCCGTGGAATCGTGGAGGTAATTTGTTACAAACGTCTCTTTTAACAAGTCATCTCGCTAGAGATGGATGACACGGCTAAGGCACCACAAAGGTCTTGTTGATAAAATATTAGCTCAAGTCTTCGGAAACATTTGGCGCGACACACACACACACACACACACACACAATGTTGCCCCATAGCATTCATCAGTAAAGAGTAACTAATACCTACCTACATCACATAGGTACCTACTGGTACACCAATGCACCATATTAATTGTGTGATCTCAACAATATGGGATTGTGACACGGCCTGTCATTAATACACGTCTGATAGACAAAAGAGTTCACGTATTAACTATATTGTGTAAACTATCCAAGAAAACCTACCTGTATGAAGATATATCCAATCCAATGAAAGAAGATAGTTTTTGTTCATATTAATACCGTGGATTAAGTTTTTGACGTGTCTTAAATACAACGATTGCTCTCCTTAATAATGTTTTGAGATGATTTTACATATCTTAGCCATGATGATCTAAACAGGGTTTATCTTAACGAATGAATCATTAGTAGGTACCTACCTACATATCTATTAATTAGGACATCGAAAAATCTTCTTTATCTAATACCATTTCTCTATTTTAAATATCGTTATTTCGTTATTTGACAACTTGTTTTACATTTTATTTGTCACTCATATATCAAGTTTTGTCTTAGTATTGTACCTACCTAGGTACTGTTACTCTTTTCAAACGAACTTTTGATTTGGATGACTTGATTCTTAGAGATAGTTATTTTCGTATATAGCTAGAAATTTTCGAGTAGATTCAAAACAAAATATCAAGAACAGACAATGTCTTAGATTAAATAATTGAAAAATGAGTATAGGCACGTTTTGTCGTCATTGAAATAGGTGGACATAAGTAGGTATGTAGCCAAGATCGAAGTGGCAATTTTATTATTATCCATTGACCAACAACTCTCAAATTGACATACATAATGTGTGTCAATAAAATAATAGACATAATATTGCGACTGTAAATATTGAGAGAGGCCATTCTTCAACACCAACCGAAACAGTAACCTCATTATAATTACAAACTAGGTATATACCATACCTATAGGTACCTACATATTACACTAGAATAGACAATATGTCTGTTTGACACGATGTCGAAATCGGACACCAGGATAAACACATAATTGAAAACATAAAAAGAAAATTCTAAAGCATATCACTGATTGTTTAAACGTACCTACCTAGAAGTAGGTACAATTTCAACTTATAATTTTGATGTAAATAATAGCTTCTTCTCCCTGGCTATATTTCAACTCTTTGTCTGTGCCGACTGTTGCATGGGGTCACCTCTTCTCTTCCTTAAATCATAGGTCCTTCTGTTCTGTATTACATATGTCACCTTGGCCATGTCTCTGCAGTTGGTTTCGTCTTTGCACGATCCATGAATTCTATGGTCTTCCTCTGGATGTAAATCGATCTGGCGGTCTGCGTTCAACGTGCCCGTGCGATCTTAACTGTCTTAATTCCTCTATCTTAATATGTACATATATCAGTAACGCCTAGACTTCCACGAATGCGTGAAACTTTTATTTTGTCCTGTAATGATACTCCAGCTTCCGATCTAAGCATACGCATTTTGCAGTTGCCTAGAGTAGGAGTTGTACATTGTCCAGCATTCGGGCCATAGAGGAGTGCCGGTCTTACGATTTTCTGGTACACTTTTCCTTTCAATTTTGCTGGCAGTTTAGGACTGCCGACATTGATCTAAATCTCATCCAATCCCACACTTTTTGATATAAAAATGTATTTGATTAAAATTAAGAAGAGTTGAACAGTGTTTGAAGAGTTGAAGAGCTCCCGCTGCACAGGTATCCGGGAGAGCTGGGGGACATCCACAGGGCAAAGCATGAGAGGCGGTGGACTGGCTGCGGGGTTTGAACTTAATGCTCTAACGAGCTCCATACCTATTAGACGCAGCCAGTGGCGGCTGGTGACCTTAAATCTTAGAAGGGCTCAAAATTATAATTTTACCTAGAATAGAAATTAACTTAAAACAGGAATCAGAAAGCAGATATTTGACACAATATTATTTTCGTATATTAAAATTATCAGTGTTTTCCATAATTATTTTGTTTATCGGAAATTAAAACGTGAACCTTATAATTTATGCTGTATTTGGTTGGGTTTTAAATAACGTTTATAATAAAATGCAACAATAAATTATAAAATAATTTGTAACATCTAATAAATTTTGATCATAAAAATTTGAAAAAAAAACTTCTGGCAACAACCACAAGACTGCTTCCTGATTTTACACATTTTATGTTTAATATCATTTTTTTTTTTTTTGCAATATTATGATATCAATTAATTAAAAAATAATACTCTAATATTACGATATCAATTCATGTTGCAACTGCTTACCAAGCGTTCGACTATCGCAATGAACAACAAAATTTGAATGAATGAAAATATAGTGTAATCCTTCGCGGGCACTGCCCCGTTTTGGTCTAAATCGGCATACATTCAGCGCGTACGGCGAGCTGCGGCGGCAGCGAACGGTCGCGTGAATTGTATGGGTTCTCCGGGCACATGTCGACTGTGCCCGGAGAATGAAATATTTAATAGAATCTTGCTTGCTTTACAAAGCAGGTAAGTTTAAATACTTTCGCTAAATATACGACAGGCGTAAGACGGCAAAAATTAATTAGAAAAATAATGTGTTCTCAATTTAATTACATACATTTTTGGAATCTTTTGAACGAAGTGTTTGGGAGGGCTGAGCCCGAGAGCCCTTTAGGAAGAGCCGCCACTGGACGCAGCCTTTTCTGGGCGCAATAGACCAACCATTCGAAAAGTAAGAAGTAGTGTTAAATTAAAATGTTACACTGACAAATATAAAATAACTCAATCATTTGGCTACCGATATTTTATCCAAACTTTTTTTATTTATAAATAAAGATTAACTGTACGGTTTAGCTGTGATTAATATCAATAAATAAAGTTTAGCTATTTTTACTGTACGGTATAGCACAAAACATTTAGTTAGCTTTGGACAAAGCACTAAAATGCCTACATAATATATGTATATCAAAAATGATAAAAAATCTTGAAATTATTTGGATCGAAAAAATGAATAAAATTTATAATTGCTATGTATAAAATATCGATTAGTTACGACTTTTCACTAGCATATAATAAATTACTAAATTAATAGGTATAAATAAATAAATATCGTTTATCGTTAAATCATTTTATTAAATGTAGATCTTACATTATATTATAATTCTATGATGTAGATATATTATTATGAGTTAGACTGTTTTTACATTGACAACGTGTAAAAATAGTAAAATATTATTGTTACATCTAACCGAATAAAATTCTAATTTTATTAACGCTCAGTCGGAAACACGTGGCTTTATTTATCAATATATCAAACATTGCCATCGGGAATACACAAATTCTGAAAGTTTTAGAGCTCCAACTGGTCGGGAAGTTAGTTGAAAATCTATTGCAAAATTCAAGTAGACAGACAGACAAGTGAAGTTAAAGAAGAGGTTGCAAAAATATTATTTTTTAAACTTACACATATTTAGAACCATCTCTGAAAAAGGTAGGTACCTACCTACTCAACAAATAATCAAGACTCAAATAATTTAAGATATCCAAATAGATTAAATAATTATGTTGTTTTTACAAAGTGGACAGGTGTCTGGAAATGTTGAGACACGCTTGTTTAGTAAAAAGTCAATCGAGGAAAGTTTTTAGTGAGTTGAGTTGTCTAGTCGGATAAAAATATGAACATGAGTGATACAAATGATGATAAAGCATATGATGTGAGTGGGTGATGTCGGATACAGGAGCTGGTCAGCAATTTATTACTCCTTGGAGCAATTGCGACAGCCACGCAACATGAATGGCCGCACTCCCATTGTGAACATCTCATCCACAGGATGTTTAATGTTTTTCAAAACTTGACTCACTTTGTCATACGACGAACAAATAAAACGTAGATGAAATTCATACTATACACACATTCAATAATAGTGGAGAGTAAAGGTATACAAATAGGTATAAAAACCATCACACCATGTCCCTCACGGGGTAGGCTGAGAGAGCCGAACTCCAGATTTTTCTATCTTGTCACACATTCGTCGTCTCGTCAACATTCATACATCGTCTTATACATGTTCGTCTGTTGTTCACATCGTTCACATAATCGTGCCATCCGTTTCTTGGACGCCACCAACCTCTTACTCCGTTCCTGTCAGATTTATATATTTTCTTCGTTAGGCATTCTTCGAGCCATCTCAATGTACTAACTTTAATTTTATAAATTACATCTTTCTTCATCTTACATTCTTTCCTTGTGTCCTTATATCCTACCTTATCATTTATGGTTCTATTACAAAATCGATCTCATTTCAACTGCATTTATTTTGCTTTCGTGCGATTTCTGCCATGCTCAGGTTTTACTTAGGTACATACGTCAAGGTTGGCACTACGATTACAAATATGATTATGAATGGCAACTTTGGCATACTTTGATATGTTGTGATCATTCATAACTGATCTATCTGCTCCATTCACTCTCTTTCCTGACAAAGCTCTTCTTTCGATATCATTATGAGGCCGTATATTCCGTTGAAACATGCTTCCCAGATAGACATATTCGTCGACTTGCTCGAGCCATTCGTTCTCTACTTTTATTTGGCACGCTGTTCTGCTTTCATTCTTTTCAGAGACCATTACCTTTGATTTACTGGCATTCATCCTCAGTCCATTCTCTAATCATCCTTCATATACCTACCATACGAGATCCTATACCCCATTCATACTTTAGCAAAATACTACTTTTTGTTTTTTTTCGATTAGTTAGCAAAAAAGCTTATGATAAGTAGGTATTATTCATCTTTGTGCCTAGTTTTCTCTCTTTTCAAAACAATTTACTATATAACGTAGAATTTCAGCTAAGATATATTTGCTCAAGTACCAACAACCAAATCGATAGATAGGTACTATGGAAAAAGGCCGAGCTTTCTGTATTTCAAATTCGGATGCTGATAGTCAAAATTTTTGTTTATGAATTTTTAAAAATTAACTATTTTACAAAACGGGCATCTTTCCATCTTTCGTCTTTTTTTAGCGATGATTTTTTTTTAATTTTATGCAGCACTTATTTATATTTATAGGGCGTATTTTGCACATAGAATCTTATTTTATTGGTTCATTTATTATTTAAAACGAGTGAGTTGTAGCCAACGCTATAGGTACCCCTCAAAGTATTCAAAATTTCAACATTTTTATGTAATGAGTTTTTTCAATATTTTATTACGAAAACTTGATATTTCTTCAATGTCATTTTATGAAAGTGATGTGCTTTTTTACCAATTTAAAAATGAAAATTTCTAATTTTAAGTGTCCTGAGCTTGGGGTCACTTTAAAATATTTATCGTTTAAAAAAATTGAGAAGCACTATTCAGATATCCTTCAAAATCGAATGGGGTCTAAGCGAGTATTAGATATAAATATTTACCAAATCTGAAAATAATCGAATGAGTACTTTAGCCTATAATTGATAAAGTAAATTAAACACGTTGTACATAGCACACAGCACGCAGCACACAGCACACAGCACACACACAGATACATTGTGATGAAACGTTCAGAATACAATCTCAGCATGATACTAGTTGATAATCTGCAATAAAAAAATGCCATAACTCTCCACTAAATCCCCTTGGGTTAGTGAGGAGTAAAAAAGTGTGTATCATAAAAAACAATAAAATATTTTTTGCACCAACCAATGCGTTGCTTTCACTTCTAAATAAAAACGTGCGTTGGCGTCTTGCATGTAATCATGTTCTGTTATGTAGGATGGTTGATGGTTGATGCCATTCACAAACCAATCTTCATTTGTCATCATATCCGGACCAGGCCACAGTCTTTGTGTGCAAACAAATTATTTTATTATCCATAGTATGGTACCTACTTATTCTATAATCAGTTTTATTTATCCAGACATCACGTGACACACGCTCCATCGTCATATGTGGGAAGAATAAATTATTGGCGATTGGCGCCTGCGCAATTTCTGTCGCGCAATTGTATGCACTTACATTTAGGTACCTACATTCCTATTATTAATCAATAAAGTCCTGATTAGCAAACGATGGTATACATCCATTATCCATAAAATCACAAAATTATTATGTTGCTTTAGAATTATCATTGTTTTACCTCAAAAATTATATAAAGAAAGGATGGATGTGATAAGTTTCTTTAGAAGTTGCTCGACCATCAAAAATAGTTCAAAGCTGTTATGGAAATGACTTGAACATTTAGGTTAGAGCAGCCTAACTATGGTACGCGTACCACTGATGGTATACGCGACAATTAATAAGGTGGTACACAAGCAGCCTTGGCCATAGGACATACACAATAAATAATTTTGGCTTAAAGTTAAAAATGAATATCCATCGCTCTCCAGAAAAGCATTACTGTTTCTGATTCCATTTACAACCACGTATCTCTGTGAGAACAGATTTTCTGCTATGTTGATAATAAAAAACAAATATCGTAGACCCCAATTTGCGCTTAAAATTAAGTATAACTGAGCCAGATATTTCCTATCTTGTCTCGAACATGCAGCACCATTTTTCGCACTAAGAATATGGTATTTTTTTCTTATAATATAAATGATAATGTTGTCATAAACAGTTGTTGCAGTTTTTATTACTTTACCATTTTGAAGGTTTTTTAAACGATTACAGTTCAGTGGTACGCTACTGATCTATAATTTCGTGTGTGGTACGCGAAATTAAAAGTTTGGGAACCACTGGGTTAGAGGTTAGGTTAGGTTTAAACAAGTATGGTATAAAACAGGTTCGGTATAAAAATAATTCAGTAAAATTATTTCATTAGAAGGTTAATTCACCCTATGCAAGTGCGGTGAATGTATGGCGTAAAGAAATCTCTTTCCTTATGAAAAACCTTCCACGAGGAATTGATGAAAATATCTGGTCAATATTTTCATCAATTGGTTTTATACCTTTAGGATGCCGGCATTGAAGTTGAATTTTATTCCATGTTATTAAATCAGCATACAGTATCTAGACATCAATACAAGTATTTTCAATACCTGCTTCACAGTTCATATTCTTATCGAACAAGTAATTTAGGGATCAAGTTCAAGAAGAAATTCTGAACTCATTTTCGGTACAATGGTGTTAACGAGAAAGAAATCTAAATACATTTGTATAAATCTGAATAATAATCTGTATGAATCTGTATAATATTTAGTAAAAAATAGTTGCATGTACCACATGAGATCCAACAGTCGATAGCGATAGCATGTAGATTGTAGATATAGTTGAAGAATACGTAGGTATACCAAACTATAAACACATAAATCTAAATTATTGAATATTTAAAGATGTTTTGTTTTCTATACAAAACATATAGGTAATATATGTAAGGATGGGATACTATGGAGGTCAATCCGTTTTCCTACCCAGAACATGGAAACAGCGTGATGGTATATATGTTTCTTTTGAGATTAAGTATCAAACTATTGAGCGTCCCATATATATTGTGTAGTGTATAGGTACCTTCAGTCATACAAATTGTATATAACGATGTCGTCACTAAATTCAATTTATATAAAAATTGTTAAAAAAAGTGTGAGTAGTACTTCTACAATGCATGCAATATATACTTATGCTGCAATGCTTCTAAGTTAGTGTTTTTTTTTAATTCGAAGTTGGAAAAACTATACAAAAACTCTACTGCTGCATACGATTCTCTCACACGGGAATAAAAATGACACTGTCGATTCATTAAGAGAAATAAGTTCTCTTGAACGAATCGACAGTTGGATTATTTTATATTTTTTTAGGTAAGTAGGTAGGTACCTACGATGGGAGGAAGAAGTTGAAAGGGATGCTTCCCAACTATTGCAAGTGCCGGGCAGTTGGAGAGTTGCTGCGGACGATATAAGAAGCTAGAAGCGAAGACTGACGGAGGCCAAGAATCGATATGGGATGTAGTGCCATTGAAGAAGAAGAAGAAAGTAGGTACCTACCTACTTATCTTTTCATAAGACCAAAAGATAATATAGGTTGGTACCTTTGTAATTTAAGTACGGTTAAATTCAACAGATAAACAATTGGTATCTGCAGATACATACCATATCTAGGAATCGATAGATGTATTATAATTTGATTTTTATTTGATAAAAAAACTATCAGCCTTTACTTTTTTACGGAGTTAATCGTTATGAAAAGTGGAAACCGTAATTTAAATCTCGCCATTTTCTTTTGTGATATAAACTCTGAAGAGTTATATCGAATATCTATATAAGATCCCGCAAGTGCATCTCTATTGGATCAAAGCGACCGCGCTTGACCTAACATCGTCAATGCAATATCTTCATTGTGCAAATATTATACAATAACTCATGTTCTTGCCATTATCCGAGATCGCGAAATCCCACCGCTTTGTGTCAGATCAAATCGGCGGCAACACACAATAAAAAAACGTAAGTAAATTAAGATATTGGATATCCCTTTAATAACGCCGAATCCTTTCAACCTTCAACCCTACTCCCTCGCACAAATATAATCCATTTTTCTTCAATTCAAAGCCTCTTCCTGACGTAACCTAATCACACGGCTAAGTATGAAAAATGTTTTCACATGGCACGAATTATTATTGATGTCGAAGAAATAAATTTAATACCACATAAAAACACCTTCATTGTGTCGCTTCACATCGGCGGAACTTCGCCCACACTAAAAGGTTTTTTTTTCTTGGCAAGAGCGTTTTTTAACGAATCCTTTGAGAGCATTTTTTTGCGTGACAATACCTGCTGAAGCTATTAGTATTGTGCAAGAGTTCCACTTCTTTTCATAAAATTACATCGATTTAAAAAAAAATCACAAGTAGGTATTACGTACTTGGTGTTTAACGCCTACTCTCTCGTGTAACGTCAAATAGTGAGTTGCTGTCGATAGATAAGTAGGTACCTTGTCTGAAGTAGCTAATGTCTAAATTATAAAAGGCTCAAAATTTGTGTTTCAAAATAAAGATAATATCAAGTAATTTAAGGCATAAGAGAAACATAATTATCTACACTAATTTTCTTCCATTTTTCTTCCCTTCCCTTATAGGTATTTTATGCGCCTCCGTAATTGACTCTCAATCACCTCTATAGATAGTCATATATATTTTCTAAATGTTAGGTACATAAACGTGTTTAGTACTTTACACTTTACACTTCACAATGCCAAATGGATATACATAGTGGGGAGTTACATATAAATTCAGATTATCAACTATAGTATCATGCTGAGTTTGTATTCTGAAAGTATTAAGACAATGTATATATGTACATGTGTGTGTGTAGGTACTATGTGCTATATTCTAATATACAGCATGTTTATTCTACTTTATCAATTATACACTTAATAACTCATTTGATTCTTTTCTAATTTTGAAATTTTTTATATCTAATACTCGTTTAGATCCCATTAGATTTTGAAGAATATCTAATCAGTGTTATTTCTTAATTTTTTTAACTGTCAAATATTTCAATGTGACCTCATGCTCGTGAAACTTAAAATTTGATATTTTTATTTTCAAATTACTAAAAAGGCACATCACTTTTATAAATTGGCATTGAATTATATCAATTTTTCATAATAGAATAATGAAATCAAAAATAATTTAACAAACTCATTCGATGAAAATGTTGAAAATTTTCCATAAAAATTTTGAATATTATACTTTGTGGAATGACTTGGTATAGCATTGGTTACAACCCACTCGTTTTTATCAAAGTTTTCATCTAACAGCTGGCACATACTAAAATGAAAGCATTATTATTTAATAATCCTAATCACTCGTCTTAATCCGATTTCACAAAACTTCAAGGAGAGCAAATATATAAAATATTTAGCAACTACATATAGGTACTTTCAAAATTTACTCTAAAAATAAGATTTTACATTTCTTGACTAGAAGCACTGGTAAGCTGGTAAAAAATGTCACTTACAATAAATTAGCTACTTTCACAGGGTTTAAAGATGAAGTCGTTATTATCATCATTGAAATTACGTTTGAAAACAACATTATAAGAAAGTTATGTAATTATTAAGATAAATCAACATATAACTACCATCACAATATTTGCACCTGCAAAACGTTAATTTTTAAATATTTTTACTACTTGTAAATGTAATAACAATACCTATGATTTTATTGATAATAAGAATAGGATATTGCATAATAGTAAATTATAAGCAATACTGTCAGCAATTACGAGACGTCTACGCTATCTTTTAATAGCTGAGTTTGATCTATTAGTCAATAAAGCACTATGGAAAATAATAATTTAAATGATCATTATATAAGACCTTCATTATATCAAAGATTTTATATACGAACAAGCACTTACATAATTGCACGTTTATTTCCAAAAAGTATTTTCTTTTAACCAACCAAATGAAGACGTACAATACCTATATATTTCCCATTACTAGAATTGTTATAAAATAATATTCATTATGAAATTGGTTAGGTAGGTAGATACTTACAATTCTAAAAACATAGAAAACGAAAACAGAGATATATTTATTTTACTATTAATTTAATGTTATGACAAGAAATAAATGTATTTTCATTTATATTTTATAAAGAAAAATGTCCGTCGACAAACTTAATAAAACATAAATACCTAAAAAAAATATTTTTCACATAGAATTCTGTTTTACTTGATTCTGTTTTACTTGATACTTGATTTTTCACATAGAATTCTGTTTTTAATTTTTTTTAGGTATTTATTTATCTCTGTGTTCACGTAAGTATAGTTTCATAAAACAAAATAATACCTACCTGGGGGGGCAAGTCTGGTCCAACCAGCGAAATCAAAACCCTCACGATTACCTAAATCATGGATATAATTAATATTATACGGAATTCTTCATCTTTAGATGTCATAATTATATCCATGATATGGGTAGTCAAGAGGGTTTTGATTTCGCCGGTTGGACCAGACTTACCCCCCACCCCGTGATTGTTATCAAGAAGTAGTTTTGAAATAAGTACCTACTTGGAACACGATTAATAAATCTTCTAATACGAAAATGGCGAAGCATTTTGGAAACTTACCAAGTTAAATAATTTTCCACTGCCAAAGACAAAAAACTTATTACATTGAATATTTGCATACAAAATGGTTTTCGGTATAAGATAACAGACTCATTGGCTTCGCCTTGTCAGCGTGAATACGAAAAATGTATACCACGTACAAAAATTAAAATAACCTTTTCAGTAAACAAACGAGGAAAATAAACATTAAAATTACTAAAAATACAATTGATGATACGAATCATACACCTGAAATTACAAATATTAAACTTTTATTTCAAATATTGATTTTTTTTGTGACCTTGTGTAATGTTTAGTTTTAATATATTGTATTTCAAACGCTTCAATAATAACACGCAAGTGGCAGGATTGTTACCAATGGTATTTTTGAGATAAATTTATTCTTTATTCTAGGACACTGGCACAATAATCATAATACAAGCAATTTTGATAAGAGTTTTTTTTTCATAATATAATTAAGATTACTATAGGTACAGAATTACAACTTTTACAATCAAGAATATGTTATATTTTTAATTTTATCGTACGTTCATAATAGTATATGCGAGTTTATTATGATACTTTGATTTATTTTGATTAATGCAAATACTTATAGAAATATTTTTTTCTTATGAAGTTTCGCCTAAAGACTAGAATATATTTAAAAATAC
This sequence comes from Molanna angustata, assembly GCA_963576475.1. Taxonomy (NCBI): domain Eukaryota; kingdom Metazoa; phylum Arthropoda; class Insecta; order Trichoptera; family Molannidae; genus Molanna; species Molanna angustata. The sequence goes on from OY754971.1 coordinate 23,918,245, forward strand.
ATTAAAAAAGGACGTCTACGCTGGGTCCCAAGGAATTCACAATGTCGCGTTCCATTAGAATAAAAATATAAAGATTTAGGGTTGCCATAACTTGCCGCAATCAATATGGAACTAAGCGCTCTTTGCGAGGTTTATTGTTTCGAACAATAAAAAAAAACAATACTGGACGTTTTAATACTTTCGATGCCTAAATATTATTAACACATTTAAGCTCAAAATACAGTTTCAACTTCACCAAAGCATAGTGAAAGATAAATCACGCATTTTGCTAACAGAAGTTATTCTCTGAGTGTAGCTGTTAACAAAATGCGTGGTTTTTCAACCATAATGGGCATTAAAATTAATAAATAGGTACACATTCACATATGTCACTTCAATGCCTTCTGATTTGATGGCATGCCTTCTGATCAAAATTCTCTGTATCTGTAATGAAAATCAATCAATTTTATTTTTCGCACGTTCGTCGCATACCAATGCATAAAAATGTAAATTAGTTAAAAGATTAATATATGTAAAATGTCACAAACGCAATTATCAAGAATCAATTTTTTTCTTTGCTCTCTAAATTGTCTTAGTGTTCAGCTCTCGATCAAGCAGAAAGATCAAACTTCATTCGGAAATAATTAACAATAATTAGTGCTTTTTGTTATTGTTATATTATATTTTATATATTTTTTATGTAGGTTAACACGATAGAATGATGTTCTAAATGTTCTATAAATACGGAACGCGATGGTCAAATAACAGACGTATGGCAGCCCTAGATAAAGGTTAGGCTAGGTATGTAGCGTGCATAGTGTTGATCCATTAGTAACCCTTTGTGCGATAGTCGAATATGGGGACTTGCGCTATGGATCTGCGCTGTATGAGTGTATTCGTATATTTAGACAATAGATAATAGTGGGCAGGTAAATGGTATACATACCGTGTCGGATCGGATCGTTTGATTGATACAGATATCAGTTTACCTAAAGAGATTCACTCGAATCTATTGTGTTGGTGTGTAAGAAAAGACGCGTCTCTTCTGCCTATCACACTAATCGGTTACGGCTATTGCACGTAAAAACATTTAGAAAACGGGTTGGACTGGAACTGCGTCGCAGCAATATTCGATTTTTTTTTATTATTTTTTTTAATTAATCAAAAACAAATGAGGCGCACATTTTTGATTTACTAAATTAAGCATACGCGTGTACTGTGAACGAAATCGGTCGTGGCAGGATTTGAACTCGCGACCACTCGATTACTAACCCAATGCACTAACCGCTTTGCCACCACACATCTTTTATAATTTTATTTTATTTTATTTTTATTTTTCATTTGTTTGGAAACTTAACAGCTATACATTTATAATACTTAATTTCAAATGAGAATACAAAATAAATAGCCAATTATAAAGTTTCACATATTTAAATTATTATACATTATTAATGTTGGGTAGTCATTGTAAGATGGTGAGTGTATGTGGGGGAAAGGGAAGGGTAATGGATATAGGAAAGCGTTGATAAGGAAGGGATGAATGTTTAAGGAAAGTAGGTTTGATTTTTAACCAGTAATATTACCAATAACTGCGCGTAATTGGCGTTTCATCGATGTCTGTGTGGAGTTAAATATATCAGGTTGGGGGTCAAGACTATTGTAATAATTTAAGCATCTGTTGACATAATTATTCTGTGCGTAATTTGTTCTGCAGTATGGTGTATAGAAAAGGTGATTTTGGCGTGTTGTTTTCATGGGGCAGTTGAAAGAAATTTTTTGGAGTAGGTAAGAGCTGTCTACAAGGTTATTAAGTATTTTATAAAGCAGATAGACATCGGATATCTTTCTTCTTTTTTCAAGTGATATAAACCCATGTAATTTTAAAGATTGTTCATAATCATGGCGGTAATTTTTTTTTCTAAAATTAAGCGTTTTAACAAACCTTCTCTGAATCCTCTCAATTCTGTTGATGTGAATATTGTAACTAGGGCTCCATACGGTTGATGCAAACTCCAAATGACTTCTAACGAAGGCATTAAATAAAAGAACTAGCGAGGTTGTTTCTTTGAAGGAGAAATGTTTTTAATAATAGCGAGAATGTTTTTCATTATTAACCTAGTGATTATAATTTTCATTATTAACCTAGTGATTATAATTTTCATTATTAACCTAGTGATTATAATTTTCATTATTAACCTAGTGATTATAATTTTCATTATTAACCTAGTGATTATAATTTTCATTATTAACCTAGTGATTATAATTTTCATTATTAACCTAGTGATTATAATTTTCATTATTAACCTAGTGATTATAATTTTCATTATTAACCTAGTGATTATAATTTTCATTATTAACCTAGTGATTATAATTTTTTTCGCAGTTGTAGTTTTTGTTTTATAAAATTCCTTTTATTCTCATAAAACAAATTAATATTTTATCGAGTTAATGTGTGAATGATCATTGTAGGTATATAAACTTATGTAAAATGAAATATTGTGTATTTAATGGTGCCTTTGTTTAAAAAAATGATTCAAAAGAATTCCCACAAACAATATCGAGAATTTTTGTAAAGAAATTATTGTATGTTAGTGGAAAGCCTTTGAATTTTGTCCTAAGAACGAATAATGGTAATATGAACCTTCTATTTGAAATCGAAAAAAAGATGGTAGGTAAATGTAAATTTTCTATATGATATATTTATGATATTAAAAATAGCTTTAATAAATTAAAATATTTAATTAAAAAATTAAATCAAATCGGCGCACAATATTTTTATGAAGCAACTGATTCACAGATTGTTAAGGCGGCAAACCACTTTGTACTTGTTGGTACAACAATCAGTTACCTACCTTACATAGATATTGGATTAGTTGATAGGTGACATTATTGTAAGAAAAATAAAAAAAATATTTTAGTAGTTATGCATATACATTCCAATATTTTTTTCCATACATTCGTGCCATCACGGCATACCCCTCAATGTGAAGTAACCAGCGAAAGGTAAGTATGCGGGTGTGCATCGCATTATATAAAGAAGTGAGGCACGCGCGTGTATCCCCACACACATCTAAAAAGGTGACATTCGTAATGGGAGGTCAATTCGAAAACCCGACTCTTAACGGCAGGTACCTACCCTCGAAAACTTTGATAATATTAAAGAGTTGAAATATTTTAAATTATGTATGAATCAAATTTAAACATATTATTTCCTATATCGATGTAAGTACATAATACCTACCAGAAATGTCATTTGTAAAGTAGGCAAAGTGAATCAATCGACATATACTCATCGCAAAATATTATTTATATAGTTTTATCGTTCTCAGATAAGCGATATCTATCTTCAAATACATCTATAAAATATTTCTCATACAAATACTTTGTAGCTCATTCTCAATTTTGTCTTTTTAAGTGAGACGATTGTGGGCATATACGTATGTTTCGTGCTTCCTTTTATACCAAATACACACCCGCATACATGTCGCTGGTTACCCCACATTGTGGGATATGCAGTGATGACACGTATGTATGCAATTGTTTATCGTTCAATCTTTTTGTCATACGTAAAAATGGATGCAGCATGTGAGGACTCTAAATCAGCCACTCCACAAAACATGCATAGTATGAACCACAAAAGAATTGAAGCCATCTAGATTAACAATATTCTTGTTTAGAAATTAATATTTCTTTCCCAGTGTATATTAATAGCAAGTCGAAAATATTAGTGGATAAAATATATGTATCTAGTTTACATAGGTATGTATATTAAAATTCATTCTTAAATAAACTCTTTTCGTATACGTATTTAATGAATGGTTTCATTGAGAAAATTGGAATCGGCAAATGTCGGGTTTTTACGTCAATAAATATTTTGTTGAATGAAATGTAATATTTAAGTCTTCACTAATGTGATTTGCAATTAGCAACTACAAAGGGTTTGTTGTATTGAAGAAGTAATTGCTATTAAACTCAAAGGACAATATATTATGTAGGTACAATGTTATATTTTGATATTTATAAAACTACCTGTCAGTCTGGGGAAAACACACCATTATTATGAATGAGTGATAATTTTATGAATGGAAACCGTTATGGACTAAATGAATATTTTTTTTTTTCTATGAAAAATTTGAATCCGTTGTTTTAAATATATATTTTCAATTTTAATTTATTTATTTTCATAGTAGGTACCTACTTCTACCTACCTATCAGGGGCGTGACTAGTACCTTCAGACTAGGCAAACCCTAGAAGAAAATTGGGAAATGTCGAAAATTTAATGTTTTTTAGTATCATTGTTCATTTGAGTGGCCATGAAAATATTTTAAAATCACATGCCAAAATAATATTTACATTTTTGGCCCTGTCCAGCATCGTGTCTACATACGGTTCAATTTTCAATCTTGTATTATGGTTTCAATATAACAGACAAAAAAATATTAGATAGGTATTGAATTTTTTAACATATTATTCATAGGCAAGCCAAGATTTTCGGCATAAGCAATTCCGCTACTGCTACTTATAAACCTCATTCAATAAAAAACAAAATATTCCATACATACATAAGTACATACTTATCAAATAATTCTCTTATTATATTTTATGTGAAAAATGTAAATTATTATATAGGTAGAGTTGACGACACATATTTTGAACTTTTAGCCGCGAAGGGGGGCGATTTGCACGTAAACCAACCAAGCAAAAATACACAAATTTGAGGTCTGCGCAACCGGAAGCTCGTTCAAGATGTTTGGCGAAAAATATACCATGTCATCACGGCAAATCCCACAATTTGGAGTTACTAGCGACAAGTGTGCGGGTGTGCATGCTCTGGAGTGAGTGGTAGACCTCATTGTTGAACTATGTGAGATGTTATTAAGATTATTGGAATCGGGAATCAGGGGTGTTACCTACTCATGACACATTCTTAATACGTGCTTATCTTGCCATAATTTTAAAATGTATAAATCAGTAAGTACTCGATCATAAATTAATTTAAATCTTTCTTTACATTCAATCATTTTTTTCAAATCAACATTTAATATGAAATAGTAATTAATTTTTGTATACCTATATTAATTCAAATATTTAATTAATTTAAAGCTCAAAGATTTCTAAAGTCTGAAGCTGATCTTAATCTAATGTTAATCAACTTCATGAGTAGCTTTCATGAGTATACTTATGATATCGAATGATTAGGCTCTAAAGGAGGATCTTCTTCTGCTAGCCCTCTTCTCTCAACTGCTGGATATAGGCTTCTTCAAAACTCTTTCACACTTTCCGATCTAGAGCAACATGAACCCACTGATATAGACCTCTTCAAAACTCTTCGACATTTTCCGATCTAGATCAACACGAACCCACTGCTTTCCCATCATTTGGACACTATTTGACGGCCATCGTAGGTCAGTTGGCTGGGTATCTGACTGGTGATCCAAAGGTTCCGGGTTCGATTCCAAGTGAAGACACAGTTTTTTATTGTGTTTTCAGTCTGGATCTGAGACGATTCATATTGTAAGTCTCCAGAATGTGGCAACATGTTATTGGGTGCGTTTTAAAGTAATATTTGACATAGTACCTGTTAGTTGCCCGAGAAGCAATATCAAATAAATAAATATCCCCTCACGGTCTTCATTCAAGAATCCTAGAAGTCCATCTGCCATCCTCTCGCCTTGCCATATGATTAGCCCATTGCCACTTCTTGGAGACTTAATCAACTATGTCGACGATTTTTGTATTATATTGTATTATTTCATTTCTTATTTTTTTCCTAAGCTACCTAATGCCTAGATTTGTCTTTTCATGGCACACTGCACACACCTCAGCTTCCGTTTATTCGCAAGTCTTAACGTCATAGTCTCTAATCCAAACTGGCATGATACACGAGGCATAAAGCTTTCTCTTGAGATTAAGGGACTTTATATTAATATATGTAGGTACCTATATTTAAGTTTAGAGAATGCAGCCAATCCCAATCTTATACGTCTAGAAATATCTGCCATTTGGATTTCCACACCATATTTTATTTTTGACCTGAATAAAAATAATCATCTGCATTTTTATTATTTCCCCACGTATCGTTATGCTGCTGTTTTTTGGGGACACGATAGTTTAACCTATGTTCATTTCAGGCCAATTTGGGATTATGCTATGCGTAGCTCTTCGATCATTTTCTACAGTTCAAAAATGTAAATATGTTAGTTGGTAAATATATATTTTGAAAAAATATTATTATTTTATACAAAATATATTAAGAAATGACGTTTTTATTTTTGTGTAGATACCTATTCTTTGGGTTTCGCGTCTAACCTAGCGGATGGTTTTCTGTGCTACATCGAGGGTTTCATATTATATTATTATTATGTTTTTATGTAAGGGTTTGTTGCAATTCAGTTTCGCCCACGCGTTAAATATACTTGGATGCTTCTATCAAAAACCCTACCGCAATTTTTCCGTTATTTGCCCGCAAAACTAACATGTCTACCAGTAGCGTAAAGTAGCGCTATTACAATTTTGAAACACGATATTATATATTCAACATCATAAGATATTAATATATAAGTAAGTATCAATTTTGATACAACCAATTTGGGAATATGTTATTTGAACCTTTTTCTTTGACAGCGATGCCGCTATTTCTGCTTTTTGATTGAACGTTTCGCTAAACAAAAATAAAAGTGGAATACGTTGATAAAAATGAACAATAAATATGATAGGTAGATTCCAATACACAATATAAAAGAAATATTGGTTTCCTAACAAAAAACTAACGATATTATAAATTTTACAATAATGTACAAACATATTTAGGGCGTTTACATAAAAAAAAAAAAAATAATAATTAATTAAATAAATACATAAAATGTTGTTAATATAAAACGCTCTCAATAATAAGTTACCAAATTATATGTTACGGCTTATATGCCATATATTTTCATAAAACCAGACTTAGGTACATCATGGTGAAAAACTTTAACTGGTACCGGGAATTGGACCCGATATCTTAGGCATGGGAGGACGTTAGTTTCTGAACTAAGAATATCTAGTTAAATGCTGTAATACTATTGCAAGTCTATACAGATTCTTCTCTACAGAATCTGTAATAGAACGATGTATGACAGGATCAGAAATGAGGACATAAGGATAAGGAAAGAATGTAGGATAAAGAAAGATGTTATTAATATAGTGAAAGTGAACACATTGAGATGGTTTGGCCACATGGGGATAATGGATGAGGAACGCCTGAGGAAGAAAATATACATTGCGGACAGGAATGGAATGAGAGGTCGGGGCCGCCCAAAGAAGGGATGGCACGTCCATGTGAACGGTATTTTGAAAGACGGAAATGTTAGAAGCGTGAACAACATACGAACATGACATGTATAAGACGATGTATGAATGTTGACGAAGCGATGAAAGTATGTCAAGATAGAAATAAGTGGCGTTCGGTTCACTCTGCCTACCCCGTGAGGGACATGGCGTGATGGTATGTATAGTATGTAATGTATGCAAGTCTATACAGGAATGTCTATACTGTCGCAAATTGTATAGACAAAATAATATAGAAGGATAATATTTCATCCTAAGTACTGCAATATTTTAAATCCTCCTAAAGTCCGTAAATAAAATATTGTAAACTTCACACCTGACCTGTGTAGAGATTCTACCTGCTATGTGTACTTATTGTGGTACCTATGGATTTAATAAATATTATATTTTGACAAGTTTTTTTTTCTTTCGAGACTATTTAGAATATCTTTAGGTGGACCTTTTAGATTTACCTAAATCAATTAGGCTGCACTAATCTTCGGTACAAAATATAAACTTTTGTGAATGTTAATATTTGTAAATGTTATCAATAAATACGAAGAAGAAGGGGAAAGGAGCGGAAATGGTTTATTTCTGGATTTTCCCAGCGGTTTCATTCATGGATTTACACAGGACTAAAGTTATAAATACTTACCTACTTTTCATATTCATAAAATTACCAATTGTATTGTTTGTTTAAGTAAATACGAACCATAATTTGTTTACTTTACCTTCTAAATAAAATTTTAATGAATGAAAACACATCAACGGCGAAAAATAAATTAAAAAATGCCTAATTATTTAAGAAAATTCGCAATTTAAATTGAAGGTGTAAATTATTTAAGGGGGGACTGCTGCCTTCGTACCTATTTTTCAATTTGATATACCATTATTATTTCTCATCGAATCGTTTTGAAAAAATAATTTAGATAGTTTGGGTATTAACAAATAACAATATATCTTTACTTTTTGATAATGTTCTGTATAAATTCTTGTAGAAAAATAATGGCATACCCCGATTTTCAACGTTTATCTTATATTTTTAATAAAATATAAGGTGTAGTTCAACATAGTTTTTTTTAAATTAAAGAAGACCAAAATATCTAGAAAAATATGATGTGACGTTGCATTAATGCTTCAGGTTTAGTAAATAAACTTAAAAAACATTTATTTTCCATTCAGCGTCATTGCGAAATAAAAGTTTTTTGGTTTATTAACTTAACCTGATGCATTAATGCATCGTTACATCGTATTTTTCCCGATATTTTGATCTTCTTTAATTTATAAAAAAAATATAATGCTCTATACTTTAGTTATTTAGAAATTTAAGATAAATGTCCAAAATCGGGGTATGCTTATTATTTTCCTACAAGAATATATACAGAACATAATTAAAAAGTTAAGATATATTTTTCTTTATTAATATCCAACAAGGTTATTTTTTTCAAAATGATTCGTTTTGTCGTAATGATGCAAATTTAAATTGAAAAAATAGGTACGTTGGCAGCAGTCACCATCTTAAAATCATTTTTGAAAAATCTTTTAATTCGTCAAACATTTTGCTCTCACGAGTCATTTGATAAAATTGGTCAAACCATTTTTATTGGAACGTTTATTTTTATATCTAAGTAATAAAACTACACGATATGTCCATCTTTTAATGAAAAATAGAACCGAGAGATTATTTAATTTAGTCGTAAGCTACCAAAATATGTTTATTTTTTCAAATACCAATTGAACACATAGCCAACCAAAAATTCTCACATTTAGAACCGTCTCTTAATATATTTGGACTGAAATTACAGTTATAATAATTCAACCTAACATGGAATCAAATCGGAATTAATTGAACGATTTGGATTTAAAATGCAGGACAAATGTAGCTAATGTACCTATGTAACCTACTACATACTTCGATATTCACAATACGTTTTATGCCCTTAATACGTTTGAAAAGATAACCTTCAAACAATTAGGTATTTATATATCCCACTTACAGATGCTTAAAAATATATAATAGCCATTATCAATATACACATCATGATTACGCACATATAGAAGGATAGGATTTAAAAGAAGATGTGTCGTAAAAAGGATTGACTACATAAAACGAATAGATCATTCTGCCGATCTAGATACATCTTATAGATTGTATCGATAGATGCCTGTATCGATAGATAGATGATCTTTGGTTGATCATACACGTACCAACACAATGTAACTAATGCCAATACAATGTATCAATTGCCCTTTTATATTACTAAATCTTTTTCATTTAGATATATACAAGTGCTTAAATTTTGATACACAATGGGTTATGATAGACATCCATCCAGTCTCAGTTTTTTTTGATAATCTTAGTAAAATAGATACTTAATAAAAAAAGAAATATTTTCCCGACAAAACAGAAGCAAAAAATATACTGATTAATTCTGCGTTACAAATAGGTATTACCTTCAAAAGGGAATGTTACACTCGTTGATTATTGCACACAGTTTTATTTTTAAACAGACTTAGAACATGCTATCGCGTGTTCTTCTAATTTTCCTCGCTTGAAAGAGTGTTATTTCAGGAGAAAGAGGGTGTCCCTTGTGAGGCATAACTATACAGCTTTCTCTCCAACGTTTTGGCAGGGAGACCCCGCAGCTCAGGGGATGTTCATTTAATATCCCAAGCACAACTACCAATGATAAGTATCATCGATAAATTCATTATCTATATACTGATTGTTTTAAAAATAAAAATAATTAGGTTCACATTTTAGTGCAAATTCATTTTAACATCCCTTGCATGCTTAACACAATGGCAGTAATTACACGTACACAAATTATAGACCATCATCGGTTATAGACTTTGGCTAAAAAACTATCAGCATAACGTTTAGTTTTCTGTTGATTATTCTTATAACCCCAATAAGACAACCGTACTTTACCTCATGGCTATATAGATATATTGAAATAGTTACCTACCATTAAATACAATAAGAATCAATTTGCCATCCCCTAATTAGTCCCTATCATGTATCTGTGTAGAGGGACCGACTCGGCTCATCAAAATTGATTCGTCATTGCTCTTTATGAGAGAACTCTTGTTTAGACTTTACAGGCTCTTTGACAATTAAAGATACTTTTCCATAACGATTTTGATAATATTCGTAAATATGAATCAGTCAAAAGAACAAGAGATTCTGATCAATTGTGAAATAAAATTTTGAAGTGAAATTACTCAAACTTATTCAATTCATGAATCGTGTTGACAATAAATTCATGATTTATATAAATACTAGCGGACCCGACAGACGTTGTCCTGCCCGAATTATTTGTGAAACAAAAAAGTATAAGTATGTAACATATATTTAAATCATGAGGATGTTATTATTCGCTGAGCAAACTTTATACATTTTCTTGGTCGATGAGCCGCTAAACACTTTGAGGTTAGTTTTAGAAAAGAACTTTAAATGTCAAAAAAAAAACTACGACTCAAGTGACAGATTTCTTAGTGGTGTCAGATGTAAAAAAACTAAACATTGCCAATTTGACATTAGCGCCACCTATTATTATTTATAGTTATAAAAAATCATGTTTCCTTATTTTCCTTTTATTATATAAATGTTTAAAATTCCATTTTGTGAATCTAAACTATTCAGGGACTCACACAAACACACACAAATTTTTGTTTTGGAATCTAATAGAAATTTATTTCGTAAAAATGCATTTAGGGATTATTAACCATTCTTGTAGTGGATAGTTTAGTGTTGGCCACAACCCACTCGTTTTATGTATGTATAGATATTTATAGGCATGTCAAGCTTTTTTTTTATTTGAATGAACTTTACAGCTTTGAGTGGTATTAAAATTCATCGGCTTCTATAAGTAAGCAGACTCATACGATGTGATTTAGAATTGGGTAATGATATAATAAGATATTGGAATTTAGTATCCAAATTATTTTAGAGTTTCGTACCTCCACGTTTTCCCTCTTGTTCAATAAAATTAACACCAATTAATAAAAAAAATATAGCGTTGTTTCACATCACAATTTCTCGTGTTGTACCTACATTCAATTTAGAGGTTTGTATATTGTTTCCTTGATTGACATTGTTTGTATGTTGAGTATCACCTTGATATACATCGACTATATTATGATCACATTAGTATTGATACGTGTTAGCATTTATCGTATACCTGCTAATCAAAATATAATACGAGTGACCGACGTCTATTATTTAGTTTCCCACAGTTTAATCGGACTTGTCATCTATGGTACCCACACCCATCGTTCTATATCTCTGTTATTTATATGAAAATTAAATATTTATAACCAGTTTTGACCGAATTGAAAGATGAATAACTTATTTTACAGTAAATATATTGATTTCTACAATTAATATGATAGTGGTTAATTCAGAGATACCACTGTCGAGCTATTGAGCTTTATTTTCTGATATTGTAAGAAATGGATTATCACATCTTATGGTAGGTAGGTACACGATGTGTTTGAAATTTAAACTTTGTAAAAATAACTAAAGATTTTTATAGACCTTATAAAATTGTTTTGTACTTGGATGCAGTTGAACGTATAGGTACAATATTTGAAAATACATTTTCCTGTAAAAATAATATGAAAATCGCCTATCGCGTGAAACTGAAAAATAATACTATGGCAGTCTGCTAATTTACGCAATTATATAGTGTAGTAGAAAAATAAGGTCACTTTTATTTAATGACCTTATTATTCTACTTTTTGGAAGATATTTAGTAGGTATTTATGATTTCAAATATCGTAGTTTCTAAAAATAAATTAAAATAATTCTAATGCCATCTCTTGACTCATATTATAACGTATTACCTACCTAAGCTTCCTTATTATAATGGTTATCAACAATTTAAAATATAAAAACTACAATGAAAAAAACAAATCACAAATTATATCCATTATAATATGTTTGGTATCGATTGTTTTTTCTTTCGTGACGAGGATATTTTCAATGAAGATTAAAATAAATTTATTATACCTACTGAAGCGTGCTAAAAAATTAAGATATTGCATGCATTTTCTCTTTTAATGTGTTTACAATAATAGCTCTGGATTTTTAAATTCATATTTTTTATAAAAATTAACTGACTATTAAATGACTTAGTGCAAAAATTTAACTATTAGGCATATAAACTTATGTAATTAAAATTGTCAATTATATAATGAAGTGGAATGTTTAGAGTTAGCCATCACAATTAACTCTTCTCAAATAGAACCAGAACTTGATGTACCATCTCATTGAAATGTTATCTAATTCATTGTTAGGCGGCTTTGATGCTGTTCCAAGAAATTTGGAGAAATAGTGGATAGAGAATACATTCAATAACAGAGACAGGCGTAGGCTCTTGTAAAGTTTTCTTAGTATCAAAAATAAAAACACTTTCTTCCAAACATTAAGTGAAATGCATAACCAAGTATTCGAAATTTAAGAAAAGACACATATTATAGGTGTACCTAATAGGTAAGTAAATGAAATTTTATACGTGTACCAGCGACGTACAAGAACATTCTAGAAAATTTCGTACTCGTTAGGAAAAATGAGCGCCGATGAGATTCAATGACAATGACTAGAGATGAACCTAACAAAAATATATATAATTTGTATTTTGTAATGAAATGAATTATTTATTTTTTTGCTTGTGCACTCAGCTAATGTGTTTGTGTATTTTTTATGTTAAAATTTAAAAATACAACGAAATGAAATTGATTGTAGTAATACCGATTTCGTTCTCCTATAGCACAAACATTACTGCTTAGTTTAGGGAATGTATGAGCATGTATTTGGATGGGTGGATGGCAGAGCGGTTAGCGCGCTGGGTTAGTAATCCAGTGGTCGCGAGTTCGAATCCTGCCTCGACCGATCTCGTTCACCTATAGGACAAGCATTTATGCTTAGTTTAGGGAACGTAGGAAGATGTATATGTACTTGTTTAACAAGGACATATTCATTTTTTTTTTTTTCAAAAAAAAAAAAAAATGTATATGTAATTGTCAGTGTGTGATATATTCAGTAAAGAAAATAGAGATATGGCACGAAGAAGAAGCAAAATAATTACATGATTTTCTTTTAAAGTTTTAGATGTTAAAATCAATGTAATTGGCAATAAAAAAACTTACTCTACAATACATTAAATAATGTAAACAGCTGTTGTATTTCTGAATAAACAAATACATGTTTAGAAAAAAAAATACTGTTACTAGTATTTTGTGCTTCGGTGCGATGCCCCTAAATGAAATAAGTATGCGGGGGCCCTGACCATAAACAGTGTTGATGAAAAAAGACGGTCGATAATTTGCAGTCCAGTGATTTGGTTGTCCGACTATCGATCCGTGATGTGTCGATCATATCTCGTGGCATCATTGTGACAAGTGTACTCTAGCGGAGGCTTTTGGAAGCTCTCAATTCAATCGGCAATCATCAAAGTCGATACCTAACTATCTACTTGACTCGATAATAATATAACGTATTACACTCTATCTCTATCGAGACATTCGACTGTCGAGAAGAAATCATTTTCGTCTATCACTAGGTCGGAATCGATGGCTCAAGTTTTAAGTTGTTGTTCTCGAATCAAATCTCACATAAGGTCACGATTTGTTTACTCTTATTCTAGACAACATTTAACATTAATTAGAAAAAAGAACATTAATTGTTTTCCAATGTTTTTGTTTTGTCTTTTGGAGCTAGATATAATCATATTTGGCTTATACATACGATAAGTTATTCAAGTAGCGAAGATAAAATATTATTTAGATGTATTGATATAGAATTATTTTTTTGTATAAACAATTGTTCTTTAAAACCTTTTGTTGAAATACGTACCTAAGTAGTAATTATCTTTTAATCTTTCCAATTCATATAATCCAAAAGACTGACAATATTTACAATTAAATATAATTACAAAAAATTAAGAGTAGGTAGGTACTTAGGTATCTATTTAAAATATTATAATGTTTGGTATTTTAAAACCACAAAATAAAAAATAAAACCCAAGGCAAAAATTACGATGGCTTTATAATTTATTTAACCAATAATGAAAATACCAATTGACTTCTTGTGTTCATTTCGATAGTCGTTTCATGTATCGAAATAATCACGAATCGCACCTCCAATGAAATGAAATTAAACAAATGGATATTAATATTTAACAGTGGCGCAACAGAAGCTAGATTAATGGATGTATTTATTATTATACAACAATCAAATTCAGGTATTATGTCTAAAAATTAGAGAGTTATATAATTTATTTTCAAGCGAAGGGTATTTGTTAAATATTTTAGGATATAGGAGTTTAGCGTGCTATGTCTTCTGAGTGTGATAAGGGAAATTTATGATAAAATTCTGTAAATTTAAGAAATAGTAACACATTTTTCCGCCAGTTTGATTAATAGATCTATTCTATTCTATAAAGAACTAACAAATGACAAAGAATACCTACTAGCAAACAAAGTGTTATTATATTGACCAAAACAAATTTATTTTCTACGGAGTTATAAAGAATTGTACGTTGGGAAGTATTAACAATCACAAGTTAAAATATAATACTTTTTGTAGTGAATTTTTAGGTAACATTTAGTTATGTTTTGCCTCTGGTTACATTATAGGTATTGATCGGAGATACAATAAATACCTCAAACCAATATTCAGTCATCAACAAAACCCAATCTGACAATGATAAATTTATTGGGCATTTGTATCGGAGAGTAAAAAATATATCTTCGTTCATATAATAATATTAGTTCATAATCGATAATTTTGTAAGACAAAATATCGTCAAATTGTTTGTTGATGTACATAGTAGCTGACAGAGATTAAAAAGATTCGACTAATTTATGACATTGTATACGAATTTCTATTTTTTATCGGAACAATCTAAAATGTTTAGGGTATTGATATCATAAAACATTGATTTGAATAAAAAAACGAATGTGTCGTGGTCAACACTAAACTCACCTCTACACAATTTTGAGTACCTACAAAAAGTAAAAAAAAAATATTTATATTGTTTACTGGTGAGCTTATTTCAATCAAAATTAAGCTTATTTAGCTTAAACTATGTAAGCACCAGTGAAGTGGTAAATTGATATTTATTGAAATGAGATAACTTATATTTACATTGTATGTTAACTATGTATGAATAAGCTTATATTATCTTAAGATATTTTGTATCTCATATATACTGTATATTTTTGGATAGAAATAAATAAAAATAAAATAAATAAATAAATAAATTTTTTATCATGCATGCACTTTTATCCAAATAAGTATTATAAAATATATAGGCTGGTACTTATCATAAATAACAAGCCTACCTTAGAAACATACAAAAGTTTACAAATCAATTTCCTACTTCACATCCATACATCAACACTTCCAGAAAAATCAGTAGGTAATATACGATTTTTATAAGCACTATTCAATAATTTCTAATCATATGTACGTTACCTACACAATCAAGATTTTCACATTTCGCTACTAATGTACATACATATAAATTTATCTATATTTAAACTAAATTACCCATACATCTCGCTACGTTTATCTATTTAAAAATATTTTTTTACAAGTAGGTATAATAATACCTATCTGATGTACATAGGTACTGTATAAATCAATAGAGTAGTAAATAAAATGTAAAATAAATATTTTTCCTTATAAAAAAAAACAAGTCAGAATGCATTTTTTCCCTACCGAGAGTCAATGATTTTTGTTGATGATAAAACCTATACAATGATAGTTTGAAAAATCCAATGTTGGCGTACATACTTGTAGGACATAGGTATATGTGATAATAAAAATATTCGGCATACCTACAATACACATTGGCACAAGTATGTAAATAAATCATCTAATAATTCGTTAGTGAAAAAAGTTTCATTGATATTCGATAGATGGCGATGGTGTCAGCTTATTCTCAAGCGGCTAAAATTTACTATTCAACGAAAATAAATTTTTCAATTCCCTCATTGTATCTATTGAGATATTACCTAAATTTGTCAAAAAAATAGAATTATTTTAATTTAAAGGGCATTGTCAAATAGTCAAATGAAAATAAAGGTATATTTAGTGTAGCCTATAGTCGATAAGGGAGTATTATCAAATATGAAAAGTAAAAGCAATTCTGTGTCTTATGTCCAGACGTATTATTCCACGCAATCACACTTGGACAGGTGGTGTCAACTTTAGTTTACATCTTGGTTTTCTCATATACATACCTACTCATATTATTTCATTTTGTACGGGTGGAATTTTTAATCCTCAACAAAGGTAATTTTTAATCCTGCAAGCATTTTTAATCCTGCAAGCAAACAGAACATTTAATAAATGTTCTGTTTGCTTGCAGGGTTCTTTATTATTCTTTCAAATATGGAACGACTCAATTAAATTTTGTGTTTAAAAAAATATTTTTTATCGATATCGGTTAAGATGTAATTTTGTTCAAAAAATGAATCCAATTTTTGAAAGTTCTACAAATTACGTATGTTTCTCATCAATCTCTGTTCGCTTGAAAATAAGCTGAAACATCGCCATCTATGGAAATTACGAAGAAACTTTTTCCTAACGCCATCTATTGAGCGATTAGTTGGTAAACAATTGAAGCAACTTGATCACGTAAACCAGCCGATTACAGGTCGTAAGCTCAGGGGGGGCAAGTCTGGTCCAGCCGGCGAAATCTAAACTCTCACGATTACCCATATCATTGATATAATTATTATATGGAGTTCTATGATATCTAAAGTTATTATAGAATTCCATTTCTTTCTTTGGTGTTGTTCCGGTGGTGAAAGGATTAGCCGGCATTCAGTCGTTTCCAGGGGGCGCCCGATTGCTTTAGAAGTTGTTTCTATGTGCACTCTTCGTGGAGGCTCCTTTCTTTCTTTCTTTCTTTCGGACACGGAAAGTAAGTATAGAATTCCATATAATAATTATATACATGAAATGGGTAATCGTGAGGGTTTTGATTTCGCCGGTTGGACCAGACTTGCCCTCCTGAACTGATAATATTTCTTATGGAAGTTGAGAATGTATGGTTTGAATTTCGTGTTTTACGAAAAAAGTAAACGACTCTTGATGTGGGTCAACATTTGTCAGGAGTCGTCGAGATATTGTGCATAATCGTTCAGGTGCGTTATGTACTGCAGAAGGAATCCACACATGGGATCACCAAAAACGACATGGAAAAATTTGGCTACTATATAGTCGCTGGGTGGGTGTTTCAACTCAATGTGCATCAGAATATATACATTTTATCTTATAAAAGAGTCAAGATTGTAGAATTATATAAGTTTGATTAAAGTAGCAGATTAACACTATACAAATTTACAAGAGATCGATTCCCGTTAAAGATTGATAAACATAAACAGTCTTATTCATAATATTTCCTTATACTGTGATAAAATCATTATATAACTAAAACACAGTATAAGCACTTATATTCTTGACTATTCATAATAACAATTATATACCAATATAACAATAATGTTGCTATGTTACTGTTTGAGCTGACAACGTCGCAATTCATTTATGTTTCTTTGGTGATTTAACATACATAATTTTGTCGATGTTTTGAAAAAAAAACGAAATGTTTCTTATAGTGTTTGGGCTTTATTTTTATATTTTATTTCTTGAACAACATTATTTAGATATTTATATGAAAAACTGTAGCGAAAACTGGAGTAATAATGAAATAGTGGGTTACCTTAAATTAATATAATAATTTGACCCGAAACAAATATATATCCAGCATATACTAACTTATTTTCATAAAAATATAATACATCACCAGAAAACACAACAATCCAGAACCACACGAACAAGCATTACTTTAAATTACATAATCCCTCATATGAAAACAACTTTCGGACAAAGAAATGCATCATTTATCGCTCCACGAATTTATAATACTTTATCTATGTCTCTCAAGGTAATAACTTCACATACATTATTTAAAACAAGAATAAAAAAAATATATAGGGAATTACGGAAGGACAGAAATTGGCCAAATATTAAACATCCAACAATAATTCTGAGAAATAATATTAAATAATATAACTACACGCTACACAAGCTGGTTCGAGGATTGTCTTTACATTGCATCTTATTTTAAGACAAATAAACTCTAAAACATTTCTCTTTTTTTATTAGATTAATTTCAAAGAAAAAATCTTGATTTTGTATTTTATTTGATTTGTGACTCAAGTCAAATAATATTGTTACTGAGTATATACGTTGAGAAGACCACAGAGCAAATTTTAATGTCAAACTGCTACATAACATAAATGACAACAACGGGTGTGCATATTATGGTAGAAATAATATTAGAATAATAACATATCAAAATTTACTGTATCAGTTTATACTTTTGTGTTTAAGATATTGGTAATTACGTAATATTGTAATTTACTGTGTTGTGATGTCTGGTGTCCGCTCTATGTAACTATGTATAACCAAAATGTCAAATATTTGGCTTGGTAAAATTGTGAACTGCTAGCCCTAGAACAGGGTTACCTAGTTGGGCAGCAGTAATCTTCATAATAGTCTTTGTGATAAAGGTGTGAAAAATAAATAAATAAAAAAATAAATATACCCATTCTCAAATGATCTGTTATGACAAATATTTTTTTGTAATTCGTTTTTTTGTAATTAAGACGCGAAAAAATGTTTGATCATATTTATAATTATCTGTTGTATTATTAATTTGTGAAAAGAAATAAAAAACAAAAATTCATGTCGCTTCACAAATGTCAAAAATAATTGACATGTAATGCGACCATCGGCAACATTCGAGAATTATCGGAAATGTTTTCTTCTTACATTGGTTAATATCTTATATAGGCGTAATGTAGCCGTTATATAGCATTATTGCCTTATATATGTTATTATGAATAGTAATATTCAGTACATACTGTTGTTATACAAGGTTTTAAACCTGACCTAAGTTATTATGAATAAGACTGTATGTTTTTACCGGGCAAAATAATTTTCCTGTAAAATGGAAAATATAACTTGAAGTTCGTTCATCTCGTTAGATTTCCACCCCAATGAAAATTTCGACTTGACAGAGTGTAAAAGGATTTGACATTACAACGTGAAATTACGGAAAAGTGTTCCGGTCCGTTACTTCCTACACCCTGATTCTAGCTCTCGGTCACATTGAGCAAAATGTTTTCCAATACGTCCAGCCTCATAGACGTCTTCCTCTCTAAGTCTTCAGAGCGGCGAGAGGTTTCATCCACAAAGACTGGCTGAAGAATAGCCGCTGCTTTGATAACACCGCCCAGTGTCACTTACAATAACGGCGTCGACCGATCTTCGACTTTATACATAGTACGGATAAGGTTACTATTCGCGTGTACCAACGTGGTGGATATAAGATATCTTAGTATACAAATAATTAACATCTTTATTACGATATCTGTGACCGCATCTGGTAGATACTGAACATAATGATCGATGATATTAAATTATGAGGGTCTATAAATACTTAATACAGTCGCCACTTTATCGGATTTCGGACACGCATTATCAAACAAACAATACAAATATAATTTATATACCTAGTGTACCTACATTATACATAATATTAATATAATGAAGACCGGTTTCATCATCACTAGATAGCTGTGTTGGTATTTACATAAATATATTATAATAAATGTGAAAAACTTTGCGCTTATAATTTACAGATTTCGATACGACAATGTATAAATTTAATATCTAAAGGTTGTGCTATAGGTACAATATTTATCAAGAAATGAAAATATATTTTAACAAGAAAAATAAGCATTTAATTGAATTTATTTGTTTGTATATTTTACACACTATAAAAGAAAATATACGTACGATAAAAAATGTTTAAACAAAGAAGAAAAAGGATAAAAAATATTATGTTCAAAGGCACAGTTAAATATTTTTTACTCTCCACACTATGGAATAGGGGAGAGTCATGATTTCGCAAAATTTAAGCGTATTTTTTTTACATCAATTTCTCAATGGGTATCATGTAGAGAATGCACACTATGAGTTTCGTCGTGATGTGTTTGTGTGCATGGCGTATACGCTGTACGCCGTACGCCGTAGCATTTATCTTTTTTGTGTCCTCTCTACAGCCCAAACTATAAGTCTGATCGATTTCATATTAACATCATATGTGTAAAGTGCAAAGACCTAGAGCTGATTAGATTCCCATAGACAACTTTTGATTTCTTCTCTATGAATTCATCATTTACGTTGTTTTTTTTTTGTGTCCTCTCTGCAGCCCAAACTATAAGTCCGATTGACTTCATATTGATATCACATGTGTTAAGTCCATAAACTTAGAGCTGATTAGTTTTCCATAGACAACGGTTCATTTTTTCCCAATGTTTCTTTATGATTTCATCTATTAAAACTGAAAAAATGCTCTCACGACCTGGAAATTAGAGATATTTTAATTTGGTTTCAACTATTTATACAACACCAAGAATCTTCATAAAATTGTATTCAAAGTTGGTCAATGTTAAAAGAAAAATATTCAACGGTTTCAAAAATTATATTTTATTTAATGGATATTTGTATGAAACTTATATGTAACAAGAGAATTTTTTTATATTTGGCAATGTTCAGTTCATTGATTTTATATTGATATAAGAATATTAATAGCTTGAACTTAGAACTGATTAGCTTTTCATAGATATCATAAAATTTCTTCATATGATATCACGTGTCAACATTGTCAAAATGCTCTAACACTCTTTGAAACAAAATTTATCTGCTTTTTTTAAAATATTTCATACAACATAAGCAGTCTTCACTATACTGCATTAATAGTTTGTCTATCTTAACATAAAAATATACTATCGGAAGAAAATTTATATTCCTGATAGTAACATTTAGTATGAATAAAAATGTAATTAGATAAATTTCTATGTATGGAAAAGTTCAGTAATTTGATTTCATGTTATAATGTAAAGAGCTTGAACATAGAACTGATTAGCTTTCCATAAATAACAAAAAAATTCTTCATATGATATCACCTGTCAAAATTTGGAAAATGCTCTCGCGTTCTTTAAAACAAAATTTATCTGCTTTTTTTAAAATATTTCATACAACATAAGCATTCTTCACTATACTGCATTAATAGTTTGTCTATCTTAACATAAAAATATACTATCGGAAGAAAATTTATATTCCTGATAGTAACATTTAGTATGAATAAAAATGTAATTAGATAAATTTCTATGTATGGAAACGTTCAGTAATTTGATTTCATGTTATAATGTAAAGAGCTTGAACATAGAACTGATTAGCTTTCCATAAATAACAAAAAATTTCTTCTTATGATATCACCTGTCAAAATTTGGAAAATGCTCTCGCGTTCTTTAAAACATAATTTATCTGCTTTTATTAAAATATTTCATACAACATAAGCATTCTTCACTATGCTGCATTAATAGTTTGTCTATATTAACATAAAAATATACTATCGGAAGAAAATTTATATTCCTGGTAGTAACATTTAGTATGAATAAAAATGTAATTAGATAAATTTCTATGTATGGAAAAGTTCAGTTATTTGATTTCATGTTATAATGTAAAGAGTTTGAACATAGAACTGATTAGCTTTCCATAAATAACAAAAAATTTCTTCATATATCACGCGTCAAAATTTTGAAAATGCTTTCGCGTCCTTTAAAACAAAATTTATCTGCTTTTACTAAAATATTTCATACAACATAAGCATTCTACACCATACTGCAATAATAGTTTGTCTATCTTAACATAAAAATATACTATCGATAGAAAATTTATTTTCCTGGTAGTAAAATTTAGTATGATAAAAAATGTATATAATAAGATAAATTTCTTTTGTATGGAAAAGTTCAGTAATTTGATTTCATGTTATAATGTAAAGAGCTTGAACATCGAACTGATTAGCTTTCCATAAATAACAAAAATTTCTTCATATGATATCACGTGTCAAAATTGTCAAAATGCTCTAACGTCCTTTAAAACAAAATTTATCTGCTTTTATTAAAATATTTCATACAACATTAGAATTCTTCACCATACTGCATTAATAGTTTGTCTATCTTAACATGAAAATATACTATCGTTAGAAAATTTATATTCCTGGTAGTAAAATTTAGAATGAATAAAATATTTCATTGTCAATATTTGTGGTGTGGAGAGTTTAGTGTTGGCCACAACCCACTCGTTTTTATAATGAAATGAATATGTAAACAACTAAACTACGTTCCTACGTTCCCTAAAATAAGCATAAATGCATGTGTTATAGTTGAACGAAATCGGTCGAGGCAGGAATCGAACTCGCGACCACTGGATTACTAGCCCAGCGCTCTAACCGCTCTGCCATCGACCCATCTGTGTAAGCATCAATAATATTTTTACGAAGTTTACATTTACAAAAACATATTAATTCTGTTACTAGGATTTATTAGTTCAATTAATTTTTCATTATTTTTACATTAATCTTTGTCGGCCTTAGTGGCTCAGTTGGTTAGGTACGAGACTGCTGATCCGAAGGTCTAGGGTTCGATTCCCGGTGGAGATACAGTTTTTAATTGTGTTTTCAGTCTGGATCTGTGAGACGATTAATATCGTAAGTCTCCAGAATGTGGCAAATTGTTATTGTACCTGTTAGTTGCCCGAGAAGTAATAAAAAATAAAATAAAATAAAAATTGACGAGTATAAATTAGATTAAGTGTTATGAGTTTGTTAAATAAAAAAACCACTTCAATCCTACATAACATCTACGTACTTGTTTGTTAAAAAAAACCTTAAGTACATACCTACAAATTACTCACCTGGGATCGTATATTTTTTTTTTATTTATTTTTATTTAACTTTGCATTGCTTCTCAGGCAACTAACAGGCACCTACTATGTCAAATATTAATTCATTGCAATAACAAGTGCCACATTCTGGTGATTTGATTGAATATGTAACAATGCGAAGGTAACAACATATAAATCTATATTTAACCCGACCACACTATAAATTAATGGCGACATTATTGAATAGAATCTATTGTACGTTTTATGTATGTAATGTTTGTTAATATTTAAAATTCATGATTAATATTCATTTCTGCAAATATCAATAAATGTTCAATGAAAGGCGTTATAATAAAATCATTTATTATTCAATTTAAACAGTTGCTATAAACAATATCTTGTTTTGTAATATCATCAGTATGTTGATACGTGACGATACATAAAAACGTACACACAAATATTTAAGTGCCTACGTTCAAAAATAGCCAATCCACAATTATGTTATTAACAACTATAAATAGAAATAAATGTATATTTTCAAAAGTCATGTCTTAGTTATGATGATGTTTTATAAATATGTGAAATACAGAAACAACAAAATATTTTTTTTTTAATTATAGAGATTATTGACAATTATTGGTTCTCCTTTACTCGTAGCAGTGTACCATTTATCAGCAAATAACTCGATAAATCTCATAGCCTGCGCATTTCGCAAATTTGGGTGTTTTACTATATCAACCTAATTTTCTAACAACAAACAATTTAGCGACAATGTTCGGAGTTTCGTAGTACACATAGTCATAGCGTTCCATGTTCAAGCCACAGCGTTTAAAGTATAATGTGATTTTAGTAATATATATACCTATTTTTTTTCAACTATTGTAAGTGTTGCTTCTTCTCTTCAGTGACAAGATTCTGGTATTAATAGAAATTGATATTTTAAATAATTTTATTTTTTTTTCGTCCTCGAAATTTGGCAGCCATCTTAATTTTTTGTTTAGAATTTTCTAAAAAACAGAAATATAATTTTTAAAAATAAAATTTCGCCTTATAATAGATACACCTAATACGAAATACAAATTCAAAAACAGAGTTGATGAATTTTTATTCAATAATGAAATCTACAATTTATGAGCGTTAAGCCATCGTTCAAATTGATCGCATCTGATTTCAGCCAATGATTGATCATTTTATGGGTGCCTATATGTATTTTTTTTTCTATATACTGAAATATTATGTAAATCATCTTGGTATATATTGAAATCTCACGTAAATAACCCTTGGAACAAGCTTGAATAATCTTGAACAAAAATAAGTTACCTATCTACAAAAAGGTTTATCTAAACTTAAAAAATCAAACGTTATAATAATAATAATAAACGCAAGTGGCGAGTTTATTGCCATATGGAAATTTCTTCCAACTAACCAGTTTTTCCAGCCCAGAGAAGCAATATGAGAAATGAATTTAAATAAATTTCTCCTCTGCTGGGGATCGAACCCAGTACGCACAGAAACCAATCGGCTCACCAACTGTGCCACGGCGGTCAGCACAGTTATTTTTGTAATACATGTAACTGTATCTAGTTTAATTCCAATTGGGTATTTAAAACAAGACTTGATACATATTGCGTATAAATTTAGAAAACTATAAATAAATCTAAGATGTTTGTCTATATGATGTGAATAATTACACACCTGTGTTAAATTTTATTTGTTTTTTTTTTAATAGACTTGTTTATTTAAACGGTATTTTTAATACAATGGTAAGTACACCAAATAAGAATATTTTCAACAAAGAGAACTGTTTGTTTTAAAGTATCGAAGTTGAACGATATCTATTTATAACTACATATCTGTTGACTAACTTTATTTATATAAAAATACATAAATTCTTACGTTTTTAAAATCAATAAAAATTCAGCAGGTACATTTTGATTTATGCGAGCCTACCAATGAAAATTTAAATTAAAAATAATGTAAAGCAAGTAAGTGTAGGTATTTGAATTCTTTAAATAGATTTATCAATATAAAATTAAATCATGAACTCTTTATGTTGGTTGGTGCTAATGAAACTTTCATTTAAAATAATTATTTCAAATTGATCATAATACTTGATCATGGTACCTACAAATATGTAGCTATTTCGTGATTCCCGGACAATTGACCGTAGGCCCTTTTCACCAAACGGACAATTGACAATGAGGACAATTGACCGTGAGGACAGTTGACCGTGAGGACAGTTGGACGTGAGGACAATTGTCCGTGGGGACAATCTACCGTATGGACAATTGGCCGAATGGACAATTCTCCGTGCGAAAACTATTTTAAGTGTCAGCTGATACTTTATTGTTTTCTTTTTTCGTATTAGCTAAGAAATTGCTTATTGTAAAAATTCGATTTGAAAAATTTGATCGTATATGACGACGAAACGATTCTTCTTTATTATTTCAGAATACCACGAAAAATCCAAGATAGCGAGAGTAATTAAACGATAAACGATAATTATGAAATTTTCAAGTTTGAATTTGCTACACTTTGAAATTTCAGAAGAAGTCTGTTTTTAAACTTTTTCTTGTTCTTATATTGACTTTTCAAGATGGATTTCGATTTTTACTCATAAGAAGGCGTAGGTTTCGAAATCATTGAAAATTCTTTTATTTTATAAAATATGAGAAACCAATACGGCGGCCATGATTTAAGGGTGATTTTTCAAAAGGTAGGGAATTTGGACCCGATTAAACCAACGTAATCGCTCATTTTGAATCGAATTTGAAAATTCCATAATTATCGCTTATCGTTTGATCACTCTCACCATCTTGGATTTCTCGTGGTATTCTGAAATACCTACCTAATAAAGAAGTATCGGTTCGTCGTCATATACGATCAAATTTTTCAAAAACGAATTTTATCAATAAGCTATTTCTTAGCTAATACAAAAAAAGAAAAGAAAGAAGTGATTTCAGATACTCAAAATAGTTTCCGCACGGTGAATTGTCCATTCGGTGAATTGTCCTCATGGTCAACTGTCCCCACGGTCAATTGTCCGTGCGATGAATTGTCCTCACGGTTGACCGTGCCCCCACCGTCTATTGTCCTCACGGTCAATTGTCCATTCGGTGAAAAGGCGTACGGTCAATTATCCACGGTCAATCGGCTACGGTCAATTGTCTGGACACGGCTATTTCGTATATATATGCTCAAGTGGTTACATCCATAAAAGATTATCCACTAAAAATAAAGAAAATTTCACATTCTTTAAATTTGTCCTTAGTAAAAGTAAGTATATTTATTTATGTATTCTTTACAGTTGTTTTATTTTTTTTTATTTGCGACCGACATCCGCTTCACTGGGAACATACCCGTGTCTGAGCGAGTATCAAAATAACATTTCATAATCAGATTTCACATCACAAATACATCCCTACACATACTTACCCTGAAATGAGATCTGTTGAGGAAATTTTTCTATAACTTCCAAATTTATGACTATTGAAGCGTTTACTTTAAAATGTATGTAAATTTTTAATTTTTTGAAAATTTTTAATCAAGTCGATTTTTTAAAATCAATAAGTTTTTATATCACTGACAGGCTTTCCAACTCACGAGTGTATAAATGGCTTAAGACTGAAAAACTGTTATGAATCATGTTTTTAAAATGTCCGAACAAAAAACAAATTTAATCAATAGGTTTTCAAAATAACACATATGACTTTCTTTATTATAATTTGTTGTGCAATATAACTATAAACACTTACTATGACTGGTCAATCTAACCAAGTTGCTCAGTCGAATAGTGTTTTTTACACTGTTTGATTGTTGGTCCATCGGTGAATATCAAAAGCTGTCATAGAGATTGACGGATCGGTTCCTTTGTTGGGGTATACACTATCCCATCTCTTTTATACATCTAAGATTCAATACTGACAACAATTTACAGTATGACACAAAATGGAATCAAAGCAATATAACGATAAAAATATCCTTTTGACAAATTTTAATTTCTACGCAGAGACGAAGCAAGAATTTCTATATATTAACTTTATATTGACATTGAAATTTGTTGTAAAAAATATCATTGACTAACGACATGGCAAAAAATCAATGTTTGGGTAGGTATAGGTATATAATAGCTAGGTACCTACCTATCTATGCAATCATAAAAATAAATCTATTGAAATATTCGTTTACTGGGTCAAAGTTGTCCCTTCTATCGTATCGGCAGCGTCCTAAACTCCCTTCCTGAACCAGCAAGTCAGGATGGAGATGATCCTCATAGTTGGTTTCCCACACAACTCCCCTTCGGTGCACTTCGCCCCCGCCAAAGGGCACTCCAACGGGTGTGCCATCGTCTGCTCTTCCTCATTTCTCCAAATTGGCCTCGCTCCTTCCACACCCCGTTCTAAGTCTGTTCGGAGTTTTCCAGAGACACCATGGAAGGTTCTTACATGGGGGTAGGGACTCAGATGGTTCTTGGGGTGTGTGGTAGCCTAGGCATTCCTTCCAAAGCATCTAGCATATCCTACAGTGTGGAGTATCTAGCGACAGGTGAGCGCGAGTGCATTACATTATAGAAAGAAAGCACGATACACACACCGGTTTTGTCTCACCTAGAAAGGGAATTGCATTCAGAATATGTAGTGAACCTCATTCATTGCTTTACTATATGAAATGCTATTTTTTTCTTGTTATTAGGAATCTACTCCTGGATTTTCGATTACCCGGCTCTTTTACGGGACAACTGAAAACGATAATAACAACAAAGAGTGGAATCACTGTTCTACATCGGTGCGATACAGCTGGCTAGTCATATGGAAAAAATCGGAAATTATACTGAATATTATTGAGAATAATAATGCTGTTTCGCTATATCACTCGATATCGGGTGGAACGCCAGAAATAATTAAAAAAAAAAAAAATAATGCTGTTTAAATGAATTTATTTAAAACCATCGGAAATTTGTGGGATAAAGAGTCGCAAATAATAATCCTGATTTACTCAGAATGACAATAATGCAATTAGATGTTAATAAGTAGAGGTTTATTCAGAAGGAAGGTAGAAGCAAACGCGGTCAGCAGATTCGAGTCCCATGCGTTTTTGTCTTGATGTGGGCAAGTGGAAGTCTTTAGAGTTGGGACGTCCGTTTAGAACGGACGATTCAACCAATAGCCTGACTGGCATCTTATTTTCCTACTGTGACTCTTAATCACGTTCGTGTCACATAGTCTTCTCCATAACCAACATCGAAATGTAGGATCATATCCACTAGTCCACTTGTGTTTTCTCTTAATATACCAGCTAATAAACTAATCACAGATATTAGAAAAGGATGAAGATAGTTGGTTGATTCGGAGAGGGAGGGAAGAGTCAGAGAGAGACTTGGCGTTTGTCCTAAGATAATTTTAATATAATTTAAAATCAAAATCTTTTTCATACACCCTTTTACACATATCCACACACGCAAACACACCCTCACATTAACAAAAACACAAAGACACCTAATAAATTTTTTCATGTACCTACAATTGTATTTTATATGTACTTTTTTATATTTTTTCATGACTTAAAATGTGTACTTTTGTACTTTATTATTTGTATTTTTTATATTTTTTTTGTGCCTTAGATGTTAAGAATTCACGTAGCTGATATTTATGCTTACTTATTGCCTAGTATTACCTCAGTACAGGCTTTGCCTAGTGAGGTAATAAATTCCATTTATATATTTCATGATATGTTATATTTTATTTTATATTGTATTATGGAAATTAATAAAAAAAAGGTTGAAGGATGCAGAACAAATACTTTCCAGGAATTATTAGTTAAATGTTATATGTTGAATATTTACAAAATCCGCATAAACAATTATATATGTACTGATACATTTTGAACTATTTATTCAGCTTGAAATTACAGACACTCTGACGGTGTCTAGAGGTACCTACGTATCCGAAAATCTGATATCTACCATTAGTATAAAGAGCATCTTGGCCGATTGAGATATCATTTTATACAAAATGTACGTGTGAAACTATAAAAAGTCGATGGTTGTGATTTGTGATAGAATGACCAATGAATAGATTGAAATGTGATTATCAGATAAGTAATATTATTCAATTAAGATGTATATTATTTATAAAATCTATCTATTATATGTACAACGTTAGCCTATAGATTTTAGATATGAGTTTCTTAATTACCTGAAATTGCATATTGATAGTAAAATATGAAGCGATGACGTATAATCATCATCATCATCAGTGGCTCCACAGCCCAGGATGGGCCTTGGCCTCCTCAAGGAATCGTCTCCATTGCACCCTATTATCCATGGCCTTTTCTCTCCAAATCCGCACTGGTCCCTCTCGACTCCACCCATCCATCAATCGTAGTTTCGGACTTCCCATACCTCTTCTTCCTTCCGGACGTGTTGTGAGGAACCTTTTCGGTGTCTGGTCAATGACGATTATTATTCATCTTTCGATTATGTATAATATTAAATTTGTAGAAAATGTATGTTGATTTCTTCAAGCCTTATTTTTTATTACATATATTTTTTTTTGTTTTATTATGTAGTTTTTATTTTATTCTAAGTATGGACATATATGATTGTTCTTATTTTTCTATAATTTTGTATTTAAATGATTGTAAATCTTTATTCTGAATTTTTAATGTATATGATTGTTTTTATTTTTTTGTGATTTTGATGCCGTCAATAAATAAAAAATTAGTTTATTTACCTATGTACAGAATTTTTATTAATACATTATGGTCTCAATAACTATAACCTAGATTAAATATTATATCATAAAATCATACATTTAATAAAAGTATTTATACAGTTTTAGTTACCTGACTATTATTATGAAGGGACGAATAAATTGTAAGTATTAATCGATAATTTTATTTCAAATATTACAGAGCATATTTTACGTCGGCATATCCATATATATATATTTTTTATTTTCTATCATTATATTTCATAGTTCTTACAGTTATCCCCACACATCTTCAAAATTTTCGGCCTGAAGTGGGTGGTTTGCGAACACACGCGATCAAACCAACCAAGCAAAAAACCCAAATTAGTCTTGCGCGTCCATTTGATGTTTCGAAATGTTTATAATTTTCGCCAAACATCTTGAACTAACTTCCGGTTGCGCAGAGCGCAAATTTGTGTCATTTTGCTTCGTTGGTTTACGTGCAAATCGCCCCCCTTCTCGACTAAAAGTTCAAGATGTTTGGCTACAACTATAGCAATATTTATAATGGCTACTATGCGATAAATAAAGTTATTTGTCAATGTATGATTTGTTCTCATGGATATGTTGTATATTTGCAATTGTATATAACTGACGAACATTATCAACTACCTATGCATTAAAGTACGCTTTTTCTTTTAATAAAATCCAAAATTTCTATCCGATAAGATGAATTAATTGTTGGACGAATAAACAGTTTATTTTTATGTATAGATAAATATTTTCCAACCATTAATCACTAAAATATAATAATTGGCAAACCCACTATTTGATATTGCATTCCGTACACCTTTAGATATCTTTTTAATTCATTTATCACCTGGAAGATCTTCCTATTGCTATACACGCCCCGAAATCCTAATTCCACCTGACACCCAACATCCACGTGCCCAATAACTCCTCCATGACATAAACCCACAACCCAAAGGTAAAAGCGCATCGGTGTGTCTACAGCTTGCCCGTGGCCCCACCAATTAACATCTTACCAAAGTTAATTACGAAATGTCAAGCTACCATAACTTTAATAAAGTCATTTGTAAAGCAAGGAATCCACGTCGGGTGTTCCATTAATTATCTTCCTTACCCGAAAGAGACCGCTGCTGGCGGGTCGCTTTTGTTAGGACTCATAATTATTGACCTATCATAATATTTTTTTACAAATTTGTGAACAAGACCATTCGTTAGGCCATTTTCAATTTATCACGGTCAAAAAGAACGTCAATCGGGATAGTTTCACTCGATTCATTTATTCAACATAATATTTCTTAAGACGATACCTGACCTGTTATAGTTTCTATAACACCAGGTGATACAAAATTATCTGGGTAATTAGAAGATTCTTATGTTGATAATATTTAAACATTAATGGATAGCATTAGGGTTTCATATTAGGTACCTACCTACCTACACGAACATTGTAAATTATTCAACATTCAGGATTTTCACTACTCGCTAACCCAAAGGGAGTTATGAGCTCGCAATTTTTAAGGTTATTTTATTTATTGCAGATTGTCAACTAGTATCATGCTGATATTGTAATCTGAAAGTTTCATGAGCTGTGTACCATGTGCTATTTGCTATGTACGGTGTGTTTATTCTACTTTATCGATTATAGACTAAAGTATGTAGGTACACATTTGATTCTTTTCAAATTTTGCAAATTTGTATATGTATCTAATACTCGCATGGACCATCAATTGAACTTTAAAGGATATCGAATAAGTGCTTCTCATTTATTTAACACTCAAATATTTCAAAGTGATCCCAAACTCAGGAAACTAAAAAATTGATATTTTTATTTTCAAATTGCTAAAAAGGCACACCATTGTCATAAAATGGCAATGAAGAATTATCAAGTTTTCATGATTTATTTTATTAAATAAAAAATAGTTTAACAAACTCATTTCATGAAAATGCTGAGGATTTTCTATACTAAATTTAAATGCTTGATATAGCATTGGCTACAACCCAATCATTTTTGTGACTTGGTAGTGAGCAGTATAGCGCTGGACACAACCCACCGGTTTTTATTTTTATTCCAGCATGATGCAATGCTGGAGGAAATACTAGGAGTTTACTAAGTATAATAAGTTGTTATTTAAGAGGGTGACTGCTGCCAACGTACCTATTTTTTCAATTTGATATACTATCATTATTACTAAACGAATCATTTTGAAAAAAATAACCTAGTTATTTTGGATATTCATAAAGAGAAATATACCTTAACTTTTTGATTATGTTCAGTATATATATTCTTGTAGGAAAATAATAAGTATACCCCGATTTTAGACATTTATCTTATAAGGTATAGAGCAATATTTTTTTTTATAAATTAAAGAAGAACAAAATACCTGGAAAAATATGATATGACGTTGCATTAACGCATCAGGTTAAGTAAATAAACCAAAAGAACTTTTATTACGCAATGGCGCTGAATGGAAAATAAATGTTTTTTTAAGTTTATTTACTAAACCTGAAGCGTTAATGCAACGTGACATCATATTTTTCTAGATATTTTTGTCTTCTTTAATTTAAAAAAAATATATTACTCTAAGCCTTATAGTTTATTAAAAATATATATGATAAACGTTTAAAAATTTGAAATGAGATCGCTTAGAAGAATTTGTAACAGAACGATGTATGATAGAGTTCGGAATGAAGATACAAGGAAAGAATGTAAGATAAAGAAAGATGTAATTAACAGAATGAAAGTTAACACATTGAGATGGTTTGGCCACTTGGGGAGAATGAACGAAGAACGCCTGACGAAGAAAATATACAAATCTGACAGGAACGGAATAAGAGGTCGCGGGCGCCCAAGAAAAGGATGGCACGACCATGTAAACGATATTTTGAAAGATGGAAATGTAAGAAGCGTGAACAACAGACGAACATGTATAAGACGATGTATGAATGTTGAGGAGGCGATGAATGCGTGTCAAGATAGAAAAATGTGGCGTTCGGTTCTCTCTGCCTACCCCGTGAGGGACATGGCGTGATGTTATGTATGTATGTAACGTTTAAAAATGGGGTATGCCATTATTTTTCTACAAGAATTTATACAGAACATTATCAAAAAGTTAAGGTATATTTTTATTTATTAATATCCAAACTATCTAAATTATTTTTTTCAAAACGATTTGATAAAAAATAATGATGGTATATCAAATTGAAAAATAGGTACGTTGGCAGCAGTCCCCCCCTTAAATGTAAATTTTGTTTGGAACTCTAGCTATATGTGTAGTACCTTGTCAAAAATATGAAATTCTTGGCACATTCATTAACGATCTACTTTGAATGAAACGATACGTGATTATCAAAAATATTAAATGTGGAAAATATACATTCAATATTAGTGGTAGATATTGAGGTATGTTTATTTTTATTTCTGTATCGGTTTCTTAAGTTCGATCTCCATCAGAGGAAAAATAGAGTACCTATAAAAACATACACAAAAATTTGTAATTTCTGTTTTGGAAACGCTTGTTAGTTTCTGGTGAATAGTGTTTTCACAAGCTCTCCTGTTTATATTTCCATCCAATTCTTTATATCCTTCACATTCCATTAGAATTTACATATGTATGATCATTTCTGTAAACTTGATTGGTCCTCAAATGGAGTACTTAATATTCTTGGATTACTTGTAATTAAGGCTGTATGTATACAAAATAAAATAGTATCGAAATTGTCATTTGACAATTAACTCACCACTCGCATAGGTTGCAAGAAAGTGTAGGTACTTATTTTTTATATATTAAAAAAACTTAAATATTTTGTAGAGAACTTGTGAGAAAAATAGGTACAACGCAATAAAAGTATCCGTAAAACATAAACCTACGTTTTGGAGAATTTTGAGAAGAACATTAACTCAATAAAGAATCAAATATTTAGGAAGCTCGGACGAATAATTAAACAAAAAAAATTCTAGAAACATGAAAATATTATAATCGCTAGCAAAATGATTTAAAATATTACTTAAATGTATGTAATTATTTTTCTATTTCGCGACCGTGTTACATCCATCGGGATAATAATTCTGTATTTTTTCTCATGGCCCTATTTAAAAAAAATGGCTTTAATTATTCTGGATACTTAATGTCAAAATATTTCATTTCACGATCAACGAAACATGTATTAATATAATAAATTCTCATCTCATTATTTGTAAAAACAAATTAAATTTCAGCGAGCGGACATTGATTGCGTGTTGGTAAAGACTTAGTATTTTTTTTAAATTTATTAATTTATGATGACACATAATTAGGTATCCGTGAACTAACAACTAACAACCATTAAGTTTGAACATAAATAAATTCAGTTGGTTCCACGCGATAACCTGACCTCATGCTGTCATCGGTGTCCAATGTTCTCATCATAAATATTATAGGTGAAGATTCTTCAGCAGTAGTCATTGTCTACTGCCAATACTGTATCTATGATTGCTTAAATTATTTGTCTATATCATGACCTGTTCGCCAACGAAACAATAAATTAAGTTTCCACAGATAAAGATAGGAATGTCTTTCGAAATATAATAAATAATTTTAAATATTTATGTGTGTCTATTATTTGTTTGTGGATATTATCATTTTTTTAATTAAATGAAGTGTGTCATTATACCGTTACGCTATATCTATGTTTTAATTTTTATTTATTTATTTATAATTATAATCAAATCTTTATAACGCCCTTTTATGGTAAAAGACCATTCCAAGGGCGCTTTTGCTTATTTACTGAAGACCCCATAACTCTGCTCTCCACGCACTTCAGAAGGCAATTTGTTCCACTTGATTAGTCCATTTACACTGAAACCATGATCAAAGCAAACCGCTTTAATGGCTCTATCCAATTCCTTTAAAGAATTGGTATTCTGTGATTCTAACAGAATACCAATTCTTTAATGGTATTGGATCTCAATGTTATAAGCGTCTCTCTGATGGTAGGTACATTACTCTGACACAGTTCTCGAATATAGTGCAGAGCCCAGTCATCCAGAGCCTTGAAAACCATCAAGCACACATTGTAATCTATTCGCTCTGGACACCTCAACCAGTGCAGCTCGTTTAAGAGAGGCATTATGTGGCATCTTTTATCCGCCCCAAAGATCACAAAGACCAGCTGCAACCTATTTTGTTGACATTTGGGCAGACCAGCCTACCTTTGTAGCATTGCAGCAATCTAACCTAGACACAACAAATGCGTTTAAATAAGTGTCTTTGCCTCATCTTTTGGTAAACATTGGCGGATAACTTAAAGCTGTCACAGATGGATGAAACATACACGTTTTTAAATAAAGGGCAGTAACAGTAAGCACCAGGAATGTGATAATTAGTGAATGTTGCGCAAGCGCTGAAAGTGATAAAGTAAATCAGCCGATATCAAGTTGTAAGCCTTGTAGATGCCTGATTTACCAGTTCTCCTATAAATACATATTTCAACTCTGTCTCTATTGACATATAAGTTTGTCAGCAATAACAAAAAATTGAGATAGAAATAGGTAGGTATATACAATGTACACAAAGAGCCATGGAAAAGAGATGCTGGGTATTTCGTTAGGAGATAGAAAAACTAGCTTGTGGATAAGAGAGAAAACCAAAATAACCGACGTTGTCCAAATGGTTGCCAAGCAGAAGTGGTGCTGGGCAGGGCATGTCCGCGAACCATATAGGTACTCCAGGTGGACTAAGAAAGTGCTAAAATGGCGACCTAGAACGGGTAAGTAAAATAAGTGTTGGAAGGCCTCAAACAAGGTGGTCTATGATATAAGACGAGTGGCTGGAGGCGGATGGATACGGTCGCTCAATAGGGGGCTGTGGAATTTTGACTTTTTGATTAATATTTTTATTTTCTAAATATCTTCTACACCATATTAGCTAGAACGTTGAAAATGTGTATAAATATAGACAAATACAATATCTTAAAACAATATTTATGAAAAACTTCCAGGGTTTCTCAATACATGCATTATAGTAGTGGGTACATCTCAAACTTTTTTGACATTTTTTGAAAAAATTGAGAGACGACATCGTATTATACAATTTGTATGGTAGTATACAAAATATCTACGGGGACTCTCAATAGCTTGATATTTAATCTTCATACATACATAGGTACATATACCTATATCATCAAGCTATTTACATATTCGGGATAGGAAAAAACAACTGACCTCCACACTATCATGTTTTGACATTTGTACATGTTTTATACAGAATACAAAATATTTTAATATACTCAATAATTTGGATATGAGTATTTGCAATTTGGTACGTATTCTACAACCAAAGGTACATACTATCGTCATCGACAGTTGGATCTAATGTGTTACATGCAACTAGTTTATTAAATTTCACACAGTTTTAGACCACGAATGAGTCATTTTTTTTTTAAAAAAAAAAATGAATATGTCCTTGTTAAACAAGTACATATACATCTTCCTACGTTCCCTAAACTAAGCATAAATGCTTGTCCTATAGGTGAACGAGATCGGTCGAGGCAGGATTCGAACTCGCGACCACTGGATTACTAACCCAGCGCGCTAACCGCTCTGCCATCCACCCATCCAACTAGTTATTTATTCATTTGATACAACTAGTTTCACAATGACCGTCTCTTCCTCGGGATATATGACAACTGAAGTACAAAGTTTCTATACTATATTATTACTAAAAAGTGCTTGAATAATACTTGCATATTTAGGGATTTAAATGGCAATGTTTATCTACTTATTTAATAATTTAAAAGCCAAACTTGTGAAAGTGACGCAACAATAAAAAGCGTCGTTTTATTTTGTATAATTGAGTTGAGGTGTGACCAGTGATTATTATTTAATTGATCTATTATTATAACGAAGGTGGATGAAGGTATGTGAAGGTATTTAGGAATTCCAACAAGACGTCAGACATGCTTCATCTCCATATTGCCGCAACATTCACTGCGGGGTTCCCCGTATTGGACTGGTTCCAGGATTGGTACCTTTACCATATGGAACCTGTCATACTAATCAACCCGAGGACTATATTCAATGACCTTACCCATAAACATAATCAGGTACCTACACTACATTTAATTTATATATTTATTTATTTTTAATAAATATACTCGACTTGTTTTCATTGTACAGAAAGAATTAATATTTAGGTACATTATACCCATGAAATGTTGCCTGAATAAAATAAATTTAATTTAACAAGGTAGATATTCTTAAAACATCATTTTATTTAATTACGGATGTCCACTTCGATCTTCTTAACATACTATTTTACATACTTATTCAAATCCACTTACTAATTTTAATTCAGAAAAATAAAAAAACGTCAGTTGTTTGCAAAAAAACTTTGAAAGATTTCTCATAACGCTTAGTTCTAGTTTCCACTCCATTTTAATTTTTTAATTCTATTAAACTGTCGAATTGTTCATGAGATTTCTTGTTGATTTAGCCAGGATCCGTGAGATTTTATATGGTCAGGTCTACATTTATCATGGTTTTTCATTTATGATGTTAGAAAACACCAACTTGTAGGCTTCGCTGCATATATGTTGTATACACACTCAGAATTCGAAGTAGATAATTTAGTGTATCTGTGTATGTGTCAGTCCCCCCCTTATAACTTTTGATCCGCTTAATGCAGAGAGCCCAAAATTTTGAACAATTTGTATGGCAGTATACATAATATTTAATACATACCTTCGTATTAAGCTGTTTACATATTTGGGGTAGGAAAAAAGGACTGACTTCCCCACTAACCTATCTTGACTTAGGTAGCCAATCATTAACCAAGTTTGCGGATATTAAAGACAGTGTTAACATTTTTCGAAAAAATATAAAATAAAAAATTAATACGTGGTACCTACTCAAAATTAAGGAAAAGAATAAGTATAATAAATAAGGGGTGATGTTATAAATTTTTTATAGAAAGTTTATACGTGTATTACAAGTATTATTCAGCAATCGATCTATTTTTCTAAATTTTTAGTAGAACCGTATCGAAATGTTTTCAAGAAGTGTATACATATTTTGGATTGACAATAAATTTGATTTAAATGAGACACCGACGGATAGCTAATTGTTGTTCGATGATTTAAATCAAAATAACCTATTTCCGACTATGTGGACATTGCAATGTCTGAAATAATACAATTATGAAGTAGTAGACAGAGACGATCTTTTGGAAAATCGATTCTGCCTGGATATTAAATTGAGTTTCGGTTTCCGCCGAAACTAGAAACATAGTCGAATATTCGGTTACGGTTTCGGCCGAAACTAGAAACGTAGTCGAATGTTCGGTTACGGTTTCGGCCGAAACTACAAACGTAGTCGAATATTCGGTTGCGGTTTCGGCAGAAACTATTAGAAACGGAGTCGAATATCCGGTTACGGTTTCGGCTGAAACTAGAAACGGAGTCTAATATTCG
Organism: Molanna angustata; assembly: GCA_963576475.1. Lineage (NCBI taxonomy): Eukaryota > Metazoa > Arthropoda > Insecta > Trichoptera > Molannidae > Molanna > Molanna angustata. Next base: position 23,956,511 of record OY754971.1, read on the forward strand.
GATACAGTTTCGGCTGAAAATTGTTTTTCGGTCGGTCTATAACTTCAATGTATCTGAAATATGATTTTATTAACAACCATTCAACAAATCTCCTTCTCCTTCAACACTATCATTCAATCTGTCTTTGTGTCTTATTTGAATTTGAGCTTCTATACTGTTCAAGTTGTGATTGAGTTATATCTGTCTACTTCTTATAAGTACCAATACGCAATCATTATTTATCAAGTGTATTATTAAGAAAGATAATTTGGGGGCAAGCTTCAGGTAGCACGCAATTTGCACCTGTGAATTGTTCCGGTACATCGCACCTACAATCTGGATATTGTAATACCAAGTATTAAGTTTTATATCAAATTTGATATTCTCCTTTCTTCTTATAGGTATGGTGTTAGTGTTGGAGTGTTGTATTATGATATTTGGTTGTAATCACCCCGCGGAGCCGCGACCCCCAGCTGTGGGACCCCTGACTGTGCTACAACAAAACATCTCATTTGTTACACGCTCTTTTTGCTTTGTACATTTCACACGTTGTAACAATTTACATCTCTGATCAAACCGGACCGACCGCGGACTTACTGCCAATAGGTGCTTACATACCTACCTATATCTATAGGTACACTCACCACAATATTATTTTAACTAATACGATCTCAATAGATACATTCGCAAAGATATCATAATACCGGCTAATAGTCAGAATGACAAACATTTAGGTATAATAATTTTCAATAGTTACACTGGCAAAAATTGTAGGTAGGTACATAATACAACTCAATAATACTCTATACTCCATTAACTGATTACTATTTCACATAATATAACTCAATAGTTAGAAGAACACATATATAAAACAGTAGAAACTCAATAGTTACACTAACTAATACTGTAAGTACATAATAAAAGTCAATACTAAAGTGCACTTTACACGGACACTATTTTCAACGCGACCCGGTTTCCAACGCTTAAAACAGCATCCAAAATACAGGTTACTCCAAACGTAGCTTTACACGCAACGCTTAAAACAGCATCCAAAATAGAGGTTACTTCGAGCATCGATTTACAGTACCTACTTTACACAGTTTACACAATTATATGTGCAAATGTATGATAATAAATAAATGTATATGGAAAAATTATATAATAAATGTTTAATATAATATAAACAAAATACATCGCCAGCGAATATCACATGTAAAAGTCAACGCAAACTGCAGCCATGTTGACTCGTCGGTAACGACGACAGCGAATAATTTTACAGATTTCTGTTTTACCAAAAAGGATGAAAATCGAGTTGAAAATGAACACGTTATATTTTTTTGCCCATCGCGTTGAAAATCTCGTCCAAAACCTGAAACGCGTTGAAAACAGCGTCCGTGTAAAGCAGACTTTAGAATGACAAACATTATAGATGGGTAGTGGCAGAGCGGTTAGCACGCTGGGTTTTTAATCCAGTGGTCGCGAGTTCGTATCCTGCCACGACCGAATTCGTTCACCTTTAGCACAAGCATTAATTTAGGGAATGTATGGGCATGTATACGTTCTTGTTTCAAGGACATATTCATTATTTTTAAAAATATCCTATTACTCAATCTACTTCTTCTTATTGTGTGATTTCAGGACCCACCGACGTTAAAGACCACCATAGAGAAAGCCTCCCTGTCCTGGGCAGTGCGAAACAGCTCCTCCATAGTTCTCATACCAGTCCATTCCCGGATGTTTTGAAGCCAAGAAAGCGGTCTTCTTCCGACCTCTCTACGATCCTCAATCTTCCCCTTCATAACAAGCTGAAGGATAATAGATTTTTCCCCAATCTGAATATGGCCGAAGTACGACACTTTACGGAGCTCAATAGCTATAGGTACCTACTTATAAATCGGTATTTTACATTATCCAACTCAACAGTTATAATGACAAACATTTATGCAACTGTCGATTCGTTCATGAGAATTCAATTCTCTTAATGAATCAACATTATTAAGCCAAGATGCGTGTACGAAGGAAAATTTTGTATGGTGTAGTGGACTTTTTGCATGCTAATAGCACCAACTAGAGGCCTCGCAGCATATATGTTCCCATACATGGATTTACTCAGAATTCGGAGTAGAACATTTTATATGAGTTTTGTGTGTGTGTGTCTGTGTGTGTGTGTGGTGTGTGTGTGTGTCTGTCCCCCCCTTATAACTTTTGATCCGCTCAATTTCCAGAGCCCAAATTTTTAGAATATATAAACAATCATAGGCCTACAAAACTTTTATACTCAGAATTGTGAATTTTTGTTTCAGTCAGGGGTCAACTTTTGAAATTTTGGTTTATTTTTCCATATATCTCAGAAACCATAAAAGCTAGAACGCTGAAATTTGGTATAAACATAGACAAATACAAAATCTCAAATTAGTTTTTTTTTAAAAAATCCAGGGTTACTCAAACATTTTTTATTAAGAAAAATATTTTTTTTATGATAAATTTATGAGTTTAACTGCCTATATTTCCAAATTTTTTAAAAATATCAAAAAAAGCCGAAACACCCCAACTAGATAATTTAATTTTCTATAAAAAATTTGAACATTGTATCAGCACATCTCAAATTTTTTTTAATAATTTTTATAAAAATTGAATTTAGTGACGACATTGCTTCATACAATTTGTATGGCAATCGCCTACACACAATATCTAAGAAGACTTAATTGTTTGATACTAATCTCCAAACATACATACATACCATCATTCTGTTGTCATATTCTGGGTAGGATCAAAGGACTGACCTCCATACTATCCTATCTTGACATACATACATATATAGGTACATGTGTTGTATAGAAAATCAAATATCTTAAAATATTAAATAATTTGTATTTATGAGATTATAGAGTACTTATTCTTCAACTATACATACTATCGCTATCGACAGTTGGATCTCATGTTTTACATGCAACTAGTAATAATAGATACTCAATGATAATATTATGAATTATACCTACCTACATTACATATAACTCAACAGTTAGAATGACAAACATTTATGTTAATACTCAATTGTTTCACTGATAAATATTGTAGGTACCTAATACTCAATAGTTGTAATGATACTCAAAAGTTACCCTGATGATGATGGTTGACTGGCAGAAATTGCCTACGGGCAATAAGTTCGCCACATAATGGGAGATTTTGTGTTTTGCGTCATAAAAGAATTTTGTTTTTATTATGAATATTATACATAAGACGACTCAATAGTGACTATGGCTAACATTTATTATAATAAGTACCTACTTGATAGTTACACATGTTTTTAGCTGTAAGACACCGGCTTAGAATAGTGCTTCCACTGCTTTCTATTTTTTTAGGTAATCTAAAATACAACAAGCAAAATAACATCTCACAAACTTTCAGCACTCATTCGGAATGTTGCCTTGATTGTGTGAGATGAGACTGGTGAGTGAGGATACACACATGTGTCGTGCTTCCCTTCAAAAGGTGATGCACCAAAGACCTTATATATACAAGGTCTTTGTGATGCACACTCTCACACATGTCGCTGGTTGCCCCCACATTATGGGATATGTCGTAATGAAATGATTTTTTTTTTGTAAGAATAATATTATTATTACCTACGTTTCATCGCTTTACGAGTATTTCAAGTAGGTATTTGTCTAATATTGTTTTAATAACATTACTTTATTTGTTTAACATACATTTATCTCATAAATCTTGGGCTTCGTCTTTTTTATTTGTAGAAAAATAATATTTTATTTGAGAATATTAATATAATGTTTTCTAATAATAATCCGCGATGTTTTCTAATATTAACAAATGCCTCGCCAACACTTGAATTGTCAAACACCCGATTAAATCCCATATATTTTCAACAAAAACACACTTCATATTGCGGCCACTATAGCTAGAGATGGGTAAACATAGAGCGGGTTATTTGGTCTTGTTTTTTTTATTTTATGTATGATTATATGGATTAATAGATGCGAATTGGTCATTGCACTCGTATATTTGTCTTGAATTTAATTTTGCTGTCAAAATATTTGAAATTTACTTAAAATGTATTGTACTGAAGTACCGAGGTAATGTTTATTTATTTTTTTTAATTTTAAAATAAGCAAGATTTTTTCGGCCTTCGTGGCTCAGATATTTAGATGGTTGAACTCTGCTTATATTCACTGGTTTGATTCCGGTAGAAACGTAGTTTTTCACGAGATCATACATAAGTCTTCCAAAATGCGGCAAAGTTGAGATTGAATTGCTTGCAATCGAGTACGTGATTATTTAATATTGCCATGTTTCCTGTTTATTACAAGAGAAGAGATTTTTTTATTTGTATATTTATTTAGATCATAATATTATAAAACGAGTGGGTTGTGGCCAACACTAAACTCTCCACACCACAAATATTGACAATGAAATATTTTATTCATTCTAAATTTTACTACCAGGAATATAAATTTTCTAACGATAGTATATTTTCATGTTAAGATAGACAAACTATTAATGCAGTATGGTGAAGAATTCTAATGTTGTATGAAATATTTTAATAAAAGCAGATAAATTTTGTTTTAAAGGACGTTAGAGCATTTTGACAATTTTGACACGTGATATCATATGAAGAAATTTTTGTTATTTATGGAAAGCTAATCAGTTCGATGTTCAAGCTCTTTACATTATAACATGAAATCAAATTACTGAACTTTTCCATACATAAGAAATTTATCTTATTATATACATTTTTATTCATACTAAATTTTACTACCAGGAAAATAAATTTTCTATCGATAGTATATTTTTATGTTAAGATAGACAAACTATTATTGCAGTATGGTGTAGAATGCTTATGTTGGATGAAATATTTTAATAAAAGCAGATAAATTTTGTTTTAAAGGACGCGAAAGCATTATCAAAATTTTGACATGTGATATCATATGAAGAAATTTTTTGTTATTTATGGAAAGCTAATCAGTTCTATGTTCAAACTCTTTACATTATAACATGAAATCAAATAACTGAACTTTTCCATACATAGAAATTTATCTAATTAGATTTTTATTCATACTAAATGTTACTACCAGGAATATAAATTTTCTTCCGATAGTATATTTTTATGTTAATATAGACAAACTATTAATGCAGTATAGTGAAGAATGCTTATGTTGTATGAAATATTTTAATAAAAGCAGATAAATTATGTTTTAAAGAACGCGAGAGCATTTTCAAAATTTTGACACGTGATATCATATGAAGAAATTTTTTGTTATTTATGGAAAGCTAATCAGTTCTATGTTCAAGCTCTTTACTATATAACATGAAATCAAATTACTGAACTTTTCCATACATAGATATTTATCTAATTACATTTTTATTCATATTAAATGTTACTACCAGGAATATAAATTTTCTTCCGATAGTATATTTTTATGTTAAGATAGACAAACTATTAATGCCGTATAGTGAAGAATGCTTATGTTGTATGAAATATTATAAAAAAAGCAGATAAATTTTGTTTTAAAGAACGCGAGAGCATTTTCAAAATTTTTATATGAAGAATTTTTTTGTTATTTATGGAAAGCTAATCAGTTCTATGTTCAAGCTCTTTACATTATAACATGAAATCAAATAACTGAACGTTTCCATACATAGAAATTTATCTAATTACATTTTTATTCATACTAAATGTTACTATCAGGAATATAAATTTTCTTCCGATAGTATATTTTTATGTTAAGATAGACAAACTATTAATGCAGTATAGGGAAGAATGCTTATGTTGTATGAAATATTTAAAAAAAAGCAGATAAATTTTGTTTTAAAGAACGCAAGAGCATTTTCCAAATTTTGACAGGTGATATCCTATGAAGAATATTTTTGTTATTTATGGAAAGCTTATCAGTTCTATGTTCAAGCTCTTTACATTATAACATGAAATCAAATTACTGAACTTTTCCATACATAGAAATTTATCTAAATACATTTTTATTCATACTAAATGTTACTACCAGGAATAAAATTTTCTTCCGATAGTATATTTTTATGTTAAGATAAACAAACTATTAATGCAGTATAGTGAAGAATGCTTATGTTGTATGAAATATTTTAAAAAAAGCAGATAAATTTTGATATAAAGAACGCGAGAGCATTTTCAAAATATTGACACGTGATATCATATGAAGATTTTTTTTGTTATTTATGGAAAGCTAATCAGTTCTTTGTTCAAGCTCTTTACATTATAACATGAAATCAAATTACTGAACGTTTCCATACATAGAAATTTATCTAATTACATTTTTATTCATACTAAATGTTACTATCAGGAATATAAATTTTCTTCCGATAGTATATTTTTATGTTAAGATAAACAAACTATTAATGCAGTATAGTGAAGAATGCTTATGTTGTATGAAATATTTTAAAAAAAGCAGATAAATTTTGTTTTAAAGAACGCGAGAGCATTTTCCAAATTTTGACAGGTGATATCATATGAAGAATTTTTTTGTTATTTATGGAAAGCTAATCAGTTCTATGTTCAAGCTCTTTACATTATAACATGAAATCAAATAACTGAACTTTTCCATACATAGAAATTTATCTAATTACATTTTTATTCATATCAGGAATATAAATTTTCTTCTGATAGTATATTTTTATATTAAGATAAACAAACTATTAATGCAGTATAGTGAAGAATGCTTATGTTGTATGAAATATTTTAAAAAAAGCAGATAAATTTTGTTTTAAAGAACGCGAGAGCATTTTCAAAATTTTGACACGTGATATCATATGAAGATTTTTTTTGTTATTTATGGAAAGCTAATCAGTTCTATGTTCAAGCTCTTTACATTATAACATGAAATCAAATAACTGAACTTTTCCATACATAGAAATTTATCTAATTACATTTTTATTCATACTAAATGTTACTATCAGGAATATAAATTTTCTTCCGATAGTATATTTTTATGTTAAGATAGACAAACTATTAATGCAGTATAGGGAAGAATGCTTATGTTGTATGAAATATTTTTAAAAAAGCAGATAAATTTTGTTCTAAAGAACGCGAGAGCATTTTCCAAATTTTGACAGGTGATATCATATGAAGATTTTTTTTGTTATTTATGGAAAGCTTATCAGTTCTATGTTCAAGCTCTTTACATTATAACATGAAATCAAATTACTGAACTTTTCCATACATAGAAATTTATCTAATTACATTTTTATTCATATCAGGAATATAAATTTTCTTCTGATAGTATATTTTTATGTTAAGATAAACAAACTATTAATGCAGTATAGTGAAGAATGCTTATGTTGTATGAAATATTTTAAAAAAAGCAGATAAATTTTGTTTTAAAGAACGCGAGAGCATTTTCAAAATTTTGGCACGTGATATTATATGAAGAATTTTTTTGTTATTTATGGAAAGCTAATCAGTTCTATGTTCAAGCTCTTTACATTATAACATGAAATCAAATTACTGAACTTTTCCATACATAGAAATTTATCTAATTACATTTTTATTCATACTAAATGTTACTACCAGGAATATAAATTTTCTTCCGATAGTATATTTTTATGTTAAGATTAACAAACTATTAATGCAGTATAGTGAAGAATGCTTATGTTGTATGAAATATTTGAAAAAAAGCAGATAAATTTTGTTTTAAAGAACGCGAGAGCATTTTCAAAATTTTGACACGTGATATTATATGAAGAATTTTTTTGTTATTTATGGAAAGCTAATCAGTTCTATGTTCAAGCTCTTTACATTATAACATGAAATCAAATTACTGAACGTTTCCATACATAGAAATTTATCTAATTACATTTTTATTCATACTAAATGTTACTATCAGGAATATAAATTTTCTTCCGATAGTATATTTTTATGTTAAGATAAACAAACTATTAATGCAGTATAGTGAAGAATGCTTATGTTGTATGAAATATTTTTAAAAAAGCAGAGAAATTTTGTTTTAAAGAACGCGAGAGCATTATCAAAATTTTGACACATGATATTATATGAAGAATTTTTTTGTTATTTATGGAAAGCTAATCAGTTCTATGTTCAAGCTCTTTACATTATAACATGAAATCAAATTACTGAACGTTTCCATACATAGAAATTTATCTAATTACATTTTTATTCATACTAAATGTTACTATCAGGAATATAAATTTTCTTCCGATAGTATATTTTTAAGTTAAGATAGACAAACTATTAATGCAGTATAGGGAAGAATGCTTATGTTGTATGAAATATTTTAAAAAAAGCAGATAAATTTTGTTCTAAAGAACGCGAGAGCATTTTCCAAATTTTGACAGGTGATATCATATGAAGTTTTTTTTTGTTATTTATGGAAAGCTAATCAGTTCTATGTTCAAGCTCTTTACATTATAACATGAAATCAAATTACTGAACGTTTCCATACATAGAAATTTATCTAATTACATTTTTATTCATACTAAATGTTACTATCAGGAATATAAATTTTCTTCCGATAGTATATTTTTATGTTAAGATAGACAAACTATTAATGCAGTATAGTGAAGACTGCTTATGTTGTATGAAATATTTTAAAAAAAGCAGATAAATTTTGTTTCAAAGAGCGTTAGAGCATTTTGACAATGTTGACACGTGATATCATATGAAGAAATTTTATGATATCTATGAAAAGCTAATCAGTTCTAAGTTCAAGCTATTAATATTCTTATATCAATATGAAATCAATGAACTGAACATTGCCAAATATAAAAAAATTCTCTTGTTACATATAAGTTTCATACAAATATCCATTAAATAAAATATAATTTTTGAAACCGTTGAATATTTTTCTTTTAACATTGACCAACTTTGAATACAATTTTATGAAGATTCTTGGTGTTGTATAAATAGTTGAAACCAAATTAAAATATCTCTAATTTCCAGGTCGTGAGAGCATTTTTTCAGTTTTAATAGATGAAATCATAAAGAAACATTGGGAAAAAATGAACCGTTGTCTATGGAAAACTAATCAGCTCTAAGTTTATGGACTTAACACATGTGATATCAATATGAAGTCAATCGGACTTATAGTTTGGGCTGCAGAGAGGACAAAAAAAAAACAACGTAAATGATGAATTCATAGAGAAGAAATCAAAAGTTGTCTATGGAAAACTAATCAGCTCTAGGTATTTGCACTTTACACATATGATGTTAATATGAAGTCGATCAGACTTATAGTTTGGGTTGTAGAGAGGACACAAAAAAGATAAATGCTACGGCGTACGGCGTACAGCGTATACGCCATACACACAAACACATCACGACGAAACTCATAGTGTGCATTCTCTACATGATACCCATTGAGAAATTGATGTAAAAAAAATACGCTTAAATTTTGCGAAATCATGACTCTCCCCTATTCCATAGTGTGGAGAGTAAAAAGTATATTGAAGTCAAAGTGTTTCACTAGACAGAGTCTGTTCCGAAGCATCTACCTGTGTAGTTTGCATAGTTACTATACAAAATATTACACATACCTACATATTATACAGGAAAAAATAAAATAAAAAATGAATGGGTTGTGGCCAACGCTAAAGTCCTCTCTAACAAGTCATTCTATAAAGTATTCAAATTTTGTATGTAAAATATTCAGCATTTTCATGAAATGAGTTTATTACATTATTTTTTATTTAAATATTTTTATGAAAACTTAATAATTCTTTAATGCCATTTTATGAAAGTGATGTGCCTTTTTACCAATTTTGAAATAAAATTATCAAATTATAATTTTCCTGAGCTTGGGGTCACTTTGAAATATTTGACAGTTAAAAAATTGAGAAGCACTATTCAGATATCCTTCAAAACCTAATGGGGTCCAAGTGAGTATAAGACATACAAATTTGCAAAATTTGAATAGAATCGAATGCACATAGCACTCACACACAGATACAATCTCAGCATGATACTAGTTGATAATCTGCAATAAAAAATAGCCTTAAAAATTGCGAAATCATAACTCCCCACTACCAAAAACACAATATGGAGTAGAAAGACATCAGTTATTTTATTATTGCTAAAACATTTATTACTTTTTGATGTCTACCTAGTAAGTATAAACAGTAATAAATGGCAGTTCAATCACAGTTTTGAAATCAGCCCAATCTTGAATGCCACGCAATGACAACTGATCTAACGAACGAAATTCTTAAAACTCAGTCTTGCGCGATTCCAAGACCGACATAGTCGTGTGTTATCCATCACTAATAAACTCAACATACCTAGTACCGTTTCATTAATCTTGAGTTATACTGATTATGCAAATATATTCATTATTTATAAGCTTACGAGTAATTCTATTCCAATTTTCGTTACTGAGATGATTCAACTTGATTTCTTTTGATTATTTTTATATGTTGTTGGCTGGAGAAGCTACGAAGGTCTTGTTTATAGTATAATTCAGGGTTTGACGTGTTGTCTTGACATGTGGATGTATCTACATAAATACCTCCTAATCTGTAAAGAAGAAGATGTGCCGCAACTAGTTTTGATACCTTCAGTTCCCACATAAATATAATTAGAAGCTCTTATAGAATTACATATTCGTTGTAAATTATGGTAAAACCAACGAAATTTGTAAGTATTATCGTAAATTAAGCAAAAGTGATCAATTTTGTACCTCGTAAAAAATCAATGCTTTTTATTTTTTTAATTTTATTGACTTAATTTTTTGATACCAACTCAAAACTTGACATAATATAATATATGTATAGGAACCACTGGAGAATGTTCTATGTATATATTACACGTTGCATGTAACACATGGCGATAGTATGAACCTATAGTTGAAGAATAGATACATACCAAAATATAAACCGTTTAATCCAAATTATTCAATATTCAAGATTTTTAGTTTTTTATACAAAACATGTATGTAAATATAGGATAGTGTGGGGGTCAATCCTTTTTTCCTAACTCGAATATGTAAACAGCTCAATGGTTTAAATTATGTGTGTATGGAAATTAAGTATCAAACTATTGAGTCCCCGTAGATATTGTGTATACTGCCATACAATTGCATGAAATTATGTTCTAACTAAATTTAATTTTTACAAAAAATGTTAAAAAAGTTCGAGATATGTTGACCTGGCCATATAATATCTGGCGGATCTTGGCTTGAAACTTCGATCCGAAAAGAAATAAATTCTCTTGAACAAATCGACAGTTGGAAAATATATACTTTACTCAAGTTTCATAAAATATTAGAATATACATACATACATATAAAATGCCTATCAAATCTTATACATTTTGTCAACTATTCATGAGTACCTTTTGATTAATATTGAATCGATGGCCTAATATTTAATGAAAATTTTACTCCAATAGCGGGAAAAATTTTGCTGAACATTTGACAATAAATACGACGCCATTAAAATCTTGAAAAAGAAAGGACATTATCGTTTGAAGTCTATAACCATAGATATTAATTACATTTTTACTATTTAAAAAGTTAATTCTATTGATATAATGTTTGGTATGTTCAGCTATATTGATAATAAATTATTAAAATAGGTCTAAGATAATATAAAAAAACTTGATTCATTGAAATGTAATAAAAAATAATGTACGAGAGGTTTTTGTACACCATATTTATATTGAGTTTTTTTTCTTCATGCATATTTTTTTCACATAAATATAAGAGCGTAATAAATTTTCCATGTCTAATGCTACTGGAACGGCATTTTATTTTTTATACATAATACTTAATTACTTAAAACATATTTACGATAGGTATTAATATTTAGACGATTTGTTTGACAAAAAAAACATTTAAACGGAACTTCTTCTAACGTAGTTAATTTTGTATTGAAACAACAAATAAGTCGGTTTTTTCAAGTGATTTGAAGCGTTTGATGAATATTATTCATTAGTTTTAAATAAAAATATAGGAATGCATGTTTGTCAAATTAATATCGTAATTGACTGTACCTACATTAAAATATATACTTCCAGTAGTGAACTAATATAACTGAATGAAACCAATAAAATTCTATGCAAATAACGAATACCAATACTAAATCCTATGTAAGTGACGACTACCAATACCAAATCCTATGCAAGTGACGACTACCAATAACAAATCCTATGCAAGTAAAAACTACCAATACCAAATCCTACGCAAGTGACGACTACCAATACCAAATCCTATGCAAGTGACGACTACCAATACCAAATCCTATGCAGGTGACGAATACCAAGACAATTTCTTACGACCTACCTATATCCAGTCCAGAGACGCAAAAAAACAAATCTTCGTATGGAAAACGAATCTATAATTCCGACACACAAGTGTCTTGCCTCTATGCCACATAACATAAGATTGATCATTTTGATGGCTCGCATGTGGTTTTAAGCTCAAAGAATCAAGAAAAGTTCAGATTCCACAAAAGAGGGAGAGTCAGACATTATAATCCCAAGATTAGGGGTGAATTCCTGTAAAATAGATCCTAGATTTATTGGAAAACGCAGAAGAAGAATTGTTTAAAAAACGATATATAGGTACTTACACCTTGCCTATACTATTGACTGAACTCATGAATTTCAATATTACTATTGAAAGAACTCAAGACTTCCAATATTACTACTGAATGTACTCAAGTACCTATAGGTACCAATATTACTATTGAATGTACCTGCTCAAGTATAGGTACCTACCAATTTTACTATTGAATGTACTCAAGTATAGGTACCACTATTACAATTGATTGAACTCAAGTTTAAGTGCCAATTTTACTATTGAATGAACTGAATTATTGGTACCAATATTACTATTGAATGAGCTCACTTATAAATACCAAAATTACTTTTGAATGAACTCAATTATTGGTACCAATATTACTAATGAATGAACTTAAGTATATATACCAATTTTACTATTGAATGAACCCAAGTGCTGGTATATATGTATATATATATATATATATATATGTAGTTACATCCACAAATAGTGGTTATAATCATTATAATAATGGTAGTTGTAATTAATTAGTCAATCCAATCAGTGAGCATGTGGATAATATTAATTAGGATGGTAAGTTGGGCGACGCGACCACTTAACCCGTAAGCCAAGTGCCAAGTGCCAAGTTCAAGAACCAATCTTCGACAAATCTACGCATAACGCACTACGTATGTACATAGGTATATGTATAATATAGAGTCATTCATTCACTGATATAGATGAATTAACACTACTTATACATATGAAGAAATATAGCTATATCGAAGACCTTTTATAAAACGTATTTAACATGATATTTAATTTTGGTTGCATTTTCGATATTTTAATAACCTTGCTACAGGCTTTTCACTAAATAATATGAAATATTGATGGAGTATGCCAAGAGGCATCACAATTCTCAGTTATGGGGTGTTTTATAAATATACCAAGCATGCTTAATACACGACATGTTTGGCCCATGGAAACATAAATTACTAAATGCAATGCTAGCAAATACTTTGTTTTTACACTATGTTTAGTAAATTTCGCAACTGATTTCGAAGCTTACCGTTGCGTCGTCAAGTTTATTATAATAGACTTGGTTAAAATGATACTGTAGGTACTTATTACAATGTAAATAATTCTAAATTTAATAATTGTGTTACAAATATTCTGGAACAGGTTTCGAGAAATTATTGGATACAATCCTAAAGAAAGAATATGACAATACCTATTATATGAGAATTAAATTAAATGGAAACGAAAATCTAGTGTTATGTGATAAAATAAATCTTTAGATGGTTTCTGAATAGATGATATAACAAAATCAAATAGAAAAATCAGAGTAATAGACAAAATAATAGGGAATGGATTGATTATGTTTCGAGTAGGGATATTAGGTACTCGTACAAAATAAACATACGTATTAGTATAGGCATTTTACAATTTCTTAAATATTGTATATTTTATGTTAAGTATTTAATTGGTTACTTGGTAGGAATTTCCAAATAGCAATAAACCAAACAATTGCGCAGGGTGCAAACAAGTGCTTATTATTATTACTTATTATAAATTAATAAAAAAGAAATACTGGAATTTCGCAATCGATTTTTATCTAATTTTCCGACCAGTTGGAGCTCTATAACCTTCAGAATTTGTTTCCCGCTTGATTGATTTGATATTTTGATATAATTGAACAATTATAAAAAAATTGAAAGATAACGATAATATTATGATTGTTGCATGAAACCAGAAGTATTTTTATGAATTTATTTTAACAATAACATTTAAACGCGAAGAAAACATTGAAAACTGTATCAACCATTTTTTTTTATTCACTTTTTTAAAATGTTTTATCATTCTGCAATGACACATTAGCTCATAGTGAAATGTATAATGCTATGAATTATCATAGATCTCGTGTCAATGGTTGAATAACACTGCATGGATAGTTAGTATGAAACAATCTAATCACATTTATACCTACAATGATGAGTATTACCAATTAAAAAACACATTGCATCCGCTGAAATGTCTTAGAGTCATTAATTGGACAAGACTGTCTTTATTGAGGAAGTGACGAGTTTGAAGTTGTAATGATTTAACAAAATACATAAACATTACCTACAATAGGTAATAAAATGGTCCATTACTCTATTGCCAATATGTGAATGTATAGACACATTTTCACAGAATTTCGCAACCCTTAATCGTCATTTTACACCCTCCGATCAAATTACATATTGAACCTTGTGTTTACAATGAGTGGGTTTTGAGATTTATTATTTAGCCTAGGGATTAAAGCATCTTCATTTATTAAAAGATTGTACCAACTCTATAAATAACATATGTATTATCTACATAATAGGTATCACGAAATCATGGATGAGTAATTTGATAGTGAAATAAACAAAATGAAATAATTTCAAAATAAAAAAAATGTGAAATTGTGTCATCTGCATACCTAATTAAAAGTTAACGACGGATATGTAGTTCCGAAATATAATAATAAATACGGCAAGAGAACGTTAGAATATAATGTACCTAAATTGCTAAATATGATGCCGGCATCTATTAAGAAATACCAAAGCAAAAATAATGTAAAAAGGCTTGTCAAGGAATGGCTATTGAGGTGTGGATTTATATATAGTTAAGATCACAAACGATTTTCCTTTTTTCTCATTTCATTTATTTGTATTATTTTAAATAGATAACTTAAGTAACGTAGGAAGGAGTGTGTGTTTGTTTGGGAGATCATCTTTGTGTGACATTTGTATATCTCTTTTTACTGTAATGTTGTTTGTTATTTTTAAAGTATACATAGATCAATATCTATGTCTTGAGAACACGCCGACAAGTCTAGTAATTAAGACTTGGCGTGACTCAAAATCATTATTTTCTTTTTGTAGTATCTTATGTTTTTTTATTATAAATGAAAAAAATACATCAACTGATTAGTTTTCCATAGACAACGGAAGATTTCTTTACTAAGATCATATATCTCTAAATATTGAAAATGCTTTAATGTTTCATAGAAAGTTGAGTTTTGCAACAGAGAAGACTTTTATTAAATTGAATTTTGGGTTTGCCAATCTTTGAATAATTAGGAAAAGTATAGAAGTGGAAAGTTTACTGATAGCCTCAACTAACCTTTTTTTATAAAATTCATGTATGTCGACCGCCGTGGCACAGTTGTTAAACCGCTCGGTTTCTGTGCGGGCGTCCTGGGTTCGATTCCCAGCAGAGGAGAAATTTATTTAAATTTATTTCTCATGCAAATATTGCTTCTCTGGACTGGAAACACTAGTTAGTTGGAAGAAATTGCTATACGGCAATAAACTAACCACTTGCGCAGGGTGCAAGGAAGTATTTATTATATATTATTTATTTTATAAATATATTATTTTTCATTTTTCATAAACAAATTTAGCACATTTGTTGACGTAATATGATGAGTAAAGTAATCATTACGAAATGACCAGTGAAGAGATATTATGATTGTTAATATGTAGGTACATGGAGTAGTGAGCAAATGTATCAGGGGACTTGACACCGGACGTGAGGTCAATCTGTGAGGAGAGGAGCAGCTGACCCGGGCTCTTGAGGACGACATAATATTAAATAGTACACAGTCTCGGGAGGATGGTTGAGGAAGGAAGAGTACAGAGGGCGAGAAGAAGATCGCCAGCTGTCGGAGGTCTCATTCAGAGAATATCGTATCGAGGGAGTCTCAAATAGATGGTTCGAATTTTAATAAATTGTTTTTTTTAAGAATGTGGTGACATCCGTCCTGAGAATGTGAAGCATTTTAAAAAGAAATTATACAGAAGAGAGAGTATATAACAAACTAATTAACATAAATATAAATAGTTTAGTAGTTCGATTATTTCGTATATATCATAATATATACCTAGGTATTCTGTGAGATATTTAAGAATGACCTATGTATTAGTTTTGTAAGATAGAATATATACCACACTGAAAAATGTTTTATAATACATATTGTATGTATATTTACTAGTATAATATATGTTTACTTTGATTCTTTTGTTGATGTACATATATAATTTTGTTATACTTTGAAATCTGGTTAGTTGGAAGAAATTGCCTAATGGTAATTACCTATCGGTGTGCATTATATTTGTTCATTATATTATGTACAAGAATAAATAAATAATTAAATAAATTAATAAATAATGAAATAAATAAATAAATAAATAAATAAATAAATAAATAAATAAATAAATAAATAAATAAATAAATAAATAAATAAATAAATAAATAAATAAATAAATAAATAAATAATTAAATAAATAAATAAATAAATTAATTAATTAATTATTTAATTAATAAATAAATAAATAAATTAATAAATTAATAAATTAATAAATTAATAAATTAATAAATTAATAAATTAATAAATTAATAAATTAATAAATTAATAAATTAATAAATTAATAAATTAACAAATTAACAAATTAATAAATTAATAAATTAATAAATTAATAAATTAATAAATTAATAAATTAATAAATTAATAAATTAATAAATTAATAAATTAATAAATTAATAAATTAATAAATTAATAAATTAATAAATTAATAAATTAATAAATTAATAAATTAATAAATTAATAAATTAATTAATTAATAAATAAATAAATAAATTAACACAAATAAATAAATAAATAAATAAAGTATTCCGTGCTAAATCTTGATTTTTTAAACGGAATTCTGAATGGCTACCAATGACACGATCTTAAAACGTTCTTTATTATCATTAATCTTAAAAAATATATAAATCAGTACTTGATCATAATCTTATCTTAATTTTAAAATCATTAAATTTGTTAAAATCGATGTTTAGTATAAAATTATCATTATTTTGTGTGTAAATTAGAATAATTTATCAATCAATATTAATCTAAAAGATTTATAAGTAAAGTATGAATCTAACCTTAATCAACTTCATGATGATAAAGTTTTATTTCTCAGTGTATAATTATATGTACCAATGTCGAATTTTGTAAAAAAAATAATGTTCTTTATGACTTAATCCACCCGTAGGAGAAACATACATACTAGGTACATACATACTTGTCAAGAAGTAAATTAGTTGTAATGAAAATAAACAAACAAGAGCACGCGCTCTCTTCTTTCTCCTCAACTCTTCCTTCCATTCCATTCCTAGTCTATTGACCACTGAACACTTCATTCATTACCAAACATCTTAACCAGTAAGTAACATCCTATATCGATAGTAGGATTGAGAAGATAATTTAATGAAATGTATAATAATATTATGTGTACGTTGAACAAATGCAACGTGTTCTTCAAATGTACCAAACAGTAGTTCAAGTTTTCACGTTGCTTTGAATGTTTGGATGAAATTTCCTCTTTTTAATAAATAAAATTAATAATCTTGGTATTGTATAATTTATTTTAAATACATTACGACATCAGCCTGGATCTGTGAGACGATAAATACCATAAGTCTCCAGCATGTGGCAACTTATTATTGGGTGCGTGTTAAATTAACAATCAACATAACCTACCTACCAGATGATTCCCCGAGAAGCGATACAAAAATCAAAATTGAATAAAATATCAGCGAATCTGATTGGGATAATAGATGTAACTTGGTCACAAAAATCAAATACTTGTTACGCAATTGAATGCATCAACTGCATTAGGTACCTACATATTATGTATGCAATGTATATACCAACATGATTGATTACAACAATCATATTGTGTGTGCATCATATCAGCCATCAACCCTGATTATACTATGTACATTACACACAAATGTCAAACACTTTATTGAACGATTCTTTTTATAAAATTTTGTTATTGCCAATAATTATTCAATTGATGGATTACATTTCAGTAAATAAAGGAAGAAGAAAAAAATACAAAAGCTTCTTCATGAATGTTAGTGTTCGTTATTTTCTCAATCTTCCTGTAGGTACAGTATAGAAGAACGGACTCTACATAAGCGAATCAATGTAAAAGAAAACTTTTGCCTTCGAAGGTGTGATGTTGACGAATAATGACGGCAAATATCATGAACTGCTGTGAGAATAACCAATGTGTCCATATTGAATGAACTTCAGATACAAGATCGTCTTTCATCAATCTGTTTACAGCGCATCCTGTAATATTTTGAATATATTTTGAATTTGGGTTTCTGATATCCTTAAAAAGCTCGTCGTAATGGAAAGAGGTGGAAGGTGTATAGAAGATCTAGAGCGCGCTTACCAACTCTATGGAGTGGCTATCTCAAATCCGGTACAGGATCTTCAATTATTCCTGATATCTTTTAATTTTTTTATAGTAGTGAATAATAAAGCCAATAGGTACCTAAGTATATAGGAATGTAGTTAGCGTACCTACAGGATATTTCAGTGAATCAAGGTTCAAATCCTACCCCATGTGATTTACCTCGCCTATTAGGTGTATGTAAGTTTATGAAAGACAGCTGTAACTGCCCGTTCTTATACTTGTCTTGTGTCAGGCACGATACAAAGTCGTAGTGTCAATACATTTTAAATAGAGCTGTTTTAAATAATAATAATAATAAAACTGGCTTACTTATATAGCGGCGTTTTTGTGTGTCCACCTCAAGGGCGCTTTACAATTACAACTAGGAATTAAATACTATAAGTTTTTTTTAAACAGATGAGTTTTTAAATGATTTTTAAAACTAAATTCACTATTAATTACTCTGATGGTTGGTGGCAGATTGTTCCACTGAGACGATGCCCTTACAGCAAAAGCACGTTCACCAAATTTAGTGAAATGACTCCGGTTTTTCTCAGATAAACGTCCAGCGGCAGTTGCTGCAGATCGAAGCCTTGTCCTCCGGTTTGTCATCTGCTGTGGTATACATAGCTCCGTTATGTATGATGGTGCCTTTCCGTTATTCCGTTATTTACCGCTTTATGCACCATCCAACAGTCTTTGAACAAAATACGCTCCGGAACACGTAGCCAGTGCAGGTCTCTCAATAGTGGAGTGTTACAAAGGTGTGTTACAAAGTGTAAACAGCTCTATTTAAAGTGTATTAGCACTAGATCACACGACATTTCATCGTGCCCGACACATCACCAGTAGCAACGGGCATTAACACAAAAACGCAAGGGAAGACAAGAAGAAATATATATATATATATAAACAATTCAGAATCTCAAAAGGAACATGTTGCGGTGGGGTAAGATCTCAACTATGTTGCGGTAGGATAATATCCCAGATTTTCACACATGGCTTAAAAATCTCAGGTAGTGCTTCGGGATTCCGAATGCGGCTACACTCATTAGATTGGCATAAGATCGTTTCGAGTCTGGCGTGACAGTCGCCAACCTCCGTTAGGATCATCACAAGAAGAAGAAGTTACAATAACAAATTTAAAAGATTTAAAATAGTTTGACAAGCATGGTTGAAAATAAGTGCCTACTACAAACGTCTGTACGCGTATTGAGATGTGGGTACCTACGTTGGTACTTATATACTCTGATTGTCAATTGCAACCATTTGTTTAGAGGACGTAAACACTGTGACAGCTGGCAGATTACCAAGAATATAATCATCGTCACCATCATCATAATATAACAGACTTACATTCATACAAACATGTGACAACCGTAAGATGATGCGGGATATTGTGAACTTTGATAGATACTATAGAAGCAATATCGCAATTATCCACTTATAAATACTCAATACAATACGCTACTATTGAATCTATTAACATTGCAAGATTGCGTACTGACTTTTCTAGAAGAGCATATTGAATGAATTTCTACGTCATTTTCTTGACGTTACTGTTTGATATTATTTTTAACCGACATCCAAAAACGGAGAGGTTATCTATTTGACGTGTTTTTATGTATGTTTATTCAGCGATAACTTTTTTGTACACTGTACGATTTCAATGATTATTTTTTCATTTGAAATGAGGTATTATCTCATTGGTCCTATTTCAATTTCGTCAAGATCTGATAATGTGATCCATAATAAAATTATCAACATCTTCAGTTTTCACTTCAGCGATAGTAATTTATTACCATATTATCCTATTTAAATAATTATTTTTTTAATAGGAAGCGATTGCTTCAGAGGTGGTCAAACATATAAGTTTCATCGAGTTTTTATAACTCATGAGAAAAAAATCATCAAACTCTTGAATTTCCAAAGGCGTCTGCAATCTGTATAACACTTATTATTGTATTGGCAAATTGTATGAAAGATAATAAAACTACATACATATATACCACCACGCCATATCCCTCATGGTGTAGGCAGAGATAACCGAATGGCTTATTTTTTCTATCTTGACACACATTCAGCTTGAAATCGTTTTTTTTTTAATATGAAAAATTATGTACCAAGGTAATCTTATATTAGCCATTTATGCACTGAATTAATTTGTGTACCTACCCACGCTTGAACAATATAAGATTCGAATTTTCGATTTTTTGACATGTTTTCGATTTCGCTTAGCATGTTCTAAAAAACTATTATTGTGACCTCTGCGATCCCTTTGCGAATCTACCTAAAGAAATTATGGTGCACGTATATACTCCTATTTTATTTTAACTAGAAGAGAGCGTCCTCGCCGGGAGTATCTGGAACAGGTGTGTCACGATACCCCCAATAATTAGTTGAAGAGGATCAGCGAAGACGAGCGGAGTAGAGAAAGAGATGCATCGTTTTTATAAAAAATAGAAACCCCCTACACTTCAAACTTTCTACTGGCTGAAATTTAAGTCGGGCTAGCTCTTTAATCAGTATGAAGATGTATACAAGTGCGCAGATTGCAAAGATGCGATCTTCATACACTAAGGACACTCGCACACTACAGACTTTTTAAAGATCAAAATAAATTTAAAATAGCTTTGAAAGGTCATAATTTTTGGTATATTCTGTCATATATTCTGTAAATATATCTATATTATATTTATTTAGCTCCGTGAAGTGTCGTACTTCGGCCATATTCTGAGAGATGAAAAATATACCATCATTTAGCTTGTCGTGAAGGGGAAGATCCAGGCAGCTTTCCTGGCTTCGAAACATCCGGGAATGGACCGGTATGTGGACTGTGGAGAAGCTGTTTCGCACTCCCCAGGGCAGGGAGGCTTTCTCTATGGTGGTCTTCGATGTCGGGAGGACCTGACATGTCACGAGAAGAAGACGATGATTTATATTTTTGTACATAATATAAACAAATAAAATGCACACTAGCGGGCTTATAGCCATTAGGAAATTTCTTTTAACAAACCGAACTATACTGAAGATGTTTTCCATATTCTTGTACTTATTTGTGTTTTTTTTATTTAAGTAATGTTTTTTTCTGTGTTTTTCTTCTATTCTTTTAATTTTCTTGATATACCGAAAAATATGAAAAATCAATTTTCGTCATTTTTCATATCGAATGTTCTTAGTTTTTCCATGAGGTATTAAACTCTTTATATTTGTTTGAAAATACAGTGCCCCCGTACTTGAGAATGACCAAAATATTGGAAATTATAAATGTTATCCAACTGTCGATTCGTTCATGAGAATTCAATTCTCTGGATGAATCGACATTATTAAGCCAAGATGCGTGTACGAAGGAAAATTTTGTATGGCGTAGTGGACTTTTTGCATGCTAATAACACCAACTAGAGGCCTCGCAGCATATATGTTCAAATACATGGATTTACTCAGAATTCGGAGTAGAACATTTTATGTGAGTTTTGTGTGTGTGTGTGTGTGTGTGTGTGTGTGTGTGTGTGTGTGTGTGTGTGTCTGTGTGTGGGTGTGTGCGTCTGTGTGTCCCCCCCCCCCCTTATAACTTATGATCCGCTCAATTTACAAAGCCCAAATTATCAGAAAATATAAACAGTTATAGGCCTACAAAACTTTTATACTCAGAATTGTGAATTTTTGTTTCAATCAGGGGTTATCAACTTTTGAATTTTCACTTTATTTTTCCATATATCTCAGAAATCATAAAAGCTAGAACGCTGAAAATTGGTATAAAGATAGACAAATACAAAATGTCAAATTTGTTTTTTTTTTTAATTCCAGGGTTTCTTAAACATTTTTTATTAAGAAAAATATTTTTTTTATCATAAATTTATGAGTTTAACTGCCTATATTTCCAACTAGATAATTTAATTTTCTATAAAAAAATATTAACATTGTATAAGCACATCTCAAATTTTTTCTAACAATTTTTATAAAAATTGAATTTAGTGACGACATTGCTTCATACAATTTGTCTGGTAGTCGCCTACACAAAATATCTAAGAAGTGATACTAATCTCCAAACATACATACATACCATCATGATGTTTTCATATTCTGGGTAAATCAAAGGACTGACCTCTATACTATCCTATCTTGAAATACATACCTAGGTACATGTGTTGTATAGAAAACCAAATATCTTAAAATATTAAATAATTTGTATTTAGGGGTTTATAGTTTGGTACTTATTCTTCAGCTATACGTACTATCGCTATCGACAGTTGGATCTCATGTGTTACATGCAACTAGTTAAAATAGTATGTGTCTGTCTTATCGAAGTAAATACAGTTTAGGTAGGCAATATTATAAAACAAACAAATAAAGAAACAAGACATTAAAGATTAGGTAATACCCAACAATTTTGAATAGTTCATCATGCAAGCAAAATTTAATGTACAATTTGGTATTAAGATTTACATATTAATTGATGGGCAATTAAATTTTCACGCATGCCTGCGAGCCCTGTACACAATTTTCTGGTGAGCACTTTAAGGGTAGAGACGCTCGTAAGTTGTCTCGCTAATATTGCGTAGCATCCATAGTTTAGAAAGAGACATCATATTTTTATCGGCTTGTTTTTGGGAAGAGTGTATCCTTCCCTTCACCCTCCGCAGGTCGAGGGACAGTAATGATGATGAAGTGGTTAGTGTCTGTATAATTTTATACGGGCGCAGGGTTGTCAGAACAAATATTATCCGATAAAATTATTTATTTTTATGTTGGACTAGGTTTTCGTTATTTGGATTGAAGCCTTGCGATCATGCATCATCCCTAAACAGCTTCATATCCAACAATGAAAATAAAAATTTCACAGATATAGTTCAGATCTTTTTCTTCCTCTTGAAGTAGATCCACGATCTGTCTTTATCGGCTCATTCATGAAATGCTGATGACCAACAATTCTTCCATATTTTTAGAGGTCTCTTATGCAAACGTTGACTTACAGTAGTTAAATTTACAGCAACGCGAGCGAGTCTATTTTATTTCATTCTATATTAATATTTCAGATAGATACCTACTTCAGTTCAGGCTCTATAAGTTTTAACTAGATTCGCCCAGCCTGGAGCATAAGTAGGGGAGACCCGCCTAAGTTGGCGATGTTAAGGGATTTGTAAGATATCACCTTTGATGGAATGTTTATTGAAAAAAAATGTTTGCTGTATCATAGATAATATATTTGCCTACAATAATACAAACATTATTTTTTGAGAAAACGTAAGGATTTATAGATAAATTGTATTTTAAAAAAATCCTCAAATTCGTCATCTTACCCGTATAACGGGTAAGATGACTATATGCATAGGGAAAGTTGACGAATTGCATCACAGTAGGGGTTATGTCTTACAATTCTAGTTTTAATTAAAAAGATAACGAATTAAAACATTTTTATTGCATTTAATTACGAGTTGACACATATTATCATACATATGTACCTACCTAAATAATTTCAAAAAGTCAACATGAAATTAGGAAGTCTATTTCCGTCGTTCTTTCATACGTGTACGGCATTTTATCTAAAATAAAAATTAAATATTAACAATAAATCAATCAAGATATATAGGTAGCTATTAACGTTATATGTATTTAGGAATATATTTAGAACATAATAAGTAACTATTTTGTAAAAAAAATATTAAAGATACCTAACTGCTTCACTAGACAGAGTCTGTTCCGAAGCAATTACTTACCTGTAAAGTGTATAAAGTTATTACATTTTATAATACAACATGTATATTGATCAACCTTAACAATAAAAAAAGTTCACAATAGAAGATGACAACCAAAAATATAATGTATACTATGCAGGGTAAGATGATGAATTCGTCAACTTACCCGTGTCATCTTTCCCGTGAGTGACATTTAAAAAAAATATACAAATATAATTCATAAATATAATATTAAGGATTAAAATTACCTTACAGGATATAGTAAAATACACCTTTATTTCAAATATGTAAACATTTTTGCTTAAGTATACCGATATTTTTTAAAACACTATTTTTAAACACTGTTTTTTTTTTACATCAACGACTCAAAAAACAACAAACTGTGGTTCACATGCAAAAACTTTGCCGAAACGAGACAGACTGATTTGATACGTAGTCAGTATACTATTCTTTATTCTTTTCATCGTATAGTAGGTACCTATATTCTCACTTATGCATTACACAGAAAAAAACACCATTTGTCATCTTAGGCACTTCGTCAACTTTGGCGGGTCTCCCCTACACGCCAGAAGTCTTGCTGTTGCTGCATGGTTCTTGGAACAACATTCTTGTTGGCCAATGTGGTAATATATAATGGGACAAAATCTTTAAACTATTCCGCAAAAAAAATTTTACTGTAACGATTTCTCGTGATACACAATATTTCTTGATACAAAGAAACGGCAAAAAATCGTTGTTTTTGCCATAACTCTTTGGATCTGAAGGTTGCGGATACGTTTCATATTTAAATGTGTAAAAAAGCGTACCTACTTTAGGTTTCTAGGATTAGCTTTTGATGACAGCCAATAGAGCATTTTTAATAATATTAATTCACATGAGTAGGTACATAATTGCAATATTCGAATTTATATGTATATGGTTCAGTTTGGAAGACATCTGAATCTAAAGCTATAGGTACCTATAGGTAAGCCTGGGATCTTCTCCCGATGAATAGAGTTTATAAATGTTATTTTTTTTATTATTTCTGATTCAAATATGTTTTTACATTGCGATTTATCCTTAAATACAAAAAATCTTTGGTTTATATACACATTCCATTTCTTCTACTTCCATTGCTTGATTATTTTTTACATTTATTAAACAATTCACCCTGTAAAGAGTGTTTTGATTGATTACAGTGATGTGTGTTATCTGGATGTCAATGAAGAATTGTTAAATAAACTGGAACAATTACAGAATGTCTGTATCATTTACAATCTCAAAAAATATTATGGTATTTTGACTTGTAGAAATATACTTCGTTGGTCAAAGATACGAGATCGTCGTAACATTCATGTATACTGTCATTACTATATAAGATTAATTATAACCCCCATTCACTACAATATTTAAAAAATAACGTCTTTTTCCTGTCGAATCACGGTCTACCACTTCGATCTGCCGAACGTAGAACACTAGATTTACCTATTCACAATGCAGAAGTTTTAGGCTTTTCTTTTCAAATAGGAACAATCAGCTTGACTATGGAATGGCCTAAGTTATGAAGTTACGTCAAAGCAAAAACAAAAAATTAAAATACAAAACTTTATCTGTCGAATAGTTCCTTAATATTGCTATGATCAGTGTTATTATTTTTTCTCTCTTTTCCGTTTTTTTCACTAAATACCAACTGTTGTAACTTGAGACTTCACGTTGTTCGGGTTGGTTGAAATAAATTGCCCTATAGCAAAAAAATACGCCTTTTTGTACTTGATGTACATACATACATGGAAATGTACCTATACATAAACAAATAAAATTATCTGAGTGAAGGTTGAATTGTTTTACAAAGAGTCTTTACATAGAACAATAATGGATTTTTCAGGGTGCTTCAATTTAGGTTTGATGTTTTTACTCCTCAATACACCAAGAGGATATAGTGGGGATATAGTAATTTTTTTGATTAATTTTCTGAATCGTGCTGAGATTGTATTCTGAAAGTTTCATCACAATGTATCTGTGTGTGTGTGTGCTGTGTACAGTGTGCTAAGTACGGCGTGTTAATTCTACTTTATTGATTATAGATTATTCGATTCTTTTCAAATTTTGGAATTTTTATAACTAATATGTACTCGCTTAGACCTTATTATATTTTATTTTTTATTTTTATTTTATATTACCTCTCGGGCAATTAACATGTAAGTACCTACTATATCGAATAACAAATTAGCACACACCCAATAACAAGTTGCCACAATTTGGAAACTTACGATATTAATCGTCTCACAGACCCAGACTGAAAACACAATTAAAAACTGTGTCTCCACCGGGAATCGAAGCTGAGACCTTTGGATCAGCAGGCCTAACAAACCTACTGAGCCTAACCAACTGAGCCACGAATGCCAACTATGATGGATATCTGAATAGTGCTTCTCATTTTTTTGACTGTCAAATATTTCAAAGTAACCTCAGGCTCAGAAAACTTGAAATTTGATATTTTTTTCAAATTAGTATAAAGTACATGAGTGTCATAAAATGGCATTGAAGAATTATCGGCTTTTCATAATAAAATATTTAAATCAGAAATAATTTATCAAACTCATTTCATGAAAATGCTGAATATTTTCTATACAAAATTTGAATACTTGTGTACCACAGTGGGCCACAACCCACTCGTTTAAATAACATTTCAATTAATAAAAATTTAATTCCATACGTTTAAAACATTTTTGCGCTTAGTGAATTTAACTATTGTTCTAATTTGACACTGAACCTAGCCTTGTCAATTGACTAGTTTATACAGCATTATCCCAATTATTAACCATAATTTTGTGACAACCCTGAATCTTTGATGCACAATAAGCGATGTTAGATAACCGCAGATATAAATTTAAGTTTATAATATTTGACTTAACCATTATGTTGTATTATATCTTCATCGACTGCGGGGAAATACCTACAAATTACATAGGTACCATTATATTATACACAGATACTAAATAATTTATTGTGTTATAACTCGCTGAAAACCTGTCAAATTATGATACTTATATTTGAATTACAATCAACACCGAAAATCTTGCGAATGTTAATATTGTATTTTTACTTAATTACCATTACAAAAACCTTTGTAAAGTGCCTTACAAAATAATACACGAGGTTGTCGGCACTAATAGACAAAGCCGGGATGAAAGTTTTTGAACCATAAGCACAATGCACTCGATTCCCGGACAATTTACCGTAGCCGATTGACCGTGGACAATTGACCGTACGCCCTTTTTACCATATGGACAATTTACCGTGAGGACAATTTACCGTGGGGACAATTTATAGTATGGACAGTTGACCGTGGGGACAATTCACCCTACGGACAATTGACCGTGAGGACAATTGGCCGTGAGGACAATTGGCCGTGGGGACAGTTGACCGTAAGGACAATTGATAGGACAATTTATCGTATGGACAATTCACCGTGCGGAAACTATTTTTAGTATCAGAAAAAAATATTTCAAAATACTAAGAGAAATCCAATATGTCGACAGTGATAAAAACGAAATTTTATAAAATAAGCGGTTAATGCTTTCATAGAGCGTAACAAGTGTCGACGTTGATATAAAACAATCTAAACTTTGTTTTTACTATAAATATAAGTTTAGGTACCTACTTCTATATTATCTGTGATAAATATTTTTTCATTAATTATAGCATTCTACGAAATATCTACAAATTAAATAATTCAATCATAGTTATAACCAAGAACTGTCGGGGCATGGCTGAGATTGATGAATTGGAAAACTATTTTTTAACTTACACATCATGATTTTTCATAAATCTAATACGTAAATTAACATATAAGTACCTACCTATCTACAATTGTATAGTTGTATTTAAACAAGTGGTATATTATTACAAAGTGTTACAGCAATCTATAAATTGATATTTATAACTTTTGTGTAAACTAACACGTATAAAATAACCGATTATATTTTTGATTGTTCCAAACCACATAGTTTATTTTAGTTTTGATAAACAACTTTTAAACATAACAACATAAAGTAATAAATAATGTCAAAAATCCAACCAAATTAATACACGCATATTGTTTATCGCAACAAAATCTGTCTGTTTAAGTTTCCCACTCTACGATAAGTATAGGTACATCGCATAATAAGTTTAAACAAATAAAACTATAAATTTACAAATACAGTTTGATTTATATCATTGTGTAATTTACATTTTCGTAAATGATATACCTTTTCATAACAATCAACCGTCGTTTTAATTATGATTCCCCTAATAACAGACACATCTATCCTTAACGCATCCCAACAATAATATTATACATAATTCATCCAAACTGGCAAGGCAGAATGAAGCCATCAAATTGTTATGTAAAAACCAGAAAACCATGTTAAAACACATGGAAGGAAGGGACAACAGAATATTATTACTGTTGATACTGGCTGGTTTACACTCCATAATATTCTCCGGACGTAATAGTGTAACACATACACCGTTAATACAGGGCCGTTAACTAAATTAAAACCTTTTTAATTTATATTATTTAGTCAATACAAACATTCAGAGATCTGAAAGAAAATATACGACGCGAAATAAGGAACATTTTTCTGTAACACTGCAATAATGTGTTCGAGAGTCTGTGTGCTCGTAAAGGATTCCAAACGAATGGAAGGAAAGCATTTGGAGGACATAATATTAAAAAATGTTAACATGAATATTTCGATGCAAATAAATATTTTTAATCAATTCGCTTGTAATATTTATAACACTTTAAATATGAAATTTCTATCTGGAAACTGTATTGATTATGTATTGTCAGAGAAAAAGTCAGATAAATAAAGAATACAGTTGGAAAAGAACATGAAAACTAAATTCGAGAGGTCAATTTAGTTCGTCTTCTTTCTCTCTTTTTAGGACGTTTATTCTAAGATAATATTTGCACTTGGAAAGAGATTCTTTGCCCCTCACACATAATTTTTTTACACACGCCTATCCCCGTACCGTCCTTTTACACATGCAAACAAACTTCACCCTCACAATTAGGTACACTTTTTTTTATACGTTTGTACTTTTTATGCTTTGAGTTTGCCTTGAAATTTACTAAGAATTATGTAGCAAAAATGTATTGCGTAATTATTGTTTGTATTACCTCAGAACAGGCTTCTCGTAGTGAGGTAATAAATTCCATTATAATATTTAAGTTAAGATATATTGTATTGTTCTTCCCCCACCACCACCCGTTCTGATTACATGGGGACTAATAACGGCCCCTTGCAAAAATTTGAAAGAACACATAAAGAACATACGAAGAGTCCGGAGAACTCTAAAACCTTGCAGACACTGCACTTAATGTGCCAAAGAGAGCTAATTGTGTGGAAACAACTGGCTCACTGTTCACTGATAGTGAAGATAAGAGTGCACCGAATTTAAGACTGAAAGTCTTGAAATTGCTATATTGTATTATGGAAATTAATAAATAAGAAAAAATGTTTTGACAATCGAGATGTATTTTATTCGCTTCTTCTTCTATCGTGTCGGCAGCGTCCTAAACTCCATTCCTAGACCAATAAGTTTGGATTGAGATGATCCTCCCAGTTGGCTCCTCCTACAACTCCCCTTCGGAGCACTTCACCCCCACCAGAGGGCGCTCCAACAGGTGTGCCATCGTCTGCCTCGCGCCGCTGGAACAGAGTCCATCTTGGTTATTCTCTGACATTCCCCATCTCGCCAAATTGGCCTCGCCCCTTCCACACCACGGTTTTAGTCTGTTCAAAGTTTTCCAAATACATCATGGAAGGTTCTTACCTGGGGGTAGGGACTCGGATGGTTCTAGGGGTGTGGTTCCGTGGCCTTTCCTTACAAAGCTTCAAGCGTTCTGTGCTTGCATTGTTGCTGTCTTTAGTGGAGTAGAGTAAGGTTTTTCTATATTTAAGCCATGGTGTTGGTGGCTTATTTTATTTAATTTGCTAAATCTACCCATGACTTTACAATGTTATTTATTTAAAAAGAAATGTATAGCTTTGCATACAACAGTAATAACTAGATGATGTTAGTGCGAATAAAATGAACTAATAATTTCAATTGAAAAATATTATATCCTAAAACCGGTTCTGTCACCTGCTTATGCACCAGGAAAATTATTTTATTAACGCACTTCCTTATCAACAAAAGAAGATCTTGGGATCATCGGGTCATTATAAAATTATGTTACTGTTGTCAAATTAACTCTGACACTATCCACAAAGTGAGGTATGTACCATCTAAGGAACTTATTTCTACATATTTGGAAGACAAAGGGTTTGAAAGTTTTACTAAGCCACGTGATACAAGACATCATATTGCTGACAGAGATATCTATTGTTTGTCACACATTCTTTAAACCATTTCAATATATTTATTTTTTTCTTTTCGTGTTCTTAGGTAGGTAGTTGTCATGGCCAGTTTTTTTTTAAAGTAAGCCTCATTTCTGATCAAGAACTAAACCACAGCAAAGTAGTTGTTAGTCTATCAAAGTAGTACCTAAAAAAATATCATCTTTGGTTATTGTAAAATATTAGTTACCAATATTTCCCGTATTTATTTGGAGCAAACTGGAAGACAGCGGCGGAGGACAGGGACGTCTGGAATAAGATTCTGCAGGAGGCCAGGGCTGTAGCGCCAATGATGGTGATGATACGAGTATTTGGTATTTCAGTACGGCAATCTGAGAACTCTCCAGACGTTTACAGTTCTTCTTCGTGTCATTTGGTAACAGCTCCAGACTAGAAAAATGACACTTCAAGTTGCTGAGCTGATTCTGCTACTTTTTTGGGAAGAGTAGGTATCTGCAATTTCATGACTATCATCCCTATACCTATGAAGAGGTCTTAACACTAAATGTTGTTTCTCTTACCTACCAATTTCGAAAGAAAATGTTGAATTTAAGTAACTAATTAAATAAATTGAATCGAGAGTGTTTTTAGTCGATTTAAGTCAATCCAAAAAAACAGTTTTAAATCAAGTTATTTGAAATTTTAACTAAAATAATATACGTACTGCATATTATATTCAATTGATTGTTTCATTTTCGTCAAGGGTACAATGTTATAAACTATTGTTGTGAATACCCTATTGTTTTTGAATGAAGGTCTATAATACCTTTTAGAAACGGTAGATAATTGATATTAATAAAACTTCAAATTGGTATAATATGTAATTCGTAAATACTATAAATGCAAATAGGATTTTTATTAATAAGCAAAATAGTAATTTGTTTTGTAAATTTACATTCGGAATGTATATAATTTACTGTTCGTTTTGATACATTCAAAGCACTTGATCGTTACAATTAGTTACGGATATTTTGGTTTTTATTTGTTATGATAATATATATTTAACTTCCATACTAGTACAATTAACAATTTGGGTATCAACAAGGTTATGTTTTTGTTTTAATAACAGTGTTATTTTTGAGAAGACTATTTAATCTATTCGAAACCATTGTTAAACAATTTTTTTAAAAATGAACGTTAAGTTAGATAGGACTAAAGGATTAAATTAAACAAACGTATGGATAAAATAACGGTAGGTACCTAGGTATATTTGTATAATTTGAAGTAAAAAAATGAGGAACATTACCAAAACAACTTGTTCAATTCTGAATACGTTCTAAAATTATAATAAAATTTCAAATGTAAGTATTCATTTGCTATTCTGAAGATTAAAAAGGCAATTATAATGACAAAAGAACATCACTAGTGTATTATTTATTACTAGGTATAAATGAAAACACTAATTAGTTTTAGTTTCACTATTTAATTTTAACACTGGCACTGACCGGTATCGATCTGAAGATCATCGTCAGAGTGCGCGAAAATGAAAGTAAACAGAGTTTAAATAGATATGACTGAAATATTGGTACACAACCTTTTTTTTTTTTTTTTGTAAAGTTCTATCAGTTCGATTAGTATTGCCAGAAAGAACTGATGAAGAAAACTGGCAAACAAAACAGTATGGTAAATATGTGTGATGTATACAAAGTTTAGTAATGTTGAAGTAGAAAGAAAAACTGATTTTACATTATACAATATAGAAACGAATTATAAGAAATATAAATATTATTGAGTATCCAGAGGTTGTGTATCCATGTAGTGAAGACCAAATGTGTGCAGGTATCTGAAACAAAGAGAGTGGCCGGCAGTAAAATTCTTTATATCGAAAGTAAACAAACAATAAAGGATAAGTGTTGGAATAACCCCACATTAACTGCATATAATGTAGATTGTTTAAAATATCGGTTTTAATAACGGTGAAGGGGAGAAGTCTGTCTGTAAATTTATCAAAGTTTTGCTGTTATCACATTTCAAACGATTTATTTCTAAGATCTCCAAACGATCTAGTTTTTTACCTTTAGGGTTAATATGTAAAATTTTGGTATTACTATCGATGGAGAAGTCATGACCAAA
Source organism: Molanna angustata (assembly GCA_963576475.1). Lineage (NCBI taxonomy): Eukaryota > Metazoa > Arthropoda > Insecta > Trichoptera > Molannidae > Molanna > Molanna angustata. The sequence continues at coordinate 23,989,387 of OY754971.1, forward strand.
CTCGTTAAGATGTGCAGCAAAGTTGGATGAGTCCTGATTAAGTCTTTTACAACGTAAATGTTCATTAATACGGATCTTAAATTGTCTTCCCGTTTGGCCGATGTATACACTTGGACAGGAACCACATGCTAAAGAATATATACCGTTATTTTCAATGGGGTCTATTTTATCTTTATTGTTAATGAGCATTTTGCCTAATGTTTTTGGATTATAAAAAGCTATATTTTTCCCTGATTTTTTAATAACAATATTAAATAGTGAAACTAAAACTAATTAGTGTTTTCATTTATACCTAGTATAATGGAGTTTCACCACGAATTATCCGTCGACAAAATTAACAAGTTATTATTTATTACTTCTTGGGCAACTAACTAATTTAACACGCACACAATAACAAGTTGCCACACTTTGGAGACTTACGATATTAATCGTCTCACAGATTCAAACTGAAAACATAATTAAAAATTGTGTCTCCACCGGTAATCGAACCCGGGACCTTTGGATCAGCAGTCAGATACTAAACCAACTGAGCCACAAAGGCCGATTATAAAATGGATACATATTTTAAAGTGACAGTTCTGGTGAACATACTTTTATTTTTAATGGCTTTAATGTCGATTAAAAGTTAATACGTTCCGATTTTTTTTTATTTATATAATACCTACAATTCAAATTCAAAATATACAATCATAAGATACACAATAAAAATAGCATTTATTGCCTTTTACCAGAGTGCAAGCACTCTTGTGGAAAGGAGTTTAAGTAGGTATAGGTATAATCTTACATAATTAATACTAGGTATATAAAATAAAGTGAATACTTATTACTAATTTACAAATCTGTCAATATTTGAAGTCTATTTTCTTTATTATTTTTCTTTTGAAATTATTATATTCAGTTGCCAGTCTCAAATTTGTAAAAGAGAAATTGATGATTTTTTTACTACTGGCGACCGTTTTAGCTTATTACCTATATCATACTAAACTATTACATTTTACTGAAACAGTTGTTTGTAATAAAAATATATGTTCGCTTTTACCTGTAATAGAGTTCTACACATCGAAAGGTTTTTAATAGTACAAAATATTCTTAATAAATTACTATATCTAGTTGCTCAATAACCACGAACGCAGATTATACCTATAATCGGGGCGGTGCGTTGTCTCAAAATTAAAACTACTATTTTAATATGAAACATGTTTTCCGGCATAGCCATCCTATTTCATATCAATCCTTATTCTAAAGACGGCCCCCGAAAATAAGTTCAACAATAATTTTATAATAACATAATTTCTGTGTCTCAATTTATTTTTAATTACTGTAACACAAAAGTGTACATCAGAACCAAAATTACTTTTGTTAAGGACTTAATAAAAAATGTCATAACCGCTTAATTAATGTCGTTCAATACGGCGAGGGTGCATATTAAATGAATAAAAATGTAAATATTTTTGTAAATACATAGTGGTTTTATTATGACTGAATATATTCTGTCCAAAAACTTAATCGATGGTGGCATCATTTTGAATCTAAATGTGAAATAAATTATGAATATACAGTAGAAGAGTGTGGCACAATTTTACCCTAAAAAAATGTAAAAATAAACATACACAAACTGAATATGATATTTAAGTTTAATGTTGTTTCGTTTACAGAGTGGCAGTTCATAATGAAATTATTACGAATATAAACCATAGTTTTAATCCACAAATTGAGTTAAAATTAGCCTGAGCGCTTTCGATGGTTACACCATCATCCTCGGAGGCGACAATCAAAAATCGTTTGATTGTCGCCTCCGAGGATGATGGTGATCGAAAGCGCTCAGGCTAATTTAAACTCAATTTGTGGATTAAAACTATGGTTTATATTCGTAATAATTTGAATATGATATTATAATATCTCGTAACAATTTTAAATTTCGCGAATTGGTATATTTTGTTCTTGGCCTCCAGTCCATCGGTCGTCCGACATCCGAGATATATGACCCGTCCAACTCCGCTATTCTTTTGGCCACATCCGTTACTCCTGTGTTCTTCCTAATCCATTCATTAGTTTCTGCATTCCGTTCATTAAAATCCTCTACCTATCCGAGCTAAATTACTTTTTATTAAAAGAAAGCAAGACACATTACATTGAGATGACTTTGATATACCTATCGTCTAAATACCACTTAGAACAGGATATACTTGTAAATATACTAAATAGCTTCATACAACAATAATAAAAAATATTAAATATACATAAAATATTAAATATATGGAACAAATATCGCAGACAGCGTTGAGAAAAACATCAAGTTTTAATGGCATAAACCAACATTGCATAATATTATGACATATCGAAAGCAATGTCGCCATTATTCAAAATGCATAGTCCGAAAATATTTATAACGATTGATATTCTTATAAAATTCCTTTTTGTGAATCTAATCCATTCTGGGACTCACACAAAAAATTTCATCAAAATCGATTCTGCCGTTTAGGAGTTCAGTGACATACACACGTACAGAAGAATTATATATATAATTTTCATAAGTATTCAAAATACGTCTAATTCAGTAACTTTTTATAACCCTGAAATAAGACCGCAAAATCTACAATTTTAGTACGTTCCTATTTTAGTTACAATAGTTACTGAATAGGGGGTAGTATGTGGGTGTCTATTATTGTATGATCTCTTTCTCACTTCTGTATTCTGTCGTGTGTGTTCTTTCTTGGTGATATTGTAAGAATTTTATTCGTTAACATGTACCATTTTTGTAGAGCGTTTTGTTCACATTATAATGTGTCTATATATAAAATGCCATTGGCACTCTATAATGATGTAGTTATCAGTGGGGATATGATAGAAGAAGTGGATAAGTTCACGTATCTGGGTAGCATTCTCACTAACACCAATGAGATGACCGTTGTCTCCAAAGTCTATATCGCAACTTCCATCAGTCTCCAAAGTTCATATCGCAACTTAATCTAAAAGTTTTTTGCAAATGCTTACATATTTATTGCAGAAATAATATTTAAGAAGCCCTTTAAAAGTAAAAGTATTAGAAATTCGACAAAATTTTTGACGCATTATCTTCTTTTTCATCTCCTCGTGCCGTGTCAATACCTACCCCCGACGTTAGCGTTATTACTGTGGCCAAGACGTTCCTATACTGTGCTGCCTGAAACTTCTCCACTCGACTTATTCCGATTTAATCCTTAATGTTACGCAGCATTTGCCATCGGCCAACTCCTTATCGTACCTCTATCTTCACTTTAACTATCAGATGGAAGAGGTGATATATTTTTCTCCACACAACACATACATAAAGCAGATACGAGACCTTTCCAGCTTAGCGTTATACAGTATTTAATTACACGCTTTTATTTAACTTCACGTGTCTGTCCGTACTGGAATTGCATAATCGATCTCTAACTAACTTCCCGTCTGATTATCTCTGATTATTTCCGAATTTGTGTAGGTATTACCAATGACAATGCATGTTTGATTCATTTGATATTTTCATAAAATTGATCAAAAACTTAGTGTTATTGTTACAATACCTACCATCGTTTCACAATATACTATGTATGTTCTGTATTTGGATTTGTTTGCTGTATAAAACAACTGTGTTTGACGCTATGTGCTTGACATTAGCCGTATGAATGTAAACAATCTGCGGACTGAAGTGAAATATTTTTTTATTCTTCATTTCAACATGAAGAAAATTTCGAATAGTTATTTTTTAATTACTTGAATATTCTGTTTTCGTTATTTTATTTATAGGTACCTAACTTATAACAGCAGAACCAATGCTAGACGTTGTTTACGTAAATTTGCGTTACATAAAACCATTATAAATCGCTCTAAATATCCAAATAAGCTGTAAATCTTTTTATTAATAAGAGTGCAATATATAATAACACGGAAGTTTTTTTTTAATTTACATGAAGACGTTAAAATATGGGCGCGTATTTGTTGGAGAGGAAGCAGTAATTAGCGGTTACCATTATCAAGGCGTGGTTTTACAGTCAAAATGTTGGTTGTTTATCATTCTGCTACATTTTCTGGGGAAACTAATTTTCTATCCGAATTTTTATAATGATAACAATAAATATCTTAATATCTCTGTAGGTACTGACGTACAAAATTAAACTACATGCTAGAATACCAGAGATACAATCAACATACATAACCTAAACATCCTATCTTAGTAAATCTATATAAGTACTTACCTACCTACTAACTCATCAAGTACCTACCTACCTACCCTCATACATACCTTCACCATATTAAGATAGCATAAAGTTTATTTCTTGTAAATAAATATGTAATGTATTTAGTTGAAATTATAAAAAAAATATGAATGAAACTGAATTAAGGGGGGTCTGCTGCCAACGTACCTATTTTTCAATTTGATATACCATCATTATTTCTTATCAAATAATTTTGAAAAAAATAATTTAGATAGTTTGGATATTAATAAACAAAAATATACCTTAACTTTTTGATAATGTTCTGTATAAATTCTTGTAGAAAAATAATGGCATACCCCGATTTTCAACGTTTATCATATATTTTTAATAAACTATAGATAATGTTCTGTATAAATACTTGTAGAAAAATAATGGCATACCCCGATTTTCAACGTTTATCATATATTTTTAATAAACTATAGATAATGTTCTGTATAAATACTTGTAGAAAAATAATAGCATACCCCGATTTTCAACGTTTATCATATATTTTTAATAAACTATAAGGCGTAGAGTAATATGATTTTTTTTTAATTAATGAAGACAAAAATATCTAGAAAAGTATGATGTGACGTTGCATTAATGCTTCTGGTTTAGTAAATAAACCTAAAAAACATTTATTTTCCATTCAGCGCCATTGCATAATAAAAGTTTTTTTGATTTATTTACTTAACCTGATGCGTTAATGCAACGTCATATCATATTTTTCCAGGTATTTTGTTCTTCTTTAATTTATAAAAAAAAAATTGCTCTATACCTTATATTTTTTTAAAAATTTAAGAAAAATGTCTAAAATCGGGGTATGCTTATTATTTTCCTACAAGAATATATACTGAACATAATCAAAAAGTTAAGATATATTTCTCTTTATTAATATCCAAACTAACTAGGTTATTTTTTTCAAAATGATTCGTTTAGTAATAATGATGGTATATCAAATTGAAAAAATAGGTACGTTGGCAGCAGTCACCCTCTTAAAACGCTAAATCTAGTGACTGAAATCATGATATTATATTAAATCTGCCGAATGAACTAAGGAGTAACGTGCTAGTAAGGCTAACTATCGCGAGCGTTAAAAAGGTTTTATACGTGATTTAAATAATCGGAAACCCAATATTTCTTGATGTTTTGCATTTTAAGAACAAACCTTACTTGAAATGAAAAAACATTATTTTATGCACTCTTTAAACGTATAAAAGATTTATTTCTAACCGACATAGTAGTAATTTTAAAAAAAATGATGTACAAGAGGAAATTTTTGATATTTTTTATAAGAATTTATGCTGAATTTTAAAATTACGTGACGAACATTCACTAGAGAAACGTTGAAAATACTCAGAGTATTTTTTTCTAGAAACATACTGTTTAACATATTTAAGGAATTTGATTTGAAATTGGGGTGCTTAGGTTTATATGCCACTTTAAATAAAAATAACGGGCCTTTTAAGTGGAATAAATTGCCCCTTGACCAAATATGTGCTATACCTTAAATAAATCCTTTTCAAAATGGGTATTCCATTTTGTACTTTAAATGTTATTTTTTCACCCATTACCATTTTCATTTTAAATACTTTTCTCTGTGTATTTTAAACGAATTTCTAAACATTTTTCTAATTATATCAATTATTTCTAGACATTCTAATATTGAATTTATGATAGTGATTTCTATTTATATAAGCAGGCAACACTAGTCCCGCGTATATCTTTCTCCTTCTTTCTCCTTAGCGCTTTTGTCCCGTTTCTATCGGGGTACGCTTTGACCATGATCCTGGAATTAGCGAGTCTGGTTATTACATTGAAGCGACTGCCATCTGACCTTCGTAACCCTTAGAAAGGGGAACCAGACAAATTGGATCATGGCTACACATAGCTAGTGATATAAATCCGCACATAGATTTTTTTTTTTGAAAAGTCAGAGGTACGTGCCCCGCCCGGATTCGAACCGTCGACCTCACGCATGGGAGGCGACGACGTTACCGCTGGGCTATCACCGCTGTATTACTAGTCCCGCGTATATAACTAAAATAAAACAAATAAATAACATCGAATATTTTTTTTTTTTTTTATTATTGCATATGCGCAAACATTGGATTTTTTTCCCTGTCGGGAGTCAAAGATATTTTTTAACAGATTTTTAATTATCTCAATAGAGACGAAGTTGGAATATTTATTGTAGGAGAACCGGGAAATCAAGGCACCTACAAGGGCTTACGACCTGTCATCGGCTGGTTTACGTGATCACTTTATGCGCTTGCGCAACGTTCACCAATTATGCCTTTTAATGAGATCCCTATCAATTCAATTTTGAAAGTTCTATATATTGTAATACTGAAATTCTTTTCGCTTGAAAATAAGGAATTTTTACTACAGCCATCTATGGGTGAAATTATGAACAACAATCTTATTATTTTTATTTATTTTGTTGGAACGCCATCTATTGAGAGAATTGGTTTTTTGTAAATAATGAAAGCTACAATTCTTATATCTGAGGTGACAATGCATTTTTCGCATAGAATTCAGGGGTGACTTCTATGCGAAAAATGCATTGTCACCTCAGATATAAGAATTGTAGCTTTCATTATTTACAAAAAACCAATTCTCTCAATAGATGGCGTTCCAACAAAATAAATAAAAATAATAAGATTGTTTTTCATAATTTCACCCATAGATGGCTGTAGTAAAAATTCCTTATTTTCAAGCGAAAAGAATTTCAGTATTACAATATATAGAACTTTCAAAATTGAATTGATAGGGATCTCATTAAAAGGCATAATTGGTGAACGTTGCGCAAGCGCATAAAGTGATCACGTAAACCAGCCGATGACAGGTCGTAAGCCCTGTAGGTGCCTTGATTTCCCGGTTCTCCTACAATAAATAAATAACAATTTTGCGTAAAAAATAGATAGTAAAATTGTCACAATAAAATGTATATATATTTATTTTAATTGAAGACTACCTCCCTATTATTTTAACACTTTCATTGTTTGACCAGAGAAACCATTTTGGTTTTTCAATGTATTTTGAAAATTTGGTATTTGGCATTACTTATACATTTGAAATTTTCTTGAAACCATTTTACATTTTGCATATTCAAACGGGAAATTTTTGACCCATTTTCATTTTACGTGGGAAAGAGTACCTACTATTGACTATTTCAGTGAGTCAACTTGGTACTTAATACTAGCTACATTGCTTCCAATACCAAACAATTAAGCTATAGCGTTCTTAGAGTGATCTTGTACCAATAAACGGCGCTTTATAAATAATTATTTTTATTATCAAAATTAAATGTATAAAACGTTTCGTGTGCCAAAACTGAGACATTATTAAGTTCATTCTAATCTTATCTGGGAAGGCTAGGTTGTGGCCATAGAGGCCTAGCCAGTAAAGTTGGGGGTGGCCGCAGCCCCACCCTAGGATTCTGGGCAACAGGTCGGTGCCCCCTTCAATTCTTACCTATGGAAAAGCAGGGCAGACGCCTTAATGCCTCGCCCGGCGGTGACTCATCAAACGTGGCGATTAGTAAGTCTGCATCACTGGGCGATTGAAATCGAAGAACTGAAAGTACTATCCGGTGGTGTACCTGAAATTCGCCAACATGAGTACTAAGGGGTGGAGGAGCCCCCCGTGATGATTGGTCGGTACGACCCACTCGGCGGCTCCCGAGTTGATGACGAGACAGGTGCAGCTGACGCTGCGCCTGGTGTGGAAATCGAAGAACTGAAAGTACTACGGGCGTGGCGAAGGCTCCCTGTGGCAGTCTGTTGTTCGTGGAGCTGCTGGGAGGGTAACCCCTGCTATGATTCACGGGCCTTCACGAGTGTGGTTGGACTCTTAGTGGCAGTGGTATGAAATATGCATGGTGGTAGTTCTTGTTTCGTCCGACGAGCAGCCGCTCCGGGGATGAACAGAACACTTAGTTCTATAACGTTCCCATGGAGTGGGGTAGGTGACTGCGACTTTTTCTCTTCTATAATCTTATCTGGATACATCTGTGAAATTTATATTAAACATAATCAATTAACGTATTATTACACCTATTAATGATACCTAGTTCCAATGTTCAAATACTAAAATATGTCTCCATATCATATCCTTTTCCCCTGCTCTCATTTCCCCTACATCTTTTTATTGATTTTTTGTTTTGAATGTTTCTATAAATAAATATATGAGTTATATTCACATAAATTGGAACGTTTCATAAACACAATTTACCCCATCAAATGGATATTGTTGGTTGGAAGATATTGCCGTACGGCAATAATCCCGCGATTTTGCACTAACTATGTAATGTGTGCAAAATGTTTAAAATAAATAAATTAAAATTATAATGATAATAAACGGTAAATAGTACAGCTAAGGTAACGAATTTTCTATTTTCGTCAACAAACATGTAATCCTATAACAAGTGTTATGTCGTTTTCATTGCCTTTGAAATTTATTTCATTTTACAAATATTTGTGATAAAATGTGAACATCTTGACTATAATTTTATCCAGATACAAAGTAAGCACAAACACAGATGGAATACAATAAATAATAATTATTAATGCATATAACGAAATCAAGAAAGGCGGGACACAGTACAAGTTTAGTATATAGGTATGTAACTTAGCACTAATATGTACATCCATCTGACCGCAAAACTACATATATGTCAGGTTATGCAGTTGGTTCCCAAGAAGATTTGGATGTTCACCTGTATAGTATAAGAAACTCATATAAATTCGATTATATATACTTTCAAATTATACCTTTTATAACATAGAGTATAAAAGAACCGCAGAGTGGAACAAAAAGGGCATCGCTTTGCTGCCAACCAAATTCCAAGATTGTAACTGAAGAAGAATACATAATCCAACTGTCGATTCGTTCAAGAGAATGAAATTCTTTTGAAGGAAGAGACAGTTAAAATCCAAAACGCGTGTATGAAGGAATTGTATGCAGGGTCTACTTTTTTCACGGCTTTTCCAACTTTGAAGTCAAAAAACACCAATTTAGAGGCTTCGCAGCATATATGTTCCATATACGGATTTACTCAGAATTCGGAGTAGAACATTTCGTGTGTCTGTGTATCTGTGTGTGTGTGTGTGTGTTTGTGTGTGTCTGTCTGTCCCCCCCTTATAACTTTTGATCCGATCAATTTACAGATATAAAAATTTCAAAATATATAAATAGTTATGGGCCTACAAAACTTTTATACTCAAAATGGTGAATTTTTGTTTCCGTCAGGGGTTATCAACTTTTGAATATTTGGTTTATTTTTCCATGTATCTCAGAAACTATAAAAGCTAGAACGCTGAAAATTGGTATAAAGAAAAACAAATATAAAATCTTAAATAATTTTTTTTTAAAATTCCAGGGTTTCTCAAACATTTTTTACTAAGATAAATTTTTTTTTTTTATAAATTTATGAGTTTAACTGCCTATATTTCCAAATTATTTAAAAATATCGAAAAAAGCCGAAACAACCCAACTAGGAAATTTAATTTTCGATAAAAAATGTTTAGGTTGTATTAGAATATCTCAATTTTTTTTAACAATTTTTATAAAAATTGAATATAGAGACGACATTGCTTCATACAATTTGTATGGCAGTCGCCTATACACAATATGTAAGAAAACTTAATAGTTTGATAGGTAGGTACTTAATCTCCAAAAATACATACAAAACCATCATGCTGTTTTCATATTCCGGGTAGGAAAAGAGGACTGACCTCCATACTGTCATATCTTGAAATACATACCAACATGTGTTAAAATTTTAAATAATTTGTATTTATGGGTTTATAGTTTGATTCTTAATCTTCAACTTTACATACTATCGCTATCGACAGTTGGATCTCATGTGTTACATGCAACTAGTTTATCTTAATTCATTGATAATTATTTTTTGTGATCTACTTTTTTATAATATACAGATTAATGTTGGCCTTCGTGGCTCAATTGGCTAAGTATCTGACTGCTGATTCAGAGGTCCGCGTTCAATACCCGGTGGAACACAGTTTTTAATTGTGTTTTCAGTCTGTTTCTTGAGAGACGATCAAAATCGTATGACTCCATAATGTGGCAATATTGTATTGGGTGCGTGTTAAATTAATATTTGACATAGTACATACCTGTTAGTTACCCGAGGAGCATTATAAAAAAAATACTTTTATAGTATTTTTAAATAAAAAAAATTCACAATGACATTTTTTTAAAGCATAGGTCATGTGCATAAATAATAATGAACACTTCCTTGCACTCTGCGCAAGTGGCGAGTTTATTGCCGTATGGAAATTTCTTCCAACTAACTAATGTTTCCAGCAGAGAGAAGCAATATTTGCGTGAGAAATAAATTTAAATAAATTTCTCCTCTGCTGGGAATCGAACCCAGGACGCCCGTACAGAAACTACACGGCTTACCAACTGTGCCATGGCGGTAGGCCATAAATCAATAATTACCACAAGGAATATCAAAGGTGTTGAGTTTAAAATAGACAAATATATTTATATTTTTTTTGTACATAATATAAACAAATATAATGGACACTGGTGGACTTATTGCCATTAGGTATTTTATTACAACCAACCAGATTACGAAGTATGATAAAATTATATATAGGTACCTATGTCCATCGACAAAAGAATAAAAGCGAAAAATAAAACAAGTAGAATATACACTAAGATAAATTTTATTTTATTTTATGTAGCTTCTCGGACAACTAACAGGTGCACTAGAGTCTACAATCCGAATCTACCCGTTTGCATTCTGTTTCCGGTTAGCTCTCTGATTGGTTGAGATCTCGTAGTATTAAGTCAAATGAGCTGTGAAATTTTATATTAAATGCGAAAAATTAAAAGAATATTATATATTTAATTTATAATAATTTATAATTCAATTTATAAAGCAACTCGCTCACGCGAGTCGCTATTATTATTATACACAAACTTAAACCTAACCTAAGAATGCAGAAAAGAAACTCAGGGGCTAGACGCTACTACAGGTGCTATGTCAAATAATTATTTAACTCGCACCCAATAACAAGTTGCCACATTCTGGAGACTTGCGATAATTATCGTCTCACAGATCCAGACTGAAAACACAATTAAAAACTGTGTTTCCACCGGGAATCGAACCCGGGACCCTCGGATCAGTAGTCAGATACCTAACCAACTGAGCCACGAAGGCCGACAATAATAAATAAATATTAAAAACAAAAAAAAAACATCAAGTGTTTAGGGATAAATATTCCTTCTTTAGTTTGTTCTTGAAAATACAAAATGAGTTAGACGAATGAGTTAGTAGGTAATGGGCATTAAAATTATCAATATTGTCTAAAAATAATATTATAAACTCAGTTAATATCTTCAACAGAAAAACCCTGTCTAAATATTTCAGGATGCTTCGATGGTTAAAACTTGTTCTTCTCATGGAAACCTGCCAATAAAAAATCGATAATGGAAGAATATTAGAAGGAAGAGTATTTCGCAGTCTCCTACCCCATTCTAGGGAAAGTTTTAGAACTGTATAGTTATTTTCCTCCCCGAAGCGGCTGCTTGTCGGTCAAAACAAGGACTACGATCAAGCATATTTCATACCACTACCACTAAGAGTCCAACCACTAACGTGAAGGTACGTCAATTATGGCGATGGTTTCCCACCCAACAGTGCCACGGTAACACGTGACTGTCACAGGGAACCTTCACCACGCCTGTAGTACTTTCAGTTCTTCGATTTCCACGCCATTAAGGCCTCTGCCCTGCTCTTCCATAGGAAAGAATTGAAGGGGGCACCGACCTATTACCCAGAATCCTAGGGTGGGGCTGCGGCCACCCCCAACTATACTGGCATAGTGTATGAAAAAATAGAAAGCAAAAAATATTATAAGAAAAAACATTTTCCATGTAAGTCTGGTAATCCTCAAAGAACTAGATGGGATTTTTGAATACGTCAAGCAGGATACTCAATTGATTGTAATAATCTTTTTAATTAATCTTTAATCTTTTTAAATAATAGATTAATCTTTTTCGGACATGTCCATTTGACTCATGTTGAAGCTTCATAAAAAATTGTTTCACTATAGCGGTCTTTAGCTGATAAGATGGTCTCAAGAATTATTTATTCATTCATATCAGCGACAGAAACCATCGACAAATTCCTTATAAATGAAGGCATGACACATGCGTGTTTACCCACTACCCATACTTCAGTCTCGTCTCCCCTAAAAAGGCAACATCAAAATAATTGGCGAACCTAATTGTTGAACTATGTTAGATGTTATTTGACTTAACTCTTACGGGACAAATTTATTTTATTTTACATATCTCACAAATTCAGCTGAAAGCTCAGTGAAAAACTCTGTCTCTACCAGGAATCAAACCGAACTTATGGATTAAACTTATCGTTATCGTGTTAGTGTGAACAGCTCCATTTAAAATGTATTGCCTCTGGATCACACGACATGTTATTGTGCCTAACACACGACAAGTGGGAACGGGGTCCTAGGGGACAAATTTATTTTATTTTACATATCTCAGAAATTCAGCTGAAAGCACAGTGAATAACTGTGTCTCCACCAGGAATCAAACCGAACTTATCGATTGAATTTATCGTTATCGTGTTAGTGTGAACAGCTCCATTTAAAATGTATTGCCACTAGATCACAAGACATGTTGTCGTGCCTAACACACTACAAGTGGGAACGGGGTCTTAGGGGACAAATTTATTTTATTTTACATATCTCACAAATTCAGCTAAAAGCTCAGTGAAAAACTGTGTCTCCACCAGGAATCAAACCAAACTTATGGATTAAACTTATCGTTATCGTGTTAGTGTGAACAGCTCCATTTAAAATGTATTGCCACTAGATCACAAGACATGTTGTCGTGCCTAACACACTACAAGTGGGAACGGGGTCTTAGGGGACAAATTTATTTTATTTTACATATCTCAGAAATTCAGCTGAAAGCACAGTGAATAACTGTGTCTCCACCAGGAATCAAACCGAACTTATCGATTGAATTTATCGTTATCGTGTTAGTGTGAACAGCTCCATTTAAAATGTATTGCCACTAGATCACAAGACATGTTGTCGTGCCTAACACACTACAAGTGGGAACGGGGTCTTAGGGGACAAATTTATTTTATTTTACATATCTCACAAATTCAGCTAAAAGCTCAGTGAAAAACTGTGTCTCCACCAGGAATCAAACCGAACTTATGGATTAAACTTATCGTTATCGTGTTAGTGTGAACAGCTCCATTTAAAATGTATTGCCTCTGGATCACACGACATGTTGTCGTGCCTAACACACGACACGTGGGAACGGGGTCTTAGGGGACAAATTTATTTTATTTTACATATCTCACAAATTCAGCTGAAAGCACAGTGAATAACTGTGTCACCACCAGGAATCGAATCCGGAATTTTAAGCTCGGCAACCAGAATTGAGACAAATAAATGAACCAAGAAGTTCAACTATTTGGTTTTTTATAGATTAAAATTTACGATGCATCATTATAAATTACAAGGTAGGTATACCTATTTGTATGTATATAACAACAGAATACCATCACCTGATACCCAAGCGTGGTACAAATAATAATATGAGGAATCTACTTAAACAACATTTACTACACAGTTAATATGAAGGTGAATTTTACAGCATGTAAGATGTTTAGGTTGGGTTTGGTGTAGGTATGAATCTTTGTAGAGATCATTGGAGGTAGTGCCATAAATTAACATTTACAGCATGTTTACATTTTTACTTATTAAGTATAATCGCTTTATTTCAATGTGTTTGTATGGTTTGCCTTTCAGAAAATTTTAGTGTTTTATTGCGGTCATATATTCGTTTTATTTACCTTCGTGGGCTAGCTCGCCTTAAACCCAAACTTTCCATATTTTTTTTATCGTTTTGTGGCTTTATTGCCTCCCCTTCAAAATATAGAAATATTTTTCTACAGTTCTATAGATTGGGGGATTTTTGTTTTTTTTTGTTCTAACACATCAACGTTGCAGATATGTATTTAGAAACGAAATTAAAAAACAAGTATCAACATAGACCAAATAAACAAATCACCATCACGATTAAAAAAAGTTGGAACAAGTACCAACATAAGCTTATGTTATAGTTCAACGAAATCGGACGAAGCTTTGAATTCGGGTCACTAGATTATTTCTTCAGCGCTCTACCGATTCGCCATAGGAGTGGGTTGTGGCCAACTCCTCACTACCAAGTTACTTCACAAAGTATTCTAATTTTGTATGGAAAAATTCCAGCATTTATTTTTATTTATTTATTTATTTATTTATCACACAATTAAATAATCGTCATTAAAAATAGATAACTGCTGCCCAACTAGGTATACCTGTTCTAGGGCTAGCAGTGTACATATTATTATTATTACATATTATTATATACCTGTTTGCATTTTTTTTTAAGTATCCAAACAATATAAACTTAACTATTGTACACAGATTAAAAAATAGAATTGGAATCATCATATTGTGTATGTAGGTATCTTATAATTTTTATTTGTTATTTACACAAATAATCTGAAACAGTACTTATCTCTTGGGAATACAACTGACAGAGCATAGATATGATCCGTCAGTCATATCTTTATTCAGTCGAGTCTCAGATCAAATCAAGACAGCACAAAATTTATGAAGCAATTAGGATTTTTTGCGAAGAAGGAAAGAAAAAAAATAATAAGAATTATATAAAATATATCCTTTTACACTGCGATGTCGAACATTTGATACATTTTGAACATTTGAGTGATGAGTTTGCTAAATTATTTTTGATTAAATTATTTTACTATGAAAACTTGAGTAAATTAATTGTTTTCAAAAAAGTTTCTCAAATATTTTTTACTAAGAAAACATTTTTTTATGATAAATTTAGATGTTTAACTGCCTATATTTCCAAAGTTTTTAAAAATATTAAAAAAAGCCGAATCACCCCAACTACATAATTTAATTT
This sequence comes from Molanna angustata, assembly GCA_963576475.1. Taxonomy (NCBI): domain Eukaryota; kingdom Metazoa; phylum Arthropoda; class Insecta; order Trichoptera; family Molannidae; genus Molanna; species Molanna angustata. The sequence goes on from OY754971.1 coordinate 24,004,599, forward strand.
GCTATAAAAAAATCAGCATTGTAGTATTAACCTACATCTCATTTTTTTAACAATTTTTATGAAAACTGAATTTGGTGACGACATTGCTTCATACAATTTCTATGACAGTGCCCTATACATTATATTATCTAAGAAGACTTAATAGTTTGATACAATCTCCAAACATACATACATACCATCATGCTGTTTTCATATTCTGGATATGAAAAACAGACTGACCTCCTTACTATCCTATCCTGACATACATACATACCTAAATGTTTTGTTTCCTACAATTTGTGTTTAAGTGTTCATAGTTTGGTGCGTATTCTTCAATTACCTATACATATGTACACACTATCGCCATCGACAGTTGGATCTCATTTGTTATATGCATCTAGTTGTTACATAATTAGATACACATTTTTGCTCAGCAGTAGGTAATTTTTTAAACTAGATTACATATTATTATTGAACTGATACATAGACTGCAGTCTAGCATAGTTATATAGGTACCATTCATTCGAACTATTAGGTGTCATTGTATATTTTTTATAAATAAATCTATTGGATTTTAAAAAATAAATGTTACAATAATAATTCTAAACCTGGATTATTATGTAGGTATATGATTGAGAAAGTCTTGTGATTATCTCAAGAGCATGCATTTTACATATTTTTGTACAAAAAAAAATACATGTAGGTAAATATAATAATTCGTTAGTAAATTATATTTTTTTTTGTGTCAACATATTTTTATAATACTTACAATAATTTTATTGTACTTATATAGATTTAAAATGGAACAAAAAACTTGAAAAATATTGAAAGGAATATGTTGTGTTTGATGTTTACATAGCAATTAGTTGAAAGAATATTATTCTTGATTATTGTTAAGAATGGTGAAATAAAAGGGACACTTTTGTGGGCACAAATTGGCCAGCAGGAAGCACCTTCCTCGACCAGATGTATTGTACCGTGATGTAAGGTCTGTTGTTGTATCCAACTTCATATTTTCTAAAATGATTACGACTCGTCAAAGTGCTGGGCCATAAATAAGTCCGAAGTTTTATTGCTGCGAGCTTTTGTGAGACTCTGTCGAGAGGGCTAACAAAATATAGCAGACAGCGCATCGGGAGGTCCGACCAACGACCACTTCTTGAAGGAGCTGGATGAAAGAGACGCTGGATACTGGAATGGAGAGTTTTCAAAGTACACAAGAAAGTTTTCTAGGAAGGCTGATGAATACGCTGCAGAGCCAATAATGCTCAGCGACAGACAGAAGCGTTGAAAAATGTCAAAACATACGAAAAAATTGCGAACTGAGTGCTTCCGAACAAAACATAGAGATTTCGTATAAATATGAAAATAATTTTAAAAAATCAGTGATCTAGTAAAATGTTTTTTGTAACAATTAGTAGCAATTAATTACTAAAAAAACAATGTTGATTTAAAAATATTCGTAATTCCGTTTAGAAATATTTATTTCAAATTTATAATCTTCTTTGGTTGGAAAAAATTGCCTTATGGCAATAAACCCGTCATTGTACACATCGATATCTGTTTTTTCATATTAGGTAGGTACTAATTTTTGGTAGATTTTTATTTATACTTGACTCACAAGCAAGTGGCTTATTTTACTACTAAATTATTAGAAACATGGGTATTATTAAGACATAAATTAAATATAAATAAGTATACAAAATTATTTTAATTATTATTACTTAAATTAAAGGAGAAATTTGTTTAAATTTATTTTTCACGCAAATATTGCTCTCTGGCTGGGTTGGAAACACTGGTTAGTTGGAAGAAATTGTAAGGCAGTGTTTCTTATTATTAAAATTACAATATTTATATCCATGTTATAGGTGTCTTAAAAATAATGTGATGTGTTTAAATGTGTTAAAAAATAATTAAATAATTAAGAAATGAGATTAAAACAACACGATATAATATAGAAAAGCGTAGCTTTCAATTCTCTATATCAACTCCAGCATCGGGAAATAACTTATTGGTACCTATGACTTTTCTACGGATTATTGTACAAAGTCAATTTCCATTTGTTCAACTTATGGTAAATTTTATGTTTTCGATAGGTATTTAGGTGCTGATATAAATAGATAGGTACCTACCTACTATAGGTATGATATATTTCACGGTTTTGAGTTCTGTTGTTGTTTTATGAGCTCATGTTACGGCTATTAAAGAATAACACATCTTAGATAATTACATCTAAGGAAAAAATAATTCATTCAAAACATTCTCTTAAAGATTGCACATTTTAGTCCGAGACATTGTCCATGCGAAGGTCGTCACTCGGTACAGTAATGTTGCAAAGGGATTTAATTGTCGTACTCCTTGAGTGTCAAAATCCTCAAGGATAAAAATAAGAAGTACAAAACAAATTTGTATGAAATGTTCGCAGGACACAGTGGTTGGTCCATTGGACACGATGTTATTAATAGTTGTATCGGTATTTTTATAGCTCACCATTTCAAATCGTCATTAATTATCTTAACCGATAGTCGCATAAACCAATCGGAAAAAATAACAATATAATTTATTGTTGGATTCAAAGTTTAATAATGTTTCCATTCAAATTGGTCGAAGGCAGTTAAATTATAGATCACATAATGTTAACGAGCTTACTAATGATTTGTTGTCGAAGGAAACTCATACAATAAACTTAAGTTAAACGGATCTTGTATCAGCTTTATCGTTACAGCATCAACGTGTCAAAAATAATTATTTTACACAACATATGTAGTATCTACCTATAGATATCTTACACAATGTTGTTAAAATGCTTCATTCGTGTTACTTTTGTATGCGTTTTCCCATGAAAATTAAACAAATTGATACCAAGCATATTATATACCAAATCATTGCCACACGTAATCCCATAAACATTTGTTAGACTTATTCTCAATAGTCCATAATAATTGATACCAAGCATATTATATACCAAATCATTGCCACACGTAGGTAATCCCATAAACATTTGTTAGACTTATTCTCAATAGTCCATAATAATTGATACCAAGCATATTATATACCAAATCATTGCCACACGTAGGTAATCCCATAAACATTTGTTAGACTTATTCTCAATAGTCCATAATAATTGCGTCCGTAATTTATTATTTCATAAAACATTTCAGAAATTTTATATTTTATTAATTTGCTGTGAAGAATAGATACCTACATATGCATTCAATGAAATACATAGATATAAAGCATATTAACCAATTTACTTACTTGCGATATTTCATGACTGTTATGAAAGATCCAACATATCAAGGGATGATAATCGTAGAACCAACCTTGATGTATGCAAGTGAAACTTGGACATGGCAGAAGGCGCACGTAAGCAGAATAAATGCAGTTGAAAGGAAATCGCTAAGACGAATTTGTAATAGAACGATGTATGACGGTACGAAACGAGGACACAAGGAAAGAATGTATGATGGAGAAAGATGTAATCCAACTGTCGATTCGTTCAAGAGAATTTATTTCTCTTGATGAATCGAAAGTATTAAGCCAAGATGACGAATCGGGTCTAAAATGGCGAATCAGGTGCGCTGGCTTTATTATGTAGATAATTTAATACTAAAGCAATTAAATTATTACAATGATTATTTTTGTGTGAGGGTGTGTTTGTGTTTGTGTTTAATATGGTTTATGTTTACCACAATGTTTACTAATAACATATTAAAAATGATAAAAGTAGGCGAGCAAGATATTAGCCCTAAGCGGGATTTTTTACATACACACAATCATGCGGAGCCTTTATCCGGGTACGCAAAGAGAACCGAGCGCAATACCTGCAATTTTTTGATTAACATATATGATTAACGTTTTCGAATTTTAAGCGCCCTTTTTAAGACAACCGCCCTGACTTCTTGTTTTTATCCGGCCCTGGCCAAGATACCTACGCGAGATTTGTCTGCCCGATCTATATTTTTCATGTTTTTTTTTTCAACTTTGAAGTAAAAAACACCAACTTAGAGGCTTAGCAGCATATTTATTTATTTATTTATTTATACACATATATATGGATTTACTCAGAATTCGGAGTAGAACATTTAGTGTGTCTGTGTGTGTGTGTGTCCGTCCCCCCTTATAACTTTTAATTCGATGCACAGAGCCCAAAATATCAGAATATATAGATAGTTATAGGCCTACAACACTTTTATACTCAGTTGTTTGAATTTTTGTTTCAGTCAGGGGTTATCAACTTTTGAATTTTTACTTTATATATGTTTGGAGATTAAGTATCAAACTCTTGAGAGTCCCCGTAGATATTGTGTAGTGTATACTGACATACAAATTATATGAAACGATGTCGTCACTAAATTCTACTTTTTCAAAAATTGTTCAAAAGTTTGAGATACACTGCTATAATGTTTGTAATTTTTATAGAAATTTTATCCATTTGGGGTGTTTCGGCGTTTTTCGATATTTTTAAAAAATGTGGAAATATAGGCAGTTAAACAAATAAATTAATCATAAAAAATGTTATTATTAAAAAAAATAAATTTGAGATTTTTGTATTTGTCTATATTTATACCAATTTTCAGCGTTCTAGCTTATATGGTTTTTGAGATATATGAAAAAATAAAGTAAAAATTCAAAAGTTGATAACCCCTGACTGAAACAAAAATTCAAAATTCTGAGTATAAAAGTTTTGTAGACATATTACTGTTTATATATTCTGAAATTTTGGACTCTGTGAATTGAGCGGATCAAAAGTTAATAGGGGGGGGGACACACACAGACCACATATACACTAAATGTTCTACTCCGAATTCTGAGTAAATCCGTATAGAGAACATATATGATGCGAAGCCTCTAAGTTGGTGTTTTTTGACTTCATAGTTGGAAAAATCGTGAAAAATTATAGACCCTGCATACAATCTCGCGTATTTTGGGTTGAAACTTTGTCGATATGTTAAGAGAACAAAGTTCTCTTGAACAAATCGACAGTTGGATTATAGTAGCAATCAAATTTGTTTTCTTAAAAGTACCCACTTGGGGTTTCTATCAATTCCAAAGCACGTGCCAACTTAATGTAAGGAAAGTGTTTTTATAAATTCTAATCTGCATGTGTGTATGTGCATCTTCATCTTCTTCTTCTTGTTGACGACCACCATAGAGAAAGCCTCACTGTCCTGGGAAAAAGCTCCCCCACAGTTCTCATACCGGTCCTTTTCCGAATGTTTCGAAGCCAGGAATGTCCTTCTTCCGACCCCTCTACGACCGTCGATCTTCCCCTTCATGATAATCTGACGATGGTATATTTTTCGCCTCTCAAGAGTGCATGAATGACCTCTCAAAACGCATCAGAGGGCATATGCACAACTACCTATTCATAATTCAAGTATTTCCAAATATATTTACCTACGTGATACCTAGTTAAATGGAAAGATCGAGTGTTTGGTGCAGACCAATCTTAGGATTGTGACCCAGAAGAGAGAGAGAGAGAGAGAGAGAGAGAGAGATATCTATATACCAAAAGCAATTTGTTTCTGTTAAAATTTCAAGAAATAGTCTGTCAATAGAATATAATTTTGTTCATTATACTGACTAGATGGACCAGAAAAGTATTTTTTGTTGTCTTGTAAGTATTATTTTTTAATTTTATAAAAACACAGTAGGAATCATTTACTGGAATTGTGAACATAAATGTGAAATTTAAATATGCGAGTAAACATCCGTTTCATAATGCATCTTTGTTTTCACATAAACAATTATATTTTTTCTGCTAGAAATATAGAGCTGTGTGGAAAAATCAGGGTTGTGTCAAGTTACTGAACATAGTTCTCACGTTCTTGTAGGTACGTCACAGAAGATATCAAAATATTACATTATTGCTATTTTTTATTCAATGTTTGGAACTGTCACTGTATCTATGTTTTATTTATAGCTCATTTATACCTACTAAACATATTTCTGTATACCTACCTATAGGTATCTGTATTTTATACTTGTGATATTTTCTTAATTAATTTTTGACGTGTAAAAACAATAAAAACTAATAAAATCGAACTAACACGGCACTTTTAGGAGATTTATTTTTTTCTATTTGTTAGGCATATTCAGAATTTCATTGAGTATTAAAACAATTATATAAAACAAAATTGTATTTTATAATGTAATCATTTATGATAAACAAAAATATTTATCTTTAACCAAGACAATTTTTAACATCTCAATAGAGACGTAGTCAAAATAATTTAAGAGACCCAGGAACTCAAGACACCTACAGGGCTTACGACCTGTCTTCGGCTGGTTTACGTAATCATTTTATGCGCCTGCGCAACGTTCATCAATCATGCCTTCCTATTAAAAAAAACGTCATGAAATATCATTGACATTGCATTACCTACAATGACAATTTTTGCAAATTCCTGAAAAGTCTGACTAATTTTGAACGATTCCATCATAATAAATTTGTAAGCTTGAAAGTAGTTTTTTTTAATTTTTTTTGTGCTAGCCCTGTGCAGTGTCTCAACAACAATTGACTTTATTCTTTTATAGTTCGGTTACACATTTTAAAACAATTGGACTCCCGTATGGTGTACGAAACAAAAATATCTAACCAAACAGTGAAAAGAGACCTTAGCACGCGATATACATTATTACCCATCATAAAACTTTGGAACAAACATTTTCTACACTTCAAGGAACCTTATTATTCCTAGACTATCTATAAGAACACACTAGTACCTTATTATTCCTAGACTATCTATAAGAACACCCTGGTAGCACCCATCACCATGATTCATGATATATTCTGTATTGTAGGGAATCTTTTCTGTCTTGTATTGTTTCATCAAATTCTTACAAAAATGTTCGCATAATGACGAACGTGCATCAAAAAATCAAACAATTATAATATACCTACTTAGATGTAAGAATTCATAGATTTTACATTAATTTTCGTGGAAAATTGATGTAATTTTTTTTGTTTGTTTTACATTAATATTATAATTAATGCGACGTAATTAAAAATAAAAAACATTTAGTTCAATATTTAAATCACCTTTAATACAAAATTCCATAAGTTTTCGAACTTCAATTCATTTCATTCATGTGTAGGTAATGAAAAAAAAATCATTTTCGAATATAAAAAATATTAACAAAAAAGTAATGTATCTCATTCATTTACCATTTTATGACTCTTTTTTAAATATGATTCAGAAAGAATATTTAAATACATACAATGAATATATTTCAGACCTCATCATTTCAAAAATATTTGCATTAACTAATTCAAAATTCATAGAAATAAAATTTAAATATATTGATTTATCACTCAACAATAGACATAGAAAAAAAATTTCTCCATTCTCAGATTTATTAATTTAATTAATCCAGCAAATGACTGAAAAAATGATAAAATGTAGCCACACCGGGAATGATGTAAAACTTAATAATTGATATAATATGTAGGTATCTATGGGTATAATCTCTTAAAAATATTATAATATATATGATATGAATATTTCAAATCCACATTTCTATTCTTAAAATATCCCTATGAACATACTTAAATTGTGAATTTGCTAAACAAAAAATAAAAGATGTCAACACAAAACAAAACTTCGAGTCCTAAAACTTTCAATTTAAAACAAATCTAAATGATTATTGACGTGAATAGAAAGAAAAAAAAAACATGTCATGTGAAGCAATAACATGGGGCAAAGCAGCCATCTGAATGATTGAGGAATGCCAAAATTCCAAAGGCGAAAGAAACTCACGGGAGGTATATTGTGATGATTGCACATTAGATGAATGAGACTTTATGGCTCCTGGCTTGTATTTTGACATTACACGCTGCTAAACACACAATAGACAATAGCCCCATTGCACTCACTGTTACCAAATTTATGATTCATAAATTTCTACCAATTGTAAATGAAGACGCTACACAACGAGATATTGAAAAGTTGTCAGTCCTGTATGTGAGTGATTTTCTGGGAATATTGTTTCAATGACATACTATTAGGTATACGGATTACTATTTACTATGCAATATCGATGTGCTTTGTTTTTGTCATGTGAAATCAACATTGTCTAATATTTCATTTCTACCAATCTGGTCAGAAGTACGAAGTTACACAAGTTATAAATAATAATGTGCATCGAGGTTTATGAAATGTCACTATACATAATGGAAGATGCCTAGAGTAGGTATGTATTGTCATGTAGGTACCTACTTCTACAAATCTTAATACTTCTGATTTTTAAAGTTTGCTTAATCGATTTCAAATCTTAGGTAATCGATTTTCTCCTAGATTACCTAATAAAGTAATAAGGGTCCCTGGTAATGAGATTTACTGAGGGATTTTTTGATAATACATAATGATGAAACAAAGTATAAATAACCATAAGAGCCGATCATCATTTCAGGATAACAAAAAGGAATTAATTGATATTAAGAAAATTAGCATTAATGATAAGTCGGTTGGACAGTCGGTAATCTCCACTGTTCACAATCTTTGTTTTATTCTCAACAATTTATAACAAAACAAAATGATTACTTATACCTTTATACTCACACTATTGCTTGAAGTCGTCGCGTCGCATAATTTAATGAATTAGTTAATCCTTAACCAATATAATTGTGAATGCTGTATGAGAAATTTCAACACATCTTTGATCGAAGCCGCCATGATGCGTCGATAAAAGAAAACCAGACTTACTTTACCGGTTGCCATTGGTAGGCTGGGCCATACATTGCCTGTACCTACACTTCTTACATGAAGTGGAATTATATCGTTTTGTATTATTATTTATAGAATCAACGATTCTCAACCAGTGATGAAGCAAATAATAAACAAAACGTATGCATCACAAAAATAAGCGCAGTTTCCTATTAGTATTTTAAAATGGCCTAATAGTTGAGACCTGAATTATTCCCGAATGTGATAAACCCGAATATATTTGCGAATTTTGCACGTTTTTTCTCAAATAACGCGAAAATAGCACCGAAATTTGCCTCTTTTAGGACATTTTCGGAAAAAATTAATACACAGCAATTATCCACCGAAAAGGCAGAATTAAAAAATAATTATTGTAATTCAGACTTCTGCGGGTGAAATCTACACAGTCAATGCATTAAATGTATTTAAATAAAAATAAGACAACGTGAATAATAAGCTATATCATATGAATGCCTCAAGCTACGTTGATTCGAGTAGGTTTCTATCTTGTTATACCAAAATACTGAATCGGCAGACAGAAGAATAAACCTTAAAAAAACATCTTGTAAACGATTTGTTATTGAAATTGTTATTACATATAAATAAATGTGATTTGAATAGAATATGTTTTTGAAATCGTGATTCGTGTTTATTTTTAATTATTATTAGCATAGGTAGGTATTATCATTTACAAAGAAAAAAGATCTTACAAATCTAAATTATGTTGATTTCTCTTATTCTATATTTGTTTGTAGAAAATAACATCGTTTCTTATAAATGTAATCCTTTAACTGAAAAATAAAAACGCATTTCATAGTAAAATTACAACGATTTCATGAAAATAATACTACTTTTCACTTTTCTACAAAAATGTCACCCATTTTCTGAAAACAATAACGCGAATAATAACACCGCTTTTCGCTTTTTTACAAAAATAACACCCCTTTTCCAAAAAATAACTCGAATAATGACACCGCTTTTCTACAAAAATAACTCCCCTGTTCCAAAAAAATAACGCAAATAAGGTCTCTCCTTATTAGAGTCTTGCATAAAATACAAAACTACATAAGACTGCATGTGTTACTGTAAAACCAATACCAAGACTCCAACATATAAAAAAATTGTAAATTCAAGATTCGTACTAGAATTATACTATGCAAAACTATGACTGTGATCACAGTAACTGCGTGAATGCCAAAACCTTCCCGGTCTTAACCATAATATTGCTAATCACTACAATAGATTGACTAGCTAAATTTGACTATTTTTTTGCTATAATTTTAATGAATCGAAACGATATAGTACATACATACATAGGTACCATCACGCCATGTACCTCACGGGGTAGGCAGAGAGAACCGAACGTCACATTTTTCTATCTTGACACACATTTATCGCCTCATCAACATTCATACCTCGTCTTATACACGTTCGTCTGTTGTTCACGCTTCTTACTTCTTACATCTTTCAGAATATCGTTGACATGGTCATGTCATCCTTTTCTTGGGCGCCCCCGACCTCTTATTCCATTCCTGTCAGCTTTGTATATTTTCTTCGTCAGCCGTTCATCATTCATTCTCCCCAAGTGGCCAAACCATCCCAATGTGTTAACTTTAATTCTGTTAATTACATCTTTCTTCATATATCTTACATTCTTTCCTTGTATCTTCATTTCAAACTCTGTCATACATCGTTCTGTTACAAATTCTTCGATATAGATTAGGTATTAGAGGAGAATTGTAGAGGAAGGGAACTATATTTATTTATTTAATTTACATACAAAACGAGTGGGTAATGGCAACACTGAACTTAAATATACGTAGGTAATTATTATTTAGGCTACGACTATTTACACGACTCAACCATAGACGAAAACCAAAAATAACCACAGAAAACGCAGAAAAATCAAGTTATAAAAATATTTACCTTTGTTTATTCTTTGTTATACCTAATTGTAGATCTCGATGAAAAAATGATTTATAAAATTAAGTAAATGTAATAAGATGATATTACTATTCATTTTTTCTTCAAGTTGGTTTCCATGATGCATTTATGACCATTGAAAAAATGACAAAGGTAAATATTTTTGTATTTTGATTTATCTGCGCTTTCTATGGTTATAAATGACCTAAAAACATAGACGACGTCAGAAAATTTGTCGTGTAAATAGACACTTTTTGGCGGGAAAACGCTTTTCCCGCCAATTCCGGTCGTAAAAATAGTGGCACCGTATTATTTAATACATTTTGAATAAGAATGGTGTTTTATAATTGACTGCATTTTTTATTATTCTCTTCCCTTTACCTACCTTTATCAATTTGTCTGAGAACCACTGTATGTCGCAGTAATACGATACTTATGTGTTATGGCTCCGGAGATCGGCGGAGGTGCTCCATGTTTTACAACATCCCGCCTCACGAGTTCCTCATCTCAGATTCCACGTGGAACCGCCTACAAAATACACATGCTAAAATAACCTCACTGCACTGATGCATAAGATTCAAAGTATCATGGAGGATTTCAGCAATTGGATGCAGGCGACAAATGAATAGAAACGAAGGTATTCAACGCCGTTGAATTATTGCTTGCATTATGATTTTATTTTATTATTTATATTATTCAACCCTTCGCGTGATTGTTTAGTAGGGCAATGAAAGGGCGCGGCGGACGTGGAGTCTGTAATTTGGTCTCCGAACCGAAGGCTTATTAATAGAGGCCTCGTTGCACAAAGGACCACTAACTAACATCGAATTATATAGCTAACATAAAAACATTCTGTTTAAAATTGATGAAAAAAACTTAGTGTTAAAAATAATGGATAAAATCTATTGGGTATACCTAATCCATATTATATAAATCAATTCTCACCCTTTACCTACAGTATAAGTACGTATTAGTCACTATCATCATGATTGGCACTACAGAGCCCTGTGTGGGCCCTGTTCTCCAGAATTCTTCTCTAGCTCTCCTTCAATTTACAATTCTAACCTCCCTTATGTCGTCTTCTGTGCATCCAACCATCTTAGCTTGGACCTGACTCTATTATACTTCTTCTACTCTCTGGTTTTGTGTTAAGAATCTTTTTGGGTATACGATCACCATTCGTCCGGCTGACATGTCCCAACCACTGCAGTCTATCGTACTTTTATAATGTTGGCTTCGTCATAATATGATGCCTGTAGTTCATGATTAGGTAGGTATATCGCATCCTACAAAGTTCATTATCGTTTACAGGGCCAAAAATCTTTCTCATAGTTTTGTCTTTTTTCGGGGGGCGACTGCTGCCAACGTAGGTACCTACTATATTTCAATTTGATATATAGTTGTCGCCAAATAACTTGAACTTTTAGCCGAGAAGGGGGGCGATTTGCATGCACGTAAACCAACGAAGCAAAAACACACAATTTTGCGCGCTGCGCAACTGGAAGCTCGTTCAAGATGTTTGGCGATTATTATACCATCATTATTTCTAATCATATTGTTTTGAAAATAATAATTTAGATAATTTGGGAATTAATAAAGAAAAATATACCTTAACTTTTTGATAATGTTCTGTATAAATTCTTGTAGAAAAATAATAATGGCATACCCCGATTTTCAATGTTTATCTTATATTTTCAATAAACTATAAGGCGTATAGCAATATTTTTTTTAATTAAAGAAGACAAAAAATATCTGTAAAAATATGTTGTGACGTTGCATTAATGCTTCAGGTTTATAGTAAAGAGATCTAAAAAACATTTATTTTCCATTCAGCGCCATTGCGAAAAAAAACTTTTTTTGTTTATTTACTTAACCCGATGCATAAATGCAACGCCACAACATAATATTTTTCCAGATATTTGGTTCTTCTTTAATTTCAAAAAATATATAGTGCTCTATACCTTATAGTATTTTTTATAAATTTAAGATAAAAGTCAAAAATCAGGGTATGCTTATTATTTTTCTATAAGAATATAATTACAGTACCTACCTACATAAAAAGTAAAGGTACATTTTTCTTTATTTATGTCCAAATTAACTAAGTTATTTTTTTCAAAATGATTCGTTTAGTTGTAATGATACAATATCAAATTGAAAAATATATAGGAACGTTGGCAGCAGTCACCCACTAAAGACCCAGCATTCAGTTCCATACACGACGACAGGTTCGAGAAGAGTTTTGTATGTAAGGATATTTGTTTTCCTTGTTTACAGTTTGCCTTGATTTCAGTGCTCCAGTTATTTTCATGGGTTACGTTAGCGTCTAGATATCAAAACGATTCAACCGATTAGTGTGTAGGTATGTGTTCACATCAATAGGACGCAGGTTTTCATTATGTGGTGTTTTTTTTTTGCAATCATATATATATTTTGTTTTTGCTGGGTTAATTTGAAGGCCCATTATGTTTCGCCCTTGGAATGATCTTGAATCATTAAACGGCGCTATACAAATTATTATTATTATTATTATTATTATTATTAGGAAGAGGTCTTGAGATGAGGTCTAAATCGTCTGCATATCCTAATATTTGACTAGACTTTCTGAATATAGTCCTAAATGTCTATCTCTATAAGTACCTAACTGCCTACATAGAAGAGGTAAAAAATCTCTTTCACTTTTGTATCAAACTTTATATAAAAGTTAAAGTGGTATGAAGTTAGTTGAGGTCCTTGTTAACGCCTATGGCCTTGGGCATACGGGATGTACACAAATATACACACTTATTATATGTCTTCTTATGTATGAAACACGAACAATATTGTTTAATGCATAAATAGTAGGTACCTAAGTAGGTACTTACCTTTCTAGGTGTGTAGATAGGTACCTACTATTTGTTTTATTCCCGCATTTAGCTCGCATGTACAAAATCACTTAATCATATTGTTTCCTACTTAATTTAATTCCGATACTTGTAATTTGATCAATAATCATTACTTATTTATAAATAATCAAATATACACTACGAATAAATTACTTTGCCAAATTTTCCATCTATTGAAAAAACCCCGAAACTTTATAACTGTGAATATGAACATAATACCATCCAACCAATAAATCAAATCCAACAAATAGTATTATATCCTTACACATAAAAAGTATAAAATAAGTATAATTTAGCTACCAATATATGCATTTGTCAGATTTTTTAAAATAAATTAGCTGATTATAATATCCTATTTAAATACTATAAAACATCGATTTTTATTCCGTCTCAGCAAAACCCAATATAACTTTGCACAATCCTCGGTAGATGGCGTGCAAGAATTATTGTTGTATGTCTGTAATTCTAAGTTTTTCAAATCACAATCAAAGAGTATATAATACCTACGGATAATCACAATTATAAATATTTTTAAATTAAGACAAAAACATTTTTTTCAATTCTAAAATACATAGGTATATAATTCTTTTCAAATAGGGCAAATAAGAGAAAAAAACGAAGATAAGTTACTACAACAGAGTAGATAAAATGTTTTATAATCACTATGGTAGAATTGTATGGTTCACTCGAGTGAATTAAAGTTTAACATTGTTGTATCGGTTCACTAATGAGTTCATTAGGTAGTTACATCTCATATTGTGTTCAGACATGTTACTTTGAAGGAGAGTGCAAAATGAAAGACGGAAATAAACAATAAATGTACCGTTCGATTGCACCTTTAGAAACAATAATTGTTTAAAATTAATTTGGTTCTCAAAATGTTTTATATCTGTTTTCTTTTCATAATATACAACATATTATGCAGGTACAGAATTATCATTTTCAACTAGGTTATTCATAACAATAAATTATTTTCCAAAAATAGCAAAATGTATATAAAGGCAATGACTATTTTCTTGAAGCAATACATAAAAACAGAGAATATTTGAAATCAATTTATTATATATACAAATAAAATATTTAACATTTACAATATACTCTTACAGCACTAGGAAGAATAGTGACTCTAATGGGTTTAGCATCAAATTCTTCATTGTCGATTGAATACCAATAATTATCTCCATCACCGGGTTTTTTCTCTGGAATAATTTCTATTGTTCTTGCTCTAACTATTTCATTATGTGTTGGAATTTTATGATTTAATCTTCTCCATCCTTCTGATATAAATTCAAAATATCCCATTGACATTTTTCCAAGAAAGACAGCTAGGTGTGGTGGCATATCAACGTTTCCACTATCGATAGATAAAGACACTTCAACAGTCTTGAAACATTTCTCGGTAATGCCAGCACAATTTTGATTTGAAATTTTCGAATAGTCTTTGTCTGGTACATCCTCTTTCACTTTTGGCATTATTAAGTCGAGCCATTTGAATGATTTGACTTCTTTAGGCAATATCGGTTTGCAGTTATTACAGCCACTGCACGGAGGAGAAATTTTCAATGTCCCTTTACAATCCCAGCATAGAGAATTTTTATATCCATTAAAAATATACGTAGCATAATTTCTCAAACTGCCATAAAACCAATATTTGTCACGTCTGGCTATAGCATCCCTAAATGCACCCCACTCAATCGGACCGACTGCATAAATAGGCTTAGGATGATCGGAATCATTTTCAATAACCTCGATTTTCATGACATCTTTCGTTTTTGAGTCATCTTTGATGATTGCCATTGTTGCATCAGTGAGTTGTTTAATTCTAGGTAATTTGTTTCCAACAGGAAACAGTTGATTACCGAGCATATTTCTTCTACCTAAAGGAAGAACACCTATGGTTCTCTTACATTTTGTTTCTTCTTCTCGCAAAATTCCTGAAAATTATAGTTAGATTATTTTTTGCTTTTGACATTTCACAGTAATTTTAATTTCTAGAAAATAAACAAATAAATATACAGAAGATGGCACAGTACAAAACATTAAAACTAATACACAAGATAAAGGAAAAGTAAGAGACCCTGAACTAAGACTTAAGCAGAAAAACTTTTTGAAACTGAGAAAGCTACAAAAAATTGTATATGAAAGAATAATGTGGCTGTAGACTCTTGTGACTACAATAAATTACCAGAACAACTAAAAACTATGAACGAAAAAGCATTCCAACGGGAATTGAAAACAAGGCTACATTAAGAACTGAAATGAAGTGTTGCTGTATATTATGAATGAATATTATTTTGCAATGTTAAACTAAGAATTATTGTCATGAGTCAATTGGCTTTTTTAATAATCAATATAAATAAAAAAAAAAATTTCAAGAAAAGGTAAAATGAGTACTTGCTTTTTCAAAATTTTCTCAAGTTTAATTTACTCCTCTCCTTTCATTAGATCTGTGTCCATAATGAACCAGTCATAAAAGGCCCCAAGTATCTCAATGCACATGAAATTAATTAGGCTGAGATGGGCTGGACATGTACAACGAATGCCAACCTCGCGGGTGCCGAAACGAATCATGACTGGACACCCTGGTGGGAGAAGAAGGGTGGGAAGACCAAGGCTGCAGTGGGAAGATGAGGTCAGAAAGGATGTGGCTCAACTTCTCCAGGAGAGGAGAAGTTGAGGACAAGATGGGATGGAGGCCAAGGCTCGATTTGGGCTGTAGCGCCATCGAAGAAGAAGTACAATATCTATATAGGTGTCCAGAACTGGCGTGGCACTGCCCAAAACCGACAATCATGGATGTGAACTCTACAGGAGGCCAAGACTCAACCTGGGTTGTAGAGTCACGGATGATTATGATGTACTCGTATATCTGTACAAGTTAGCACATCGAGGTACATCGTGTGGTTCCCCCGAGGTAGCATAACCCAAAGTATTACTGTCATTATCACTACTATGAAACATTTGGGGCGCGGGTAACTCTTGGTTGACTGGGACAAAAGTTTTAAGGAATTATTATTTTCATAATAGGTAACCATTTCAGGAGTAGCACCTTAAAAAATCCCCCTAATAATGAAGTGCCACTCTTAGGTACACAAAATATTATTATTAGAGCAAATTATGATATTCTTAAAGAGTATATTCAAAATATTTATACCAAAAATTAAATGTCGAATAACCAGGCATATTTGTGTGACTGGCTAGTAAACATAATCTACAATGTAATTGTAAAGTTATTGTGTTAACAGAGTGAAAATACATTTTAAAATTAAGAAATAAAACAGTATTATTCCACAGATTTCATTTATTTTGCTCTCGGGCAACTAAGGTTGTGTTTCTGGAACAAAGATTAAAGTAAAAGTATAGTTAAAATCATAGAATTATAATGTACAGAAGCCACGTGTAGTACCTACAAATTTCGAATTCAAATGTATGCCAAGTTTTTTTACATGTGTGTGTGAGGCGGTAGATCGGTTTTTTACATGTGTGTGTGTGAGGCGGTCTATGTATCATGTAGGTGTGCGTATCGGTAGGTGTACGTATACGGCCGGGCGAGTGAAATTCGTCTGTTTCAGCGTAGTTTTAGTTGGCATACATTCATTGCGCTGACTAGGTATCTGTATCATATATAATCTAAGGTTAAAATACTTTGATTTCATAAAATTGTGCAATATTTTGATTGTTTCATTGAAATGTAATACCGTCAAACGGCACAATTTTGATCAATTTTATGAAATCAAAATATTTTAACTATACTTTTGTTGAAACAACCCAGCCTAACAGCTGTACTATGTCAAATATTAATTTAACACACACCCAATAACAAGTTGCCACATTCTGGAGACTTACAATATTAATTGTCTCACAGAGTCAGACTGAAAACATAACAAAAAACCGAGTATCCACCGGGAATGGAACCCTGGACCCTTGTCTCAGGAGTTACAACTGAGTCAAGAAGGCCAACAACATTATAAAATCACTGTAACTACGCCCACACATTTGGCAACATTGTAAATATGTAATATAAGTAATGTTGGATTAGTCAATGTGTCAAATTTAGACCTTGATTTTGCTGAGTCACTTCGGCGAAGACGTTCAGTCATAATGAATTAAATTTGTGAAAATACTCTTTTCTGTTTTCTTTGTATTTTTTTAAGTAGTTTGTATACTTCTATTATTGGCTGTTATGATTTAAAAATGTTCACTCCATAGAAAGTCTTATAGTATATAATTTTATGTAGGTTTAGTTGACTTTACTTCATGTACTTACATCTGTCTACTATTAAATCATAACTTACTTCTATTAAAGAAATAAATAAAAAATGAGAATCTATATAAGTGTGATTAATGTTAAAAAATGAATACCAGTTATAGCTTCACTCAATGTACCATCTCCGCCAGCC
Source organism: Molanna angustata (assembly GCA_963576475.1). Taxonomy (NCBI): domain Eukaryota; kingdom Metazoa; phylum Arthropoda; class Insecta; order Trichoptera; family Molannidae; genus Molanna; species Molanna angustata. The sequence continues at coordinate 24,022,491 of OY754971.1, forward strand.
AAAATGATAGATTCATTTTCTGGTAACCCAGAGACTAATTCTTTAGCATGACCTTCAGATTTGGTTTGTAAGAGTGTCACTTTGATACCAGCTAAATGTAGGAGTGGTTCACAGTACTTTTCATAATCTTCTTTTGCGCTTCTTTTATTTGCAGCTGGATTTAGAATGACAGTCAGCGAACGTGGATTGGATGAAACTGGTAATAATCCATCACCGTACTGTTGAGCTTCTTTGCAACAAACTTCCATAAACACTTGCGTTCTAAATATATAAAAAAGATAATTATTATTTGTTTTTTTTATTATTATTTATTATTATATGGTTGTAACCATAAAAATAATATCACGGACCAAAAAATAATGAAGTTAATTTTAGAATTAACTATTGTCATTAAAACTATTTAGCTAAATGAAATTAAAAAAATCCGACAAAATTGATATAAGTATTTTTATCTTGATATATGTAGAAAAAAGTATCAGTGACTAATGAATTTATTTACTTTCATCAACCTTACCTACATAAAAAATAATCATATAAAAACAATTTGATTGAAAGAGATTTAACATGTAATTGAAAAGATTTAACATTTTTTTTAACATGTCTAAGATAGGATATAATAGTTTAGTAAAATTATGTATCAACACGATTTGTTTTGTGAATTCGGTACTACATTTTCTGAATAAATTATCATTATAAAACCTCAAAAATCTAAGTGTGTATTAATTAGAATAAAATAATTGCAACAAAAAATAATAGAATCGCAAAAGGCTTCTTAATATAGAAATACTTAATAAATAGGAAAGTAAAAGTATTTTGAAATAATCTTTGTACTAACTCATATTTTGTTTTAGCAGAGGATGCTGCATATGATAAAATAACAGCTCCAAAAGCACTTTTCTTCCAGTTATTCCGAATAACTTTATAAGATTTTAAAAATATAGCCATTTATTTAGTTTTATTTAAAACACTAAAATATGAAAATTAAAATCATTTGACAATTTCAAGCTGTGATGTTATTATTGGTGTGGAATATTTTCATTCTACCTACATAGTATACAATAATTTGAAAATTATTAAGATAGATATCTTGCTTGGTTAACCTGGAAATATTTTTAAAGGATTGACTTTGACAGATCCCTAGTGTGACCGTTAACTAGTAAACTACCGAAAGTCCGAAAATACCATACTTGTGGCGAAAATATACTAAACAACCCAATGTGAAATAATACCAAAAAATATTAAATTTTTTTATCGATATTTGGGAACATACCAAGAAAACACGCATATTAATTTAAAGTATAATTTTTACGTGCATACTATATAACAAGGAAGTGCGTGGAAAACGAGTAAAAGACTGAATAAACAAAATAATATGGCTGGGGAGAAAGAATGCCGTGAGTAAGAAATGGAATAATATGAAATTGATTATATGTACAGAATAATAATGATCATCTTTGCAGAAAAGTCAAGTTAAACATATTAAGATACTGTTGAGAAGAATTAAAAAATAATTGGCTGTCGTTTACCTGATAATCCAAATATTATATATTATATTCAAGACAAAAATATCTTATATATAATTGAAATGATCCTACCAATCTGAGCTGCTCCCGTACTGGAGCCAGGGCCGGATAAATCATAGAACAACCCGGAACAAGAAATCGGGGCGCTTGTCTAAAAAGGGCGCTTAAAATCCTAAAATGTTAATTATATAAATCAAAAATTCCCCAGGTATGGCACTCGGTTCTCTCTGCCTTCCCCAAAAGGGACACGGCGTGATGGTGTGTATGATAAAATTCTGCGGTGTTAATATCTTGTCCGTCTATTACCGTGTTATTCGTAAACATATATATACCTACTAAATACTAACAACTGCTCGACAGTCGATTCACACACACACACACACACACACACACACACACACACACACAAAATAATCATTGTAATAATTTACTTGCTAAAGTGTTAAATTATCTACATAATGAAGCCAGCGCCCCCCTGTCTGAAATCGCCCGGGCGCTTCATAATGAATTTCATATGAGATGATAGCGACGTGTTTGAAAACATTCCAGATGCTACACGCCACAGTAACTTTAATTATACATTATACTAAGAACTCTTATTGCTTGTTAATGAAACTATATAAGCCGTTTAAATAAGCGGAACCTGTCAGCAACTAATAGCAAGGTTTTCTAAAAAAGGGAAACGAAGTTCTTTAGAAATGTTATGATAATTTCAGTGAAGTTTTCCCTTTCGACTTTAGCGACATACTTACTTATTTTCTTGAACTCGGTCGCCGACTCGTCACCTGACTCTTTCAATTATTCATATATTATTGTTTCTATCTCTCTCTTCTGTCTGATGTCAAATGTTAACACGTGTCCATATTTTTTACGAGTCTAGTATAGACCATAGATTTTAACATATACCTATAACTAGATGGAATACTAGTCGGCAAAGTGTATCGAAATCAATGGGAGATTTCGTGTGCTGTTTTGTGTAAAATTCATTGGCATACTTCGTTTTATTAATATTAATTTATGTAGGTATTTATTATACCAAGAACTTATTTAGTGTTTTGTGTTAATTAGAATCGCGATTTGTTTTTTTTATTTTAAGTTTGGTGTGATTTTAAATTTTTACTGGAATTTGATAGTTATATTGAGTTTTTTTTAATTAAAAATAGTTTTTATATTTTTAGTGTTAACATTAGTTATTAAGTTTAGTTTATTTACATAATACTTGAGATAGTTAAAAGGACTTTTAAATTATATTTGACTTAAAACGGTTTATGTGATGATCCAATACTTTAACACTCCTTCGCTTCACGCTGTCCGGAGACTCAGATGGCAAGGCCGCTGACCAGCTCCGAACAGCACTCAGCGTAGACGTGCGCAGTTTAGGTGGAGCGCTAGGGACGACGTGAAGCGTCGTCTCAAGGTGTCACTCCCCTCGGATAATACTATAAATACTAACTGGACCAAGGTAAGCGAATATTAAAGGCCACTCACCGTGAGGACGTGGTCGCCCAGCTTGGACCCCTGTCGATGATGGTGGATCGACAGCCCACCAGGCGTAGTCTGCGTTGACCTACGGGTTGGTGGACGTCCTCGGCCACTGGGAAGGTCCGTGTTCAGCCCAACGTATGCATAGAAGATTTAAAACTTATAGTTGGCTTAGAGCCGATGGAAACGCCTCGGTGGCACAACCTGACCGAGGGAATCCGTCGGACGAAACCCTGGCAGGAGACTCGCCGAAACGCGCAAAGGCCTCTACGGTTCAGCCAAGGCAACAGTCTCAGGAAAAACCCAGCCAGCTGCACCAGGCTTGGCGCAAGTTAGAGTTTCTTACTTTCGTTGGGTAGAAAAAATACAATAAAAATTATCGCCGGCTCTGGGGCACCGGACTTGAGACGAGAAGTTATTTATTAATTTCTACTGCTGGCGGCTCGGCCAGACTTTAAAAAAATTTTCCTTTTTGAAAAAAAAAATAAAATTGATGTTAAAAGAATCGTTCCTCTTTTTTTAAAATTAAAATTCCCACACGCGGCAAACTCAGCGCGCCTTTTTTTCTTCTCCCAGCTGACAAGACAAAATGTTGCCATTTCATAAAAAAAATTATCCCAAGTAATAAAATCATTATCATTATTTCCCCAAAAATGAATGGTGCTTCCCGCGGTATTTTGGGTAGGTACCCGAAAATACTCGCACGTCATATAGGGGCGTCGGATTTCTCTCGCTCACGTCACTCGTGACGACTGACCGGCCGGTATCATAAGACCTAAGGTTTTAGTTTAAAATGCCTACTTCTCAGGATACGGTACATACATGAATAGGAATAGGTAGAATTATAATTTATTTTTGTTCTTTGGTTTATATTAATATATTGATTTTTACTGTATAATATTGAATTATACTGCATAATATAATATTGAAATTCCAAACATTTGGGAGGGGGGGGGGCGGTTTGAAATATATTGCTCTGGGCGCAAAAACATGTTTATCCGGCCCTGACTGGAGCTGTATTATATGAAACACTTAACACTATCACTTAACTACTTTCGAAAAAAATACTTATAATCGTCCCTTGGATCTGAAAAAACTTAATTTTTACTACAATACTAAATAAAGATTAAGACTCACAATAGATAGACTTAAGATGGTGGAACTAAAAGAACAATTTAATATTAAATTTATTTATATTCCCATTTAGACGTATTTTGCTTCATAATAATTATTAACTCCATCAAAACACAAAATGTCAACAAATTTTGTTCGATGTGGACGATACGAGTAATTTTACAGAAATACTTTAATGTTCGATACTTTTTTGTATAATTTGATACCTATCCAAAATTCATCAAATTTTGCTTAGACGAATTCTAAGCAGTATACTCATCAGTCAAAGTCACCAATTAAAAAATGCAATTCAAAAGATCCCGCCACCACCTTGTCTATCAATGAGTAAATCACATAAGTAGAAAGGGATAAAATTATCATAGGTATTGAACTTTGTGATTTTTAGAGAATTCAATACCAAAAAATGGTATAAAATTCTCTAAAAATCACAAAGTATACCAAAAAATACCAAACGTGTTCCAAAGAGGCGATAAAATATCAATTTAGTACCTACTAAAAATTCTAAAAACGGTCACACTGATGGAGAGTTCAAGCATGCTGGATTTTAATCTACATGGCCTTGATGGATATGATAATGCGGAGAGTTACTGGGGTGAAATGTTAATTTCAAAGTGTAAATTTTATTGTTTTTTTACGAAATCTTGTATTTTTATTGAAATTATAATTATGTGGTTAATTTGTGGGGAACCTGGACTTTGCCTTGCCCAATTTGGGGAATTTGACATGATTTTTGGGGAATTTGGAAATTTGGCATTGGCAATGCTGCTAACAAATAATGAAATAATACAAATATAAAAAGCACGAGGATTTGACATTTCATCATATTGACAGTTGATTTTATGAAATTTGTTTTTTTTTGAGTTGTATAATATAATATTCAAAAGGGTTTACATCAATATGAATGCTCAAGAGGGTTTACTGAGAGATGATTTATTAATGGCGTTAGATATATTAGATCTGGACGAAGAAATCATTGATAGTAAATTGGATAGTCTGACTAAAAGAACTTTACATGATTTTAGTAAATTGAAAAGTATTCTTGTATTTCTGAAGTATAAGTATATGATATGCATTAAAGAAGAAACTGATTGTGAAAATGATAAATACGTGAAATTTGCCATTGAATTACTAGTGAATTCTAATGAACACACTGATGTGTTACTTGATATTTTATCTGTTTCCCTTAACCTAAATAGTGAACGGTTTTCCAGTTTTGCAGAGCACATAGTTCAACAAATGATATCATCAGAGAATTTTGTATACTCATTAGATTCAAAGAAAGCGCCCGTCCAATTAAAAATTGTCGACACTGTTTTGGATTTATGCATTCAAAAGAAAATCATCTTAAATCCTATGTTTTTGGCTAGTAAGCTTGAAAAGATTGTCTTATTGAAAGATAAGCTAACTCAAACAAATTTCTTTTTGTATACTGTTCCAATGTTTATAAAGGTCTACAAGGATTATCTTATTTTAAATTTAATATGGGAAAATATTCTGCAACAATGTAACAATCCAAACAAAAATGATTTCATAATTTTATGTTCTTTATCAGACTACTATTTACCTGTTAAAATAGAAGACTACAGTTTAAATATAAAAAGTACTTTAATCAAGTCTTTTCAGTTTTGGAAAATAATTAAATTTGGTTTTACACATAATGACTATATTGTTCGAAAATGTTCTTTGTTTTTGGCTAGAAGAGCAATTCAATGCGCAACAGATTATAAGGCTTTTAATGTCATTGATCAAGATACAAAGACACCTTTGTTTGTATGGAAAATGGAAAATAAATTAACAATCGAGCAATCATGGTCAAATCTATGTATTTTACTTGAAACATTAGAAGAAAAACAAACAAATTTGGTTATAGCTGCATTGAAACTATTTGATAACTTGAACAATATTGAATACGCCTGGTACAGGTGTGCAGTTATTCGGGCGCTGACCCACGAAGCTAGTAGTGTACTCTCACAAGTTATACCAATTGTTTTAAAAAATATTCATCCTGGTCATACATGTGAGATGTTTCCTTTCTCCGATTTGACAATTGCTTTGAATAACACATTTTTATACGAGCATTTTCATATTAGTGAAAGGAATCCATTACGATCAATATTATACATATTTCTGTCCACAAAAAATAATTTAGAAGGAATGATTGAAGTCCTTTCAAAAGTAAAACTATCATCTATTCCACAATTCTATATTTTTGAAGTTTTGATGACAATACATAAAAATGATAATACAATTCATTTTACAAAAGCCGTTGATGCATTTGGTTTTGGTAATAAGTTTTACGAACCTAATAATCTAACGATGAAATGTGGTATACAATGTTGTTTTCTTAATTTTATAATGAATAATTCACAAATTATTCAATCTACAGACAATCTGATTACAGTTATTGATATACTTCAAACAAATAATTTACTTATAAGAGATAATCAGGTATGGAAGAAAATGATAACTCTAATAAATAAATGTAAAATGAATTTAAATTTACCAGAATTTAAAATTTCAATTTCTGATATAAATTCTGAATCAAATATGAAACAATATTCCAGTTTAATTATATTGTTAACAGATTCAGATATACTTCATTCTGATGAAATATTGAATGAAATGAATCATACAATACAAATCATTAAAGAATTAGAAAACAGAGAATACTCTTCAGATGTAATAGCTAACACTAAGTTTGACTTGTTCATTCACATTTTGCAAAGAATATTTGAAACAACCAAGGACGATGACTATTTGAAGAAAAAAGTTGTTAAAATTTTGGGATACAATATAATAGCAATTTTAAATTATATACAAAAGCAATTACGCAAAATATCGAAGGATAATTATAATAACTGTTCTCGTCAATGTATAAAAGGACTCGATATTTTGATGAAATCTAATGATTCGATTTTTGTTTACAATCAAGCTGAATCACTGATTAATATTATTCTTTCAATTTTAAAATCAAATTGCGCTGATTTCTTTAATGTGTATTGTTCACTGAAGTTAGTGTCCATCATGATGTTACACATACATAATAATGAAAATTTGAAAGAAAACGAGAAGAGTTTAATTATTTGTCCAATTTTTGATGTAGTACATAATTTGAATACCACAAGATGTTTTAGAGAAGTCTCAGATGGAAGATTGATTTCCGATTTCCATGGAGCAGTTCTTGATATTTATTTTTATCATTACAGTTGTTACAATAACTGGAACCCAAACATTATAGACCAATTATTTGAAGACTTATTTGAATTTTTAGAAATGGGTGGATATGGATGTTTATTATTTGTTATAAAACTATCTCACATTTTATTTTCTAACCTGTCACCAGAAATAAACTTTCATAATACAGAAAACTTAATTGAAAGAATATGGAAAGAAATTTTTGATCAAAGGAAAAATGATTTTTTCAAAATATACATAAAATCATTCATTAAAATGGTATTTCAAACGAAGCTATTATCTCATTCAATTTTCCACGAATTACTGAAATCCTATAGTGAAAAAATTTTTGATCTTGGAGATCAAATTCCAACTATCATATATGAGTTTATAGATCATCTTAATTTTATTAGTAAAGATATTGGAAGTTTTTCTCTTATACCTATTTTAGTTAAAGGATTACTGTTTGGTGTTGTGCTCCGTAAAGACCAGAGGTGCGAATGTTTCTGTATTTTTAATCAGATATATTGTTAGCTAATTTTCTAGTGACTGTTATAATTCTTCATTTGTTGCAGGATCGAAAATGAAATTTATGAACAGATACATGAAAGTTCTGATATTTTTTATACTCATGAAAAAATTCAGCAGTAAGTAATGTCAATATAACTAATATTTTTTTTTAGAGAATTTAAAGATTTTCTAAAATTCTAAGATATTTCCTATTGTATTAATAAAAACATTTTAAATTAATTTATATTTTTAATAAATAAAAATAAAAAAACTTGTTTAGAATTAATTCCACTATTTATTTAAGGACTACAACCGGTTTCGTGCTAAGCACATTTTCAAGTAGTCAATTGAAAATGTGCTTAGCACGAAACCGGTTGTAGGTTGTAGTCCTTAAATAAATAGTGGAATTAATTCTAAACAAGTTTTTTTATTTTTATTTATTAAAAATATAAATGAATTTAAATGGAATTCCATCAAGAACTGACGGTCAAAAAGTTAAATTTAATTAAAAACATTTTTTTTCACCTTATTATCTTTATAGATAAATTAACCCCTTCTTGCACCCTGTGCAATGTATCTTATAATTTTTTTTGTCAATTTTAAATAACTCAAAATAGAAGTGCCTCCATATGTTGTTTTATCTGCCAAGAAAAAAATTCCTTGGTTATATAAATTGGATCTTGAAAGTAAGGATAATTGAAGAGTGTATATGAGACAATACATGGGCATGAATTAAGCGTGAAATGTATGTCAAGAGAGAGGAGTCTGGTGTTCGATTCTCTCTGCCTACCCCAAATACAGAAATGGTTTGATGTTATGGTTGTTTTATGTAAACTTTTCATATCACTTATAATTTATCTTGGTTTGTCTTATCCCAGAAAGGGGTCGCATGACATGATGGAATGATATTTTGAAAGAAGGAAACATATGGAGCTTGAACAATAGACGAGCATGTATGAGACGATGCATGGATTTAAAGGAAGCCAGGAATGTGTGCAAAAATAGAGGAGTATAGCGCTCGGTTTTCTTTGATTACCCCGTAAGGGACATGGCATGATGGTGTGTGTGTATGTCTTATCATATACTTAATCTTTAAATTTCAGAGTTAAAAATCCAGTATGTCACATAAGGATGGTGTCACTCAACATTTTAAGCTGTCTCGATAATAATGTCTTCGTAGATATTTCACTTCAACTGCTTAATTCTTTAGATGAATTTAATAAACCGAATAATAGATATCACGGAAATTCTCTTCAGCATCGCATACTTTTAAGAACATTGCAATTTCTTTTATTTTCTGTTAAAATCCATCCAAAGCTATGTACAGAAAAAAATTTCCACTGGTGTATTCAACGTTTAATATCACAGCCGCATCACATTAGTTCAAAAATATTTTTAGAATGGTATATTTCTTTATACATAATAAATATGGTACGTTCATTTTTATTTAGATTTTTCACTATTGATAATTATTTATGTAAATTGACACTGTAAATGTTTAAAGCAATATATAGGTAAAAATTGAATTATTTTCATTGAATATAAAATCCGATTTTTTTCTTCGTGCATTTGTTTACTCTAATGTCAATTATTTAAAAAATCTGTTGGTATTGAGACTAATAACCATAAAATATATGTAATCCTAATTAATAATATGGCACAGTTCTTGAAAGTGGGGAGATGAGTCATTCGGAGTTTTAAAAACCATTAAACATACTTAATAGTCTACTCATTTTGGACACTTCAACCAGAGTAATTCATCAATGAGAGTTGTTATAGGATATTTTTTTCTGCTATATAGATCAGCCTTGCAGCTGTTTAGTTGCCATATTCCAAAATTATAACATTTATTCCTGTAAAAAAATAACATGAATATATAATGCATTAATTATTTTTTCAGAATCTATCACTGAAATATGAAGTAACAAAAACATTAAATATTTCATCATTGCCTCAAGTATCATACTTTATGATAATTTACCATGTTCTAAAGCATAGAATTCTACATCATGAACAATGCAAACAAGTGGGTGATGCAGAGATGAACAACATAACAGAAACTGAATTAATTGAAGATTTTAATTTTGTTATTCAAGAACTTTTACCATTCACAATGGGTCAATTATTTAACATAAGATTACATGCTCAGTATCTGACATTGAAACTTCTCCAACTGTTCAAAAATAATTATGTTTCCACAAAGTATGATGTAGTATGTGACATCATACTAAAAAATTTTGAACACTGCAAAGAGGAAAAAAATTTAATCAAACTGTCGAATGATTTTTACATAAATAAATTTGATGTTTTTGATAGTTTGTCTTTAAACAATATTTATTATAATATCTTAAGACTTACTGGTGTTGCACAAGATGAATGGATATCTGCATCTATGCAAAATGTTTATTCAAATCTTTATAACAATATTATTTTCAAAAGAGATCCTGAATTTGATTTAGGAAGTTGGGTTGTTGAAGTTGATAATTCAAGCGAAAAAGAGACTGAAAATGATCCTTCAACCACTGAAAAGTATGATATAAATATTCAAAAAAAGTTTGTTCCTTGGAATGTCTTACTCTCTGAAATGGGTATTACTTCTGATGATACAATGGTAAGCGAGATATATAAAAGTAATTCAGTACTAATATTTTAATGAGCATTTTTATATTAGAAAATCAGCAATTCATTTTTATTTCAATTATTTTCTTAAACCTGAATATTACAATAGATCTAATACAAGGTTTTACTCAATCTTTGTTTCCATTATGAGTATTTTTTGTTAAGTAAACAATGTTAAAATTTTTTCAATATACCTGCATATATTATTCCATTGAATAGAAATTGTTAGTATATTTGTAAGTTGTCTTCTGTGACAGCTTTTTAGGTTCAATCCCTAGCAGAGGAGATATTTTATTGATACTCATTCATTATTTGCTTTATTGATTGTGATTAAATTGAAATATTGAAGCACAAAATATATACATTATTCTTTTGTAAGTAAATTAAATGGATTAAAGTTTGGTGTAAAACCAATCTTAAAATAATTTTTGCTATTGAACCAAGTTCACTTTTAATATTTTGTCCTTAAGTTTCTTTTTTTAGTTTGACCAGTATCTTACTCCTAATTGAAGATTTCATTGCCTTTAGTATTTAATTAATAATTTATAAATGCATGTTTTGCCCATTGTAAAGGATGTATAAGTTTTACAAATCATTACATAATTTGTTAAAAACCCATATTCATTTTTGAAAAGTATTTTTCGCAGGTACAATACCTAATGGTCTGAAAATAGCTTTGTTTCGTAGAGCCATATAAGACAGAATATAAGCGCCTTTGGAATGATTCTGAATCATTAAAACGGCGCTGTATAAATTATTTATATTTTATTATTACAATAATAAAATTAAATGTTGATCAATTTAATTTTTATTACAGTGGTTTGTATTGAAATTGTAACAAAATTAGTTTTGTTTCAGAAACCTGAAAAATGTTGTGAACTTGTTGTAGTGGCATCATTAATTGATAAACTTCCCAATTTGGGTGGGTTGGCTCGTACTTGTGAAGTCTTCGGAGTTAAGGATTATGTCATTGATAGTATGAGACATTTAAAAGATAAACAGTTCCAAACATTAAGGTACCTATATGATATTTTATTTATTTACAAAAAAGTGTACATTAACGAGTTTATTGTTTCCTTCAACCAACTTGAGCAATGTGATGCCTTAAATTGATAAAATAATCAAAATCTATCTCATTTAAAAATAACACCAAAAATAAGTACTACAAATAAATAAACTAATTCCAGCCATAAGGGAAAGAGGAAATTTAATAACATTGACAAATACAATTGTTTTGTCTTTCTTTCAATATTTGTATCAATTAAAAGACAAAATAATATCCAACACCTAGGTTATTTTGCTGATGGTATGTCAAAAGAAGAGCTGAGACTTTGGATAGAATTAATGTAAATAGCAAGTATAGTCCATTTACCAGATTGAAATGACGGTCTATGAATTAAAAAAAAATGTTGAATACTGTAAAAAAATGTAATGAAAATATGTTGCTCAAATTGGTGCTTTTTATTTTTTGTCACTTCTTCAGTTGTTCAAACTTTTTAAAAAGAAAAATATGTTCATTATCAAAATTTTGCTTCCTTCGCTGAGTCTCGTAGCGTTCAAAGAGTATATAATACCTACGGATAGTAGCGTTGTCATGAATTGTTTTACACTTATAATTAAAGTAATAATTTAAATGCTCCAAAATCAAATTTTAGTAGAGTTGAATCATTTTATTATTTCCAAATTTGGTTTACTGAAGTGCACTTCATGGTAATGTTGGTTCAACTGTCAGTCAGTTAAATAAACTGAATAATGTTGCCATATCTCTAAATTAAGTTCCTCTAATCTTGAGCAGTTGAAAATTTTGACAGTGAAACAACAAATAATTCTGAATGTGCTAATTTTTATTTACAAATTAAAAAATAGACTTTTACCACCTTATTTACAAAAAAATATTATGTACAATTTTGAAGTTCACGCATACCCGACGAGAAGTAGGTGGGACTTTAGACTGCCGCAGACAAACCTGGCAGGTACACAAAATAGTGTGTACTACAAAGGCGTCTAGTCTTGCCGCTTTTCGTCGCTTAGGTGCTGAATACATAAAACAAAAGTTTTTTTTTAAAATCGTGTGTTTATATTGTTTATATATTATGTTCTAAGACTATAATATCTGTTTTGCTTGTTTTGATACTATATTATTATTATTTTTTTTTTTCATGTTCTTTGATGTCTTCTATTGTGGTAGTGTGTTTTCCTTTTTTTTACTTTGTGTTTTATTGTTATTGATAGATACGTGTCTTTTTTGTGTGTTCATTTAGTCATCCGATGTTGATTTGTTTATTTTTATTGTTTGTTTTTATTTTTTTTTATACTAGATGTAAGAAATTGTATTTTTTTTACATCTAAATAAAATATATACAATACAATACAATCTCACATTTTTAACTTCATAATAAGAAATTTTAAAAGAAACAATTTAATATAATTGAATGAAACATGTCTTCTACAATTATTATTTTAAACAAAACAAACTGATTTCTGAGGTAGAGGCGTTAATATTGTGGAAATTCATTAAAATAATTAAAATAACTACACAACTACGTTTGATTCCACTCTGTTCGTTTTATTACACTAGTTTCAAGAACTACCATTCTCTAGTTTAAGCTTTAGTTTTTAACTCACCTGAAGAAGAGACTCACCTGGTAGTTCTTGAAACTAGTTGTGTAAATGAAAGAACCGAGGGGAATTAAACAAAGTTATGTTGTTATTTAATTTTTTTTTACAAACTTATTTTTTTAACGATTTAAGCAGATTTATCAGAAGTATTTTTTACTGATATTACAAAAGAAGAAAAAAAACCCTAAATGTAGGAAATATCCTGTTTTTAACGTATTACAACACCAAATGGAATAATACCAACTTATCCAAGAAGTTCACTTTAAAATTAAACGCATTGTACTAATTTCGACTATGGAATGCATGTATAGATAGTTTTACTGGGGGTCTATTTACTTACTACCACATAAAATGATATACATTTGATTTTTTTATTACAGCATGTCTTCTGAAAAATGGTTGCACTTTATAGAAAAAAGACCAGGTTCCGAATTGAAAAATTATTTAATGAAAATGAAAACAGAAGGATATCTTATTGTTGCAGCTGAACAGACATCTTCTAGTGTGTCACTTGATGAATTCAAATTTCCTAAACGTACTATCCTTATAATGGGGTATGTGTTCATTTTTAACATTTTTCATGTGTTATTTGTGTCCGACCGAAAGTCAGATTTTGACGGAAGCCGAATGTTCGGTCCTAAGAGATTTACTAAGAAGACTTTACAAAGAAATGTTATGTCAATACTGTATACAAAACATAAAAAAATATCGATGCAACCTATGGAAGAACTAATTATTATTTATGCAGTAGTATGTACAAACTAAAAAAATAAATACTCTGAAAGATTTATCAACTATATATTTTTTTTAAATGAAATAAAAAAATTACTACACATAACAAAACGTCCAGGTTTAACTGATCAAACAATGAAATTTAGCCAGTTTTAAATGTTTTTAGCGGCTGATACAAAACTTCTGCTTACTTTATGCCAAAGCCGAAGGTCCTTTTTTTGGTCAAAGCCGAATGTTCGATCGGACATTATATATGTGTGTAATTTACATTTTTAAATTTATGAACTCCAGTGAATAATAATAAATTAAGTACTAAAAAAAATTCTGAAATAATATTGAATTTTCTACCTGATAAAAATCAAATAAGTTTCATTTGGAAATTATTCAAGCTTTAGATTAATGCACATACATGTCACTAATATTAATTTATTCAATCTGTACACTCCTATGGTTTGGTATATCTAAAGTTTATTTTAATTATCATTATTATTCATTTCCGAAATAATGCTAATTCTATTTTGTAAATTCTTGTATTCTATTTTATATATTAAGTGTGATGATTATACAAATTACAATTTTACCTTTTTTTCAGGCATGAGAAAGAAGGAATTCCTTGTGATTTATTGAACTTAATGGACTTTTGTGTAGAAATTCCTCAACACGGAAAGATAAGATCATTAAATGTTCACGTAACTGCTTCCATTTTTATTTGGGAATACTTGAAACAATATCCACTTTAAATGAATTAATTTTCAATACAATATTAATTTGATTATTGTATATTAAAAATTTACACTTTTAGTGGAAAAAAAAGCAAAATTTGGTTTTTATTAACATTGTTTATAGAATAAACCTTTGTTGCACATGACGGCAGTTGGTTATTATACATATTTATACATGTAGGTTTAAAATTACTCTAAATAATTAAAATTGATTTACTATGCCCTTTAACACAGTATATCGCACTGTAAGTAAAATTTTGAAATATGTATTTTTAAAGCAAATGGTATTTCAAACTGTGATCTGCGGCTTTACTATTTACTGCAAATTTGATCCCAATTTCAAAATTTTCACGAAGTATCTACCTTTCTAACAGAGAATAATTCTGTAGGTAGGTATGTTTAAATCATAATAGTAAATAATTTGAATGTATGTAAGCGACAGGTAGGTAAGTTCCAAACGAATATTTGAAATTGGGATCGGATTTGAGTATCAAGAGTATGGCTACTGATCACCATAATATGAGAAGAAACTCTGCTAGGATATTGTTAATGTACCTGTATAGAACCATAGTTTGACTTGGTTTTACTGATATACATATGGAGGAACAAGGCAGACGCCTTAATATCTCGCTCAACGCCGACTCGACGGGGAGGATTCAGCTTTCAGCAAGGATTCAAATTAAGGGTAAGGTCCCGCTCGGCGGTAGCTCGCCACACTGATGAGATGGTGTAGCCGACATTGCACTTGGCGTGCAAATCGAACTGAAGTACTTTTAAGGGGCTATATAAACACCTCAATTTCAAATCAAATCCCTCAAATATGTTAAACAGTGTGTTTCTAGAAATAATAGTATAAGTCTTTTCAACATTTCTCTAGTGAATGTTCGTCACACAATTTTAAAATTCAGCCTAAATTCCCATAAATAAATGATAAAAAATATCCTTATTTACAGCATTTTTGTTAAATTACTCCATAACCATGTGTCGTAGAGAAATAAATCTTTTATAAGCTTAAAGAGTGCATAAAATCAATGTAAATGACCGATAAAGTTTTTTCATTTCAACTAAGGTTTGTTCTTTAAATGCAAAAAATCAACAAATTTGGGGTTTCCAATAATTTAAATCACGTATAAACCTTTTTTAACGCACGCGATATTTACCCTTACTAACGCGTAACTTCATAGTGCATTGGGCGGTTTTAATATATCATGTTTTCAGTCACTAAGTTTAGCATTATATGTCCTCTTAATGCGTGGTGAGGATTCACTGTCGAGTCACTTGTTATCGAATACTGTTGGACGGGAGACCCTCCCCATGACTGACAGGCCTCCACGTCTGTGGTTGGACTCTTAGTGGTAGTGGTATGAAATATACTTGATGGCAGTTTCTTGTTTTGTCTGACGAGCAGCCGCTCCAGGGATGAAAAGAGCTACAAACTCTAAAACGTTCCCTATGGAGTGAGGTAGGAGACTGCGAACGTTGTAAATACATAATTATATGGGTACAAAATACTTTGAAAAATGTAACATAATTCTTCTACAATATTCCTTTTTCGGTGTTCAATTCTTTCCTCATTACTTGTGATCAGTCTGTTTATTCTAATATTTTGTCTAGTTGTTGTTTTTGACATGGACCATATTATTATATCTACTATTGTACCGAATAGCCTGGGTTGGTCGGAAGAGATTGCCGTATAACAATTAACCAGCCTTTTTCGTTTCATTTCTTATCTTCAATAAGGATTAAATTAAAACATTGCTGGTTAGTTGGAAGAAATTGTCTTATGGCAATAAACTCGTCACTTGCGCAGGTTGCTAGGAAGTGTTTATTATTACTTATTATTTATTTAAAGCTTTTTGAGCATATGTGCACAATGGCGGGCTTATTGCCAAATGGCAATATCATCCAACCAACTATATTCATTTGGTGAAAAATATTGTATTTATGATACGTAAAAATATTGTATTTATGAAATTTATTGTATACAAAATATTGTGTTTATTTATTACCTTTAAAGTAAGAAAAAAATCCTAATGCATTGTATTTTTTTTTTGCCAACCAGACTGACAAAACGGACTTGTACTAAACAAATCACCACAATTGGTTATAAATCCATTGCTTGCACGGGGTGCAAGAAAGTGTTTATTGTTTTAATAGATTATTGTTGCTCCATCAAAACTAAAAAATTGTTTCTTGAGAAATCAGATACTTAATGGAAATAAATTTGTTAATACAATGCAGATTTTCTCTTTTAAGAAAATATTTTATTAGGATAATTGATGAAAATATAGCACTATTACATTGACTGGCAATCTTCTCACTGTACAAAAAAGGTATCTAGTTAATTTGATAAAAATTACATTATTCAATATCACTTTACCACACTTCAATCAGACTGTCATTCTCGATAGGTCAGTCTGATTGATAGTGTAGTGGCCGCCTATGATTTTCTTTGATCAAACCATAAACAATATCAAATTAATTTAATTATTACCACAGATAATATAGAATTTATTCTCTGTTTTGTCAAAGATTCCGTCAGTTTCCAGTTTACGTCATAACAAAATATTTTTATTTTAGTTACCTCGTTTAGGCCTAAACATATATAAAAATAATTATATTTTTTATAAAAGTATAATTTTGTTTATATTTGTGATGAAAATGATAATATCTATTTCAATAATACTATTTTCATAAAAAATGGAGGCTATGTCTGCTGATGATGATATGTCAAATGGAAAATCAAACGAAGGCGATAATGATAGAACTTCAGATAAAGAATTTCCGATGCAGGCCGAAAAAAGATTAAAAATGGACACTGGTGAAAAGCAATCTTCAGGTAATCAACCCTTTTAAAAATTATGGGTATACGCTTTCAAATAAAAATAGACATTGCTGCATGTAAACATTTTGCTTAGTATCTACCTAGTTTCAGTTTTAAAAAATATTATTCCGTCGTAATTATTTCATTAGATAAAATTAAACTTATTTTGTCTCGCGATGTTTAAGCTTTGTTCTGTTGATTTCTAAAGTAAGATCAGATTTTTAATTAAAAACAAAAAAATCAATGAAATATGTTTGGTTTTATAAATCTGGCTTAATAACTTTCCGGCTATAAGCTCCGGGTTTTGGCTCAATAACTTTCAACTGTTACTCTCAAATTTTCCTCACTATATCTGTTATTCAATAAGGTTATTTGATTCTTGTAACTGGTGTTAGGAGGACAGTTTTGAGAGGAAAATATATAATTTATTATTTTTGTGAAAGAATACTAAGTTAATTATTATCAAACATATAGAAAAATCATGTGGGTGCGCAGAAGATATATTTGGGTTTGTTATTTGTTTTGATCATGTGTTAGTGCAAATCGCCTCCCTCCAGGCTGAAAAATTTTAAGATGTTTGGAGATAACTATTTCATTTTCATGCCTATAATTATTTCATTTTTTATTTATTTTAAATTGCATTTCTGCATTGTTTATCTTATTTATATAATTTATTATTTTTAGATGAAGTGATGCCATCTGTTACTTTTGATAAAGAAGAAAATGTGGATAGTGGTATTTCTGTAGTAGAAAAATCTGAAAGCACGAGTAGCGATGATCCAATAGCCTCAATAAGCACTGAAAAGGCATCTACAGATGAAGGATTTGTTGAATCCAAGCCATCTACTAGTAATCATGTAGCAGTCGAAGGGTCTGAGAGACCTAGTAATAATCCATCTAGAGGTCGCAATTATAGAATTCGTAGGACCATATTTACCTCAGCGTCTGATAGTGATGATGATAATGTACAAATGGATTCAGACGATAATACTTTAGAAGAAACACAACCAAATATATTCAATGTTATAGCCGAAATTGCAGAAGCAAACCGTCCAATTTTAGAAGATTTGAGTGAAAGTAATTCACCACAACTAGGTATTTCTTTTGAAAAAAGTGATTCCGACAGGTAATGTTCATTTATAAACATGCATTATAATCACTGATTGAAAATGATATAACTATCTAGAAAAAGTTTAAATTTATTTACAAAATAATTTCACTTCCTCTCAGAACAAGGGTTGCCTTTTTGTTGGTGACAAGAAAATTATTCGAAAAACAATTATTGGAATGCTCAATTTTACGAAAAACAATTTTCCGAACACACAATTATCAGAAATTACAATTGTTCGAATTTTTATGACGTCATGTTGGTAGTATTGTGAGAGGAATAAACCATAGATTTTTATTATAATATACTAGATGAGAATTTTGTATGAATCGAAGTGAGGCATTTTTCCGGGGGATTTTTGACATTTTAGTACATCGTTTTTCCATAGAGAATAACGACTAATGTGAATTGTTTTGGGATTTATTTGTCGTAAAGAACACTTTTTTTATTTAGATTTAGAGAAAAGTTATTTAGGATGTGTTGAAATGTAAGGAAAACTGAATTATGTTGTCAACCAAAACGTCAAACGTGCGATATTCCATGACTCACTTTTTGCACGGAGTACTACATCTACATAGTATATATATTATGTATAATAAAAATCTATGGAATAAACAACATGGCGACGCACCGGGCTGTCAAACATCAATTATTAAAAATGTGCAAACATACGTACCCAACAATAATACAACAAGTAATAATAGTCTTCATCGAATATATGTTACTGGCAACAAATATGTCAAAGGAGGCAACATAATGACACAAAAATATATTAAATTCGGTCAATTGGTTTTCCAACAAATGTTAGTTGGAATAATTTGCTTTCGGACAATTGTCATTCTGATAACTGATTTTCGAAAAATTGTTATTCGTACAAATGCGCATTCGAACAATTGTGTTTCGAAGAATTTTCATGTAATCCTTTTTGTTCAGATACCGGAAGAAAACTCAGTGTCCCCGTGCACAATACAACTTTTTTCACATTATCTTTCACCATTCAAGCAGCCTGACTTTGTAATAATATCCCATTGCAACTTCAAGATTCATTATCACTTTACACTTTCAAAAGATATCTGAAGCATCATTTCCTTCCAAATAACACTTTATTATCTCCTTATCTTATCCCTTTCTTTCCTCACCTACTTATACTATTTTCTATCTTTTTTATATACATTTACATGTTGGTAGCATGCAAGAAGTCAGAGAATGCGGGTGACAGTTTTTACTGTGCAGATTTTTTATTAGTTGATTCAATTTAGAGTATGTACTAAAATTGATTTGTGCGCAGATGATATTACCTGCATTCTTTCACTTGATGAACTCTAAATACTATGTATGTAGGTATAAACATTATAAAAAAACGAATTGAAAAAAAAAACAAATTTAAATTAATATAAACAAGGAAAATATCCAAAAAGAAGGAGAATGTAAATAGAAAAACAACAAGGAACACATAAAATATTATAAGAACTTTATATGTTCAGCACCTAGGCAACGTAAAGCGGCATGACTAGACATTTCCTTCACACATTTTGTCAAATCATTATACTCAACTGAAAACCTTTGTAGCACACACTATTATGGTTGAGGCAGTCTAAAGTCCTGCCGACTTTTCGTAGGGTAGGTGAGACTTCAAAATTAAAAAGTTTATTTATATTCAAATAAGACGGTAATAGTCTATTTTTCAATTTTTAAATAAATATTATCACATTCAAAATTATTTATAACTATACACCAAAATTATATCAACAAACGGATTTGGTTGGTTGGAAGATATAATGCTGCCATTGTGCACCATAATTGTGTGCAGAAAGATCAAAATATTTAAATATCCTGATTGCATTGCATATTGCATTTTGAATAAATAACCTGACACCACAAGACATTAAAGAACTGTGTCAGAGAGAAAAGAGTCTGGATCTCTGAATAAGAGTCTCTGGGAAACATCTCACACTCAGGTCGTTTGGATCAGAGTATGGACAGCATAAACAAGGAGGCGGCTTACTATTGATCAATGGTTTGGTGTGAGTGGTTTTATAAAGTGGAACTGATTACCTCCTGATGTTTGTAGTGTTCAAAGCAAGAGCACTTTCTTTAAAATGAGTCGATGGCAGATCGGTTAGTGCGCTGGGCTAGTAATCCAGTGGTTGTGAGTTCGAATCCTGCCTCGATCGATTTCGTTCACCTATAGCACAAGCATTTATATGCTTATTTTAGGGAACGTAGGAAGATGTATATAATATGTGCTTGTTGAACAAGGACATATTTTTTTTTTATAAAAAAAATAAAACTATAAAAGATTGATAAAAATCTCTTTGTTTCGTAGAGCATCATAAGACTAAACTATCAATGGTCTTGTAATGATTCTGAATCATTAATAGTTACTATGAAAATTCTTCATTATTTTAAGCTGATATTTATTCAATGTTCAAAATTGATATTAAACATGCATATTTTTTTTAGTTCAAATGAAGATGAAGAATATCAATTTGGTGGTTCCAATGTTGATACAGATTCTGACGGATGGAGTGATATGGAATCTTCAACACACAATGATGATTCAAATTCCGATCATGAAACACCTCAAGTCCTTTTAAAAAGAAAACCGAATCATTCTTGGAATGTTATAAAAGGTTACTGTTTTTTAAACTTTTAACTTTTGCAGATCCTAAAGCAGGTTGCAGACCAAAAGCTAAGCTAAGTTAGTTTATCTTTTAGCTCGCAAGTATGCAGACCCCAAACAATGTGAATAAGCTAAAATAACTTATCTTAGCTTTTGACCTGCGACCTGCTTAAGACCAAATATATTAAAAAAAAGCAAGTTTTAGACAATTTTTTGTTTTTGCTAAAGCTAACAAACAGAAGACTTATCTTTTATTGTTTGATTTTTTGATCTTCCTTTTCTTCTCAGCTTAATCCCGTCCACTCCATCTCCTTCCAAATTACTCTATCTTGTGCTCTAAGCATCCAATTGTCACCAGCATTATGGCTGATGTCATCATGGTTTTAATTCGCGGTCTCCAAGCTAACATTACATATCTTTGACCATCTTTCGGTGTACCTAGCCTGTGGCCTGCCCATCTCTATTTCAGGGTTACAATGCGTTGAAAAACATCAACCATTTTTGTTCATTGCCTGATGGCGTCATTTCGTACCCTGTCTTTCAGTCGTAATCCCAGCATAGCTTTTTTCATGGTTCTTTGGGTGACCCTTAATTTTTCGTCACTTTTCTGGGTCATTGTCACAATCTCCATGCCATAATTCACTATTGGCTGTACACATGTCTCATATACCTTCCATTTCTGGTTGATGGGAATTTGGTGATTTTTGAAAATGTAGGATAATTTCACAAAAGCTGCCCAACTTAATCCAATTTTTCTTTTTATCTCAATCGTTTGGTTTTCTCGGCCTGTTTTCGTTATGTGTCCCAAGTATGCATACTCTTGAACATTCCCAATCTAGATCTCATTCACCGTGATCTGAGATCTTTTTGTGACCATCACTTTTATCTTTGCTATGTTCGTGTTCAGTCCAACAGCCTTGGATGCCTCATTTATTTCTTTTAGTATTTCAGTTAGTTCTTTAGAGATGCAGCGAAGTATTCTAGATATACCACCCTAATTGAAACTGTACAAGAACGCTACTATCCAAGTGAAATTAAACAATGATTGGATAACAGAAAAAATGCAGATCAAAAGAGGAATCTGGCAGGGAGACTCTTCAACTTTTTAAACTAAATTCTTGTTCAAAGCCAAAAATTAAGGTGTGTTTATGAGTATGCATGGCATTTATTATTAAAAATGTATTTGAATTCCCTTTCAGAATTGATCAACAGAGAAAGAGGAGCAGGAATGCGTAATGGACAAAGTGGGCGAACCGATGTTTTATTCGAACAAAGATTTTATGGTTCCCTTCACACCGTAGAGAGATTAGAACTTATGTATAAATTAAATAAACACAAAGGTTGTGTTAATTCAATTAATTTTCATCCGGAAGGTTTGTGTGTTCATTATTTGGAATTGATAATTCACGACCATTTCTTTTTAGAATAAAACTTACATAAGAAGTAGTCTACTTGACTTTTATTCAAATTGTTTTTACAAAATTGCCATCATTGTGATTCATAGTTTTCTCTTTTGAATGATTTTTTATGTATAGTTAATTTTTTTTTGTTTATAAATTCTTTTTGTGTATAGTATGCATTGTAAAACATTTGTTTTCGTTTCAGGTCAATTACTTGTATCTGGTTCCGATGATCTCAATATCATTATTTGGGACTGGACAACAAACACTTGCCGTCAAACAATCAAATCTAAACACAAGTCAAATATATTTCAAACAAAATTTTTGCATCTCAATTGCATGAGTCAACTGAATATTGTATCGTGTGCCAGAGATGGACAGGTTGGTATAAAAAAGAAATACCGAATATATTTTTATATGATTAAGTAAGCTACAGTGGTTTGAGCCATTATTATTTTATTATGAAAAATTAAAAAAGAAGAATGTAAATTTCAACCTTCAGTTTGCATTGGTTCATTTGGTTGAATATCATGGGTATAATTAGTCTGCCTTCGTGGCTCAGTTGGCTAGGTATCTGACTGCTGATCCAAAGGTCCCGGGTTCGATCCCCGGTGGAGACACAGTTTTTAATTGTGTTTTCAGTCTGGACCTGTTAGACGATTAATACCGTAGTCTCCAGAATGTGGCAACTTGTTATTGGGTGTTTGTTAAATTAATATTTGACATCATACCTGTTAGTTGCCCGAGAAGTAATATAAAATAAATATGGAGTGCTATAACATCTTAAGATATTATAGAACTCCATAAGATAATTATATCCATGATATGGGTAAACATGGATGGTTTTGATTTCGCCGGTTGACCAGACTTACCCCCCTGGGTTTGATTCCTTGAGGAGACACACTTTTTAATTGTGTTTTCACAATGAATATCATAAGTATCCAAAGTGAAACTTGTTAACGGGTGCATGTTAGATTAATATTTGACATAATACCTGTTAATTGCCCGAGAAGCTATACAAAATAAAGTTAATCGCTAAATTTCCATGTAGAATATCGTTGATCGATATTCTGTCAATTTGATTTAATCATTTTTGATTGATAGACCAGATACTTACAGGTTTGTTTTATTTTATATTGATTCTCTATCAACCAACAACAGGCATAAATATTCGCAAACATCTTGAGAAATTTCAGAGGAAAGAGGGACAGTTTACACAGATACCAACCAAGCAAAAAAAAAAACAATTTGCACTCTGTGCAGCCCACGTGATTTCTCAAGTTATTTACTGAATCGAATCTGAGACCTACATACAGCTCATGAGTCAGATGTTTAACTGAGACACAATATAGAATATTATATTAATAATATTATTTATCATTTGTTGTCAATTTTTAGGTTCTTCTCATACAAGTCCCACCAAGTGGTGGCACAGTTTACAAAAGAAGGTTAGCAATGCATTCACGTCCCGCTCACAAATTGTATGTAAGTCCAGCAGAACCTCATGTTGTAATATCATCTGGAGAAGACGGTCAAGTCTTGCTATCTGATGTCAGACAGGAAGGAACTAACAAGTAATTTATTTATAACATGTTAACATTGGATTTTTATTTAAGAAATGAATTAAGGGGACTTGTATGATTGATTATGTAGTCGCCTTTTTTCCTGGTTTTTAATACCAATAGAGTATATTTTCACCTTGTCTCTATTGAGATAAAGTAAATTTTCTTTTGAGTTGTAAATATTTTTAGTACATATTTTCATCATACATGACAGTAAGAATTTAGGCCCGAATTATAGATTCGTTCTCCAGATTGAGACTGGTCTTGAGCACACATTCTCAACCAAAATGGTTTTAAAGATAGAAAAGTCACTGAGCTTGATCTCTTTTGAAATGTATAGAAGAGTTTAGATTGCTTCGAGACAGAGGGAAGGAATATACGAAAAAGAGTTGCATATAGACAGGGACGAACTTCGCATTCATTACTATTTTGGCGTTTACATTGTTAGCGGTACTAAAACGGATTGAGTACTTTATTTAGAATCTTCCGGTAGTAATTTATGATTGAAATGAAATTTTGTATGATTTCAAAAAATTTCCCGCAAATCCAGCAATCATCGTGTTGTATCATATTTTGAAATGGCTGGCTTTTTTTGATGTATTGACTAGGTACACACATTTCCATAATATGCTATATTACAACTAGGTAAATGAAAAAGTATTTCTTTTTTCTCTTCCGAATAAAATGGCTGACATTTTCACTATTTAATTCATTGAACATTTAATTAGGTATAATATTATGTTGAATATTAACACAACGAATTGTCGAAATATCTAAAAATAGCGTTTCCAACTCGTGCTACCAACATAACAGCGCTGAAATTATTGCCATTCACGAAAAAAGTATTTGTTTATAGAGCTCCATCCACATTTTATCCAAGTACGCTTTCTCAAATGAGATGGAGTATGCATTTTACTTATAATACTTATTTTCAAGCATGATCTCAAGATGGTCTTGAGATGACACATTTGGAGAGCGGTCTTGAGAATTATTCAATAATTTGGGCCTTAGAGTCTTTGTAATTAATTAATTTAAATTTGAATTTACATACAAAGTCGAGAAAAAAATCATCTGAATCTACTTTGTAAGGAAATTCACATCAATTCATTATTCAGAAAGGGAATTTCATGTGTGTGTGGCTGCTGTTACGTTGTTAACTGAAAAGTTTTACAGTAAAAAAAAGAGTAATCAAACAAAGAAATTTGGTAAATTCTATAGAAGTTTTGATCAGTTTTTCACTGTGTAAAACTATTGTTATATTATATTAATTTTATTTCGTTAACTACACAACGATTAACATGTGCATTAATGGTGTTTTATTTTTAATAATTTTGTTACTATAACAAAGGATATCTGTTATAAAATGTTTATATATAATTATAAATGTTGATATCATGTCAAATGTTTAATTTGCAGATTGTTAAAAGTACGCAATTCAGGTACATCTGTGGCTTTGTATAGTGTAGCTGGTCATCCATTAGACATTAATGAATTGTGTGTTGCGGGACGTAATCGTCATGTCAGACTGTATGACAGACGTAAGGCTGGACAAAATGCACAGCCAACCAAGACATACTGTCCAGAATTTTTCCTTAGAACTGGTGTAAGTATTTTATTTGTATATATGAAGATGAAAAAAAATTATATGATATGAAGACAAAAAGATAATTTATTTCACAATGTTGTCATTTTAATTGTAGAGAAATTTAATATTAGCTGTCACACTGCTATTAAAATATGTGTAAATGTAATTATCGTGACTTTAGAATCATTCATGGCTCCACAAATATTTTTGCTATAGTAACTTTTGATTAACTTGTGGCTTCATATCACTTTAGTTTTGTGGGAATTGAGTGATACGCGTAACTACTGATAATAAATGTATTTATGAGATTCAATATATAAGAAATACAAATGTCTATGTAAGTAAAATTAGTGACGTGAGGAGATAATGCTGGATGGCGACACGGGGCCCGCGCGGGAATGACTGGCTGGCTCGCTCATCCGCGTGTCCTATGATCCCGGCTGCTTGATCAAAAGATGACATCATCTATCTCTTCATTGGCTGGCGAGTGTCATCTGACACTCGCTGATAAATATTATCTTGTTGTTTGTAGTCGAATGCAGCGACGCTACATCACCCTCGCCCTGGTAACGGAGTTACATGTGATAAAAATTCCGATGCGTTCTGAGTCCGTTTCTTATCTCACATGTTTCGTGGATATGTGTCAGCAGGTTATTACCTTGGCCCACTGCGTTCTTGTTTAATAAAACAATGAAGTCCATTGCACTATTGTAACTTGTAACACAATATGTTAATGTTTTGTTATGCGGTGTTATTTATTTAACGGTATTTACACTATGTTTAAAACAATTACAGCTACTTTTCATTTATTATTTTATATACTTTAATGATTTGTTATTGTTTGTTTATTTATGGTTGTTTTGATTTCGAATGTTTATTTGAGTTAGAAGGTTGTTCACATTGTCACACTTTGTTTTTTTTTTTAAATTTAAGTCAGTTAGGATTGTTTTTGTTTTCACTATGGTACATGTCTTGGTAGGGGAGGTATAGGGCCCCTTCTGTTAAAATTTTCTTCTAATTGCTTCGTTATCGTTTTCTTTAGTTTTTCGTATGCCAGGTAGCCTACTCCTGTAAGTATTGCTGTACAGACTAGGATGAAAGACGCCACGTTTATCCTGTCCATATGCGAGGTTTCGGCTTGAGCAGATCCTGCTGCAGTCTGTGCCACGACGATTTCTTCTTTGGACTCTGTGCTGCCCATGTTGTTGTCGTGTTATATTAATACGTTATGAACTGTGCGCGTTAAATGTGTCATTATTTATCAAAGAAGGAATGAATGTTCTAGTTAGTCATTTGTTTGAATGTGCTGACCTCGTAGTAATTGTTTCGGTTCGCGAAATCACACATTATATTATAATATGTATATGATTCCATTGTGTGATATTTTCGTGGGAAAATAAACGAAATGAATTTAGTTTCTTATTACGGAATGTGGCCAAGAGTTAATTGTAGGTGTCAGCAATTGAATTCACGGAATGCCTGGTTCACAAAAAAAACTTTACCTGTGTACCAGGTCACTGCAATGTCATTTGTGAAAAACAACGTATATTTGCACTTAATTATTATAATTGTTCTTTTTTTTTTTTTGTAAGTATTATATTTCACTGGAAACGTTCCGGGAAATGGACTTTCCTCCCATAACGGGTTACGGTAACAGGGTTGGTTGGTACTACATGTGTTTGCTGTGGGTTTCCTGGAGGGCTATGTGTTCTTGTTGAGAGATGTGAGCTTGGCGCCTGTTCATCGAGGGTATCTTCTATTGCGATATAGGCTGGTTTTACTCTGTCTATGGATACTGTTATTTCCTTATCGCGGATGTCCAAGGTAAGTGTTTTATCTCTGCGGCGGACAACCCTGAAAGGCCCTTCGTATGGGGGTTGCAAAATCCCTCTGACCATATCTTTACGTACGAAAACGTGCGTCGCCGTTTCAAGGTCCTTGAATATGAAGGGTTTTCGTTCTGTGTGGTGTTTGGCATCAGTAGGTCGTAGATCCTGGAAACTTCTGCGGAGTGTTTTTGCAAAGTCGCTCGCCTCCCCCATTACTGCGTGTGGTTGTTCCGTCAGAAACTCTCCCGGTAGGCGAAACGGCTCCCCGTATACCAACTCGGCTGAAGTGGTTTTAAGGTCTTCTCGCCATGCCGCGCGGAGGCCCATGAGGACCGTGGGCAGTGATTCCGTCCATCGCTCTGTTTGATGGCAACGGATAGCAGCTTTTAATTGTCTGTGCAGGCGTTCTACCATGCCATTGGCTTCTGGATGGTAGGCTGTTGTCCTGAAATGAGTCGACCCTGCCAAACAGTTAAGTTGCTTGAACAGGCGGGATTCGAACTGTCGGCCTTGATCGGTAGTTATCCTTGCAGGTGTGCCGAAACGTGCGATCCATCCTGCGTAAAAAATGCGTGCCACGGTTTCAGCTTCTTGATCTTGCATGGGGAACGCTTCCGGCCATCTTGTAAAACGATCTACGCATGTAAGACAGTACCTGTAACCTTCCGATGGGGGGAGAATAACGATATCTATATGAACATGCTCGAATCGTGCCGATGGAGGTGTGAACGTCCCGCAGGGTGCTGTCACATGACGGGTGACCTTATTTTGTTGACATTGTATGCATTCTTTCGCCCACTTCCTACAGTCTTTGTTTATGGAAGGCCAGACGAATCTTGCTGTCATCAGTCTTGTGGTTGTCTTAATGCCTGGGTGTGCTAGGCCATGAATATACTTAAAGATTTGTTTCCTAAGTTTTTTGGTAACGAATGGTCTTGCTTTTGGTGTTTTGATGTCGCAGAAAATAGCCGTATCTGTGCCTGGAATCGGTATTTGTTTGAGTTGGAGTGCCGTTCTATCATCGTGTAAATAACTTTTTAGTTCTTTGTCCTGAGTTTGATCTGCTGCGAGTGCTTCGAGATCAATAGCACATTCTAAGGATTCCACTCGTGAGAGGGCGTCGGCTACAATATTTTCCTTACCAGCTATGTGACGGATGTCCGTAGAGAATTGAGAAATGTAATCTAAGTGTCGAAATTGTCGTGGCGAGCACTTGTCTAATTTTTGTTTAAAGGCGAAAGTGATTGGTTTGTGGTCAGTAATTATCGTAAAAATGCGCGCCTCTACCATATGTCTAAAATGTTTGATGGCTAGATAAATCGCTAGTAATTCTCTGTCATACGCTCCGTATTTCGCTTCTGCCGGGCTTAGTTTCTTTGAGAAAAAGGCTAAGCGTTCCCATGTGTTGTCAACCTTTTGCTGGAGAACTGCGCCTACTGCGGTATCTGATGCATCTGTAACAATAGCTAGATGTGCGTCGTGCGTCGGGTGCTTTAGCATAGTCGCCTCGCAGAGTGATTTCTTGCACTCCTCAAAGGCTTTGGTTGTCTCTGGGGTCCAAGGAACCGGTTGTCTTCCTTTTGCGTTATTCTGTAGAAAAGTATTGAGGGGAGCCTGTATGTCTGCTGCTTTAGGTATAAAACGTCGGTAGAAATTTAGTGCACCGAGGAATCGTCGTAATTCTTTAATAGTTTTAGGGCGTGCGAAATTGGCGATCGCTTCTACTTTGTCTGGTAACGGGCGTGTCCCGTTGCTGGAAACAAGGTATCCCAGAAATTTTACTTCTGGCTCGCCGAATTTGCATTTAGCTGCGTTAATAACTACCCCGTAATGTTGTAAACGAGTAAAAAGTGTCTTGAGATGTGTGAGGTGTTCTTCTTCGCTGTCAGATGCTATAAGAATATCATCTATGTATGCGTATGCGAAGTCGAGTCCATGTAGCACTTCGTGAATAAATCTTTGGAAAGTTTGAGCTGCATTGGAAAGGCCGAAAGACATGAAAGGGAATTCGAAATGACCGAATGGGGTCGTAATCGCTGTTTTCTGTATGTCCTCCGGCGCAACAGGTATTTGGTTATATGCCCGGACGAGGTCAAGGGTAGAAAATAACTTTTTGTTTCTTAGGGTGTGTGCAAAATCTTCGATATGTCACACTGGATATCGGTCCGGTATTGTCCTTGCGTTCAGACTGCGGTAGTCTCCGCATGGTCTCCATTGTTTATCTGTTTTGGGAACGAGATGTAAAGGCGATGCCCATGGGCTCTCCGACGGACGCGCGATTCCAATTCTAACCATTGCGTCAAATTCTTGTTTAGCCGCTGCCAGTCTCTCAGGGGCGAGACGTCTAGGACGCTCTGCGACTGGTGGGCCCGGGGTTGTACGTATGTGGTGCTGTGTAGAATGTCGTGGTTCTCGTATGGTGCCGCAAGGGCGTGTAAGGTCAGGAAAATTTAATAGCAATTGGTGAAATATTGTCGTGCCCGTGACGGTTTTGATGGAAAGCGTGTTTACTACTGAACTGCGACCGAGTGAAGTCAGGTTTGTAATCTGATCTATGAGTCTTTGATTGCGTATGTCGACGAGTAAATCATAGTGTGCTAGTAAATCACTGCCGATGATGGGACGTGTCACATTCGCGATCACAAATCTCCACGTGATGTCGCGTCGAAGTCCCAAATTAAGTGTCAAAACGATGGTTCCATATGTTGCGATTGTCGTGCCGTTTGCTGCAGAGAGGGTATAGTCCGTTTTTTCGCGGTGGCCGTGAACTTTAGATCGCGGAAACACACACACGTCTGCTCCTATGTCTATGAGAAAGGGTAGTTTTGTTGTTTTATCTGTTACGAACAAACGGCGTGGGAACGGGCTGTTGTCGCTAGTCGCCATTAGTGACTGCCCGAGTCGTTTCCCGACTGCGGTGTATGTTCGGCTTTATCGCAAGGCGGTGTGCACCGCTGGGCCTGTGCACCGAATCGTTTGTGATACCAACAAGTAGATTCGTTGGTCCATGCCTGCCCACGCCTGCTAGGTGACGGGCTCATCTCACTTCGTCGACGTGAGTCATATCGCTGTCTGGAATATGATCTGTTTGGTGTCGGGTAGCGGTCGCGATGTTGGCTTCGTCTGTATTCCCAAGGCGTGTTATCAATTCTGCGCACGGCTGCTATCTCGTTCGTTACTGTAGTAGCGAGGTTGTCGAACCGACCAACAAGGCTCTCAAAACGGGAGGCGAGAGATAATTCCGCCTCCGCAATTATTGGTGGTCTGTGTGCGGGGGCGACCTCACCCACGGCATCCGCTGTTTCAGCCATGCGGTCCAGCGTCGCGTCTTTCTGCGTAGCTAGAACTACTTGCATATTGTGTGGGAGTCGGCTCAACCAAAGCGTTTTGAGGATATCATCCCCAATGGTTGTCCCAGCGAGTGCTCTTAAATGGAGGAGGAATTGTGAAGGCTTTCTGTCCCCAATCTCTTCGTGTTCCAGCAAACGTCTAGTTTTTTGTTCCTGTGTGGAACTTAGTCGGCGGATGAGCTCTGATTTCAGCTTTTCGTACGCCCCGATCGCTGGTGGATTGACTACCAAGTCGCGTACTTCGGTAGCCCAGCGAGGCTCTAGGGCTCCTAAGATGTAGCCGTACTTGGTCTTGTCGGCCGTTATCCCGCTCACTTCGAAACTACTTTCCACTATGTGGAACCACATTTCCGGGTTGTCTGGATAGAAAATGGGTATCCTTACTGAAATACGACCGACGGTTTCTGTTTTCTCTGGCGCGTACATTTTGTATTTATTAGTTGCACTTTTCACTTGAGTTCGCGTAAATTCCTTGTTTTTATTTCGGGTTCACCACTGTGGGAATTGAGTGATACGCGTAACTACTGATAATAAATGTATTTATGAGATTCAATATATAAGAAATACAAATGTCTATGTAAGTAAAATTAGTGACGTGAGGAGATAATGCTGGATGGCGACACGGGGCCCGCGCGGGAATGACTGGCTGGCTCGCTCATCCGCGTGTCCTATGATCCCGGCTGCTTGATCAAAAGATGACATCATCTATCTCTTCATTGGCTGGCGAGTGTCATCTGACACTCGCTGATAAATATTATCTTGTTGTTTGTAGTCGAATGCAGCGACGCTACAGTTTCATAATCCTGACGTTTTTTTCTTTTTTAAATTATTATTTCTGCCAAACAAGTGGAAAAGGAATGTATTCTAGTAAAATTTTTTGTATAGGATTTTCTCAAACTTAAATGTGTATATGTTATATAAATAATATGATTTATGTCACAGGAAAATGGATCGAACAAAAAAACCAAATTTAAATTAACATCACTTTATGTAACCTGTGCTTTATATAATCATAATGGATCTGAAATATTGGCTTCATATAATGACGATGATATTTATCTCTTTGACTCAATGACAGATAAGTAAGTTACTAATAATCAATACCTTGATGAAATATTAAATAGTGCTCTTGTATTATTTTTATCATATTGATATTGTTGTATGTATGTGTTAAGTATATTATTAACTTAGAGTTTAGATGCCACCTAACTTGTTGAGCCTTTTCGCTGTTTGCACATATACCAATCAAGCAAAAAGACATAAATTTTCGATCTGTGCACCCACGTGATGGGTTCAATTTGTTATTGTCACTATCCTTTTTTCTTTTAATTTGAATGATGCATATACTACATAACTGCATTTTGATATCATATTTCCACTCTTCTAAAAGCTACTTCATTTTTAATATGTATATGTACTATACCTTATATTGGAGCTTAATTTGGAAACTTTTATTTTATTTCCTGTAGTGATCCAGCACCTGGAAGTCATGGTTTCACTTACCGTTATTCTGGTCATCGTAATTGTGCCACATTTAAAGGAGTCTCATTTTTCGGACCCCAAAGTCAATTTGTAGTATCCGGATCAGACTGTGGTAATATTTATATATGGGATAAAAAAACGGAAGCTATCGTTCAATGGATGATGGGGGATGAAGGAGGAATTGTAAGTCAATCATGAATGTATTGAAATAGTTTATATCGACATAATAAGAAAATATATTTTTTTTAGTATACATTATTAGATAATAAACAAGCTTTATATCAATCAATAAATCAATATTGGCGCTACAGCCCATTGTGAGCCTTGGCCTCCAAAATTTTTCATCATTTAGTTCGGTCCATCACCTGCGCTCTTCAGTTTGCAATGCGAACAGTATACTTGTGGGTTCAGTTGGTTAGGTATCTAACTGTTGATCCAAAGATCTCGGGTTGGATTCCTGGTGAAGACAGTTTTTAATTGTGTTTTCAGTCTGAGACAATTAATATCATAAGTCTTCAGAATGTGACAAGTTGTTATTTTTATTTTTTATTAAGGCACAGCCACCAATAGAGGCGGATTGTGATGGACAAGTTGTTATTGGGTGCATGTTAAATAATTATTTGACGTAGTACCTGTTTGTTGCCCAAGAAGAAAAAAAATAAGTAAAATAAATAAAATAAATAAGTAAATAAAATCATGTTATAAAAATAAGTTTCCTGAATCTTCAGAAAAGTCTGGTGCCACAAGGTGGAGTTTTGTCCCCCCTGTTATTCTCCATTTTTATTAATTCTATAACTAAGAACCTTAAATGCTGGTATCATCTATTCGCAGATGACCTTCGGTTGTATTTTTATTTCAGTCCCTCTGATATTGCCAATGCTAGTCTTTTTATGAACGAAGATCTTAATTTAACTCTTCCTGGTCATCGGAGCGTGGTCTCCTTATCAACCCTTTTAAGTCTCAAGCAATTGTTATTGGAAGTCCTCGTCTGATGTCCTCCCTTAATAATTTGCAACTCCCATCTCTTTATATCAATAATCAATGTATTCCTTATGCCAGGGCCGTGAAAGACCTTGGGCTCTACATTGATTGTAACCTTTCTTGGCATAAACAGATATCACATGTCAGTAAATACACCAATGCCATACACTCTAAATTAACCTAAAAATTTCCTTCCACTTCATTGTAAAATAATATTAGCAAAATCACTTTTCCTACCGTTGCTTGACTATGCTGATGTAAGCTATTTGGATGCAAACGAGGAACATGTCAACAAACTTGATAGCCTTCAAAATTTTTTCATCCGTTTTATCTTTGGACTAAATTTTTTTTATCATATTTCTCATTACCGTAATCTTCTTCACTGGCCCAAGATACAACATATCTTGTCATTGTTGTACAATTTCCTTTCTAATCCTAACTTACCTCAGTATCTCAAGGTTAAATTCACTTATCTTTTCAAGCCACGGGTGTCCACTTTGATCTGCTGAACGTACTTTACTATCTATTCCAATTAATAGTACTGAATTTTTTAGCTCTTCATTTGAAGTACAATCAGCAAGACTATGGAATAGTCTATGTCCTGATATTACGTCGGCTATCTCATATTCAAAAGGCTCAAGCAAAAACGTCTATCTGATAATACCTGATTTTTTTCCTCTCCTTATCCTTTTGTTTTCCTATAATTGCTATGAATTATTGTTCTTATATTCATTCTTTTTGTCTTTTATTTTTTACTGTTGTCTTTATAATCTTTTACTTTTTTTTATTTTTGTCATGTACAATAATGCCATAGATTGTATATTAACATTAACTCTGGTTGGTTGTACAAATTGCCGTTTGGTAATAAGCCCACCAGTGAACAAATTATATATGCAATAATTTCTTCGTATTACATTTATCGCCTGTAATTCATCTTACTGTAATGCTTTTTTTTATATTTGTAGGTAAATAGTATAGAATGCCATCCTCGTTGTCCAGTCCTTGCCACAAGTGGATTAGATAATGATATCAAAATATGGGTGCCTTCTAATGAGAGTGATCCCAAACTTCAGGGTTTAAGAGAAGTAATTTTTTTTTACTTTTTATCTGCAAACAATTATTACATTTAGATGGGTCGGTGGCAGAGTGATTAGCGCGCTGGGTAAGTAATCCAGTGGTCGCGAGTTCGAATCCTGCCTCGACCGATTTCGTTCACCTATAGCACAAGCATTTATTTGTTTATTTTAGGGAACTTAGGAAGATGTATATGTACTTGTTTAACAAGGAAAATATTTTACATTTTCTTGAACATTTCTTCTCGTATAATTTTATATGTACATTTTGTATCATATGTGTATATGGTGTGAAATATTATATAGTATTGAGTGAATCGACTCAAATGAACTTTGCTTGGGTTTGCTTCCCTAGGTCCCTAGTTATCTAGGTCGAAACTACATATGCCGAAACACATATGTTAATGAAAATCTAAGACATATTATTTTATTTACTCAAATATAAATTAGTCAAATACAATTAGGATTGTATTGGACCAAGTTTTATTGGTAGAATAGAGGGAAATAAAGGATACTTACGAAG
The DNA here is from genome assembly GCA_963576475.1 of Molanna angustata. NCBI lineage: Eukaryota > Metazoa > Arthropoda > Insecta > Trichoptera > Molannidae > Molanna > Molanna angustata. The sequence goes on from OY754971.1 coordinate 24,057,346, forward strand.
ATTTATTATACAATGATAAGAAACTAGACAATGATAAGAAACTAGAGAGAAGTTGATTTGACACTAGCTGGTGTGCTTCTGATTTACTACTTATATCGTCTCTCGACCCTGCTTTTATTGACTCAGCCATTGCTATCATTAAATAAGTCATTTCTGATTGGTCGCATGGTTACTAGGCACTGTATAGCCACAATTTTATAAATATTTTTGTGCTGTGTCAGGTCCCACAACATTGACTATCATTGTGGCGAAGAGCTCCCTGTCCTGCAGTGCTACTCATGAAGTTGATTAAAATAAGTTTAAGATTAGCTTCAGACTTTAGATATCTTTGAGGTTAAAATTAATTGAATAATTATATTAATTTATACAAAAATTTATCACAATTTCAATCTAAACATCAAGCTTAACATTTTTTTATGATTCAATAAAGAGAAATAAAAAGATTATATTATGATATATGTATCAAATCAATTGTGAAGGTTTAGGAGATGTTGTCAATACGACCCAATAAATTATCACAATTTGAAGTCTGAATATGATATTTTCTAATGACATCAACCATTATATATTATTAATGAAATTATTTAATTTTATCCATCTTTTTGTTTTATAGGTGGTGATGGAGAACAGTAGAGCACAGTTACGCAGTCCTCTGACTTTCCTTCCTGGACTGTACGGTGTATGGAGCAGAGATTTGTTCAGAAGGGACAATAATGCGAGAGATTCTGATGACGACGATACACAAAATGAACCTGGTGGCTCAGAATTCGATGGACACACTTGTAGACCATTTTAGATTACTGAACTGTGTAAATATTATCTTATTGAATATAATAATTATATATTATATTCTTTAAATAACTTTATTATTTTTATTGATTGTTGAGAAGTGTTTTTGTATAAAGTAAACTTTGAAGTTTATATTAAAAAAATATTTATCAAATTGTTATGTGACATAATTTGCATGTATATTTATATATTTTTTTGTTGCTTGCAGTGGTTATTTATATCAAAGTGAATTCAACAAATTCTTGTCACAGTACTAATGTATGTAATATAAGTGATTTGTAAATTAAAGTCATAGGCCACTATTTTTTAAAACATAGCAACAGTTTAATTTTACCTTAAAATTGTAAAAAATAATGGATAAGTTGATAAGTCGGATCCAAATGACATCTGTGAACCATCCTACATACATTATGTAAAAAAAAAATAAGTTTAGTTCATAATTTTTTTTAAGAGTTGTGTTAATTCAAATGCCATTATAACCCAATAAAATCAATAAGCGACTTTTTAAAATATAAATTAGCATTTATTGGATGTTGTTTCCATTTAATGGAGGTGTATACCTATGGTTCAAGAAAAATAAGTACCTAATCTCTTATAGCTACTCCTGGGTTTTAATTTGTGTATGTAATCATTGTCTGCAGATTTATTAGTTTCTGAAATAACATTTACATAGCAATTATATAACCTAGATGGAGTATTTCTTGATATATATTTTTAAGGAAAACACATATTTGATTGTTGACAGCATACTGCGTTTCTTTATACCTATTTCAGGTTGTTTCATTGTAAATTTGCTATTCATGTTTTTTTTATAAATCAATAGAAAATTAGTTTGTAAAACTAAATAATATCAAAACATACTATTGTTCTGTATGTTTACTGTTGTAAATAAATGGTAAAAAAGGCTCCCATTTACAAGTACTCGCATCTAGGTATAATTAAATATCTAAAAGTATGTGCATTTAAGCCAAATGAATATATTTTTATTATTTTATGTGTTAACGCCAAGGGGCCGGTCCCGTCAAATGGTTGAATCAAAACTCATGATTACACATATCATGGATACAATTATCTTTTGGAGTATGGATAGAACTCCAAAAGATAATTATATTCATGATATGGGTAATCATGAGGGATTTGATTCCACCGTTTAACAGGATTTGCCCTCCAGTTTGTTTTTATTATAATGGTATTTATTGTTACCAGTTCAAATCTAGTTTGATATTTTTTCCATAGTAAAATAAAACAATAATGTTTTCAGGTTTGTTACTTTATTTTTTCAAGAAATTGGAACTGTATATGACACATGTTATTGTCAGCTTGCGACTAAAAAAATTCACGGATAACAATTAACAGTAAATAAAAAAAAAAGTCATTTTGGGATGAACCCAGTTTTATTTACATACCTCTTTATTTTTTGGCAGACTTATTTTCATATTTATTTCTCCAATCTTATTTTTGTATTTTTTTTTTTCAATTTCAAACCAAACTCTAGTGACCAGTTGCAATTGAATTATGAAAATGTTCTTAGTACAGATAAAACATATCATAAATGTTCATATTTTTTTTATAACTGATTTATTTTTTATAACTGTGTGAAATAAAAATGTGATATGGATATTATTTTGAGTTCAAAGGTAATTATTATACGCAATAAAGTAGATGTTTCACATTTATAATAAACTTTTAAAAGATTAAAATAATGAATTTTTAATCAATTTGTTATACTTACTTTGCTTTTCGAATGGCTAGGCTCTTCTGCGCCCAGAAAAGGCTGCGTCTATGGAGCTCGTTAGAGCCTAAAATTCAAACCCCTAATAATATACAAATTTGTTATGTATATTATTGACTCTATTTTGGTTATTGTTACAGAAATACTATGCTCCCCATACTAATATATTACTCTATTGCCAGTGTAATTGTGGTCTTATTTTACCAAAGATAAAAGGAAGTAATTAGTGGTAAATTTGTTTCTTTATAATAAACAAGTTGGCTGTAGTAAACTTGTTTATCTTAAAAAATAAAAGCTCAGTTGGTTGGATATCTGTCTGTTGTTGGTCCCTGGTTTGATTCCTGGTGGAGACACAGTTTTTAATTATGTTTTCAGTCTGGATCTGGGAGACGATAAAGTCTCCATAATGGTAACTTATTATTGGGTGCGTGTTAAATTAATATTTGACATAGTACCTGTTAGTTGTCCGAGAAGTAGCACAAAATAAAATAAAACACATCTGCAGCACATTTAATTAAATTATTAAAAACTGGAATTTGTATAATTGTTGAAAACGATTATAAGATGCTTGTAGTTGGACATTACCGTAGCATAAATTAGCCAAAAATGAAACAAAACAAATACACTGATAACTTATTTTCTCTATATTATGTAGAGAATGTTGACACTTCTTGTATTTGTGAAAGTCAGTTGCTTCATAAAGTGAATTTACGAGTGTAGAATATGTATTAAAATCCATGACTTAAAATGAGAATCGTCAAAATATGGGGATTTTGTTTTATCTGTGATATAGATTAATATATTTTAGACTTGGTGGGATGTTTCTTTTACACCTTTCAATTATAGCATTTTTCCCCGTCATATTATCTATTTCTAATTATGATTTCCTATAATACTCAATATCGTTGTGATGGTATATTAATTTTAATTATGAAGGTCCTTATTCTACTTTTTGTGCCAACTTTAGATGAAATATTATTGTTTTGGAGCTGCGTTTAAAATGTTTGTACATAAAATTTTGTTATTCAAGTAGAGATTTATACATACATACATACCATCACGCCATGTCCCTTGCGGGGTAGGCAGAGAGAACCGAACGCCACATTTTTCTATCCTGGCACGCATCCCTCGCTTCGTCCACATTCATGCATCGTCTCATACATTTTTTTTTTTTTTTTGAGTGGCAGCTCTCCAAGGAGAACACACTTAGGCCGGTTGGCCCTTTGTGATACCACAGTGGGGTTGTCCTTCCCCTTCACTAAACCACATTGAACCAGCCTGAGTGGTTAATAAATGTCAGAACGTCGCTAATGTCAGCATACGCTATGTCCATCAGGTCATCGTAGAAGAAACTTCCCAAGAATTTCCTCCTATTTCTGGAGAGAGCAGGGCATTGACAGAGGAAGTGGACTACCGTCTCTTCTTCCTCTTCGTCTTGGCATGCTCTGCAATAATCAAATGCCTCTAAACCAAGCCTTCTGGCATGTTTTCCTATGAGCCAGTGCCCTGTTAATACCAATGTGACTCTGGCTAGTGAGTCCCTTCTGAACGAGAGCATCTCCCTTGTTCTTTTGAGATCATATTTTGGCCATGTTTGTTTGGCAATGGCACACGTGCTTTCTTCAGACCATCTTTGATTGGCACGAGTTATCGTTTTCTCATCGACCCGGAGTTTACATGTTGCCATGGGAACCCCGGGTCGATGATTTATTGTTTCTAAAGGTAACAGGGTACCTGCCCTGGCCAGTTCATCTGCCTTACAGTTACCCGTTATATCATTGTGACCTGGTACCCACATAACAAGTATGTTAAACCGCTCGGCTGCTTTGTTTAATGCTATGCGGCAGTTCAGGGCAACTTTAGAGGTCGTTAATGCGCCTCGCAGAGCCTTGATCGCTGCTTGGCTGTCTGTGAGGATACGGACTTCGCTGCCTTGCATTGCGGCCCTTTGTATCCATCCTATTGCTTCTTGAATCGCCAGGATCTCTGCCTGAAAAACACTGCAGTGGTCTGGCAACCTGAATGAGATATTGATATTTGGTTGCTCCGAAAATACCCCTCCACCCACCCTTCCGTCCAGTTTCGACCCATCTGTGTATATCACCATCTGGGCCTCACCATGGTGAATTGCGTTCTCCTTCCACATCTCCCTCGAGGGGATTTGGGTGGAGAACCCATTCTCGAAGAAGGGTTTGGGAATGGTGTGGTCAATACCTTCGGATGGTTGTTTGTACTCCTGAAGAATCATGGAGTGCCCAATATGAGTCCCCTTCCAAGGGTTAACATTATTCATTCTTAGGGCAGCGTTTGCCGCCATTTGTTTCCCAAGGAGGTCAAGCGGAATCAGGTGCAGGATGGTGTCAAGAGCTTTAGTTGGTGTAGTTCTTAGACAGCCAGTGATTGTCACTTCAGCTAGTCTTTGAACTTTTGCCAGCTCCTTAAGGTGTGCCCCTTTTTTCAAGGAATGCCACCATACCACCACCCCATACATCATGATTGGCCTTATGACCGCCTTGTACATCCAGTGGGTTATCTTCGGGTGCACTCCCCAGCTTTTTCCCACGATCTTTTTGCAGGTGTACAGCGCATTTGTAGCTTTCCGTACTCTCTCCTGCATATTGGGCTTCCAGTTCAGCTTCCTATCCAGAATTAGTCCCAGATATTTAGCTTGGGCTGAGATCTCTAGTGTCACTCCCTCCAGGGTTGGCAACGTGAAGGTCGGGATTACCCGTTTATTTGTGAATAGGACTAACTCCGTTTTCCTTGGGTTGACTCCCAACCCACTGCTGTTACACCATCGAGTTATCCTACCTAATGCTCTCTGTAAAAGAGATGTGAGTATGTTGGGAATCTTCCCCGACACTGCTATGGCGAGGTCGTCCGCATACGCGATTACCGTAACGCCAATGTTGTCCAATTCCATCAACAGTTCGTTTAAGGCTAAATTCCATAGAAGAGGTGATAGAACACCCCCTTGGGGTGTACCCTTCACTGGGTATCTTCTTATCTTTGAGCCTCCAAGTTCCGAGTTTATGACCCTATTTCTCAACATATGATCGATAAACTCTGTAAGCGAAGTCTCTATCCCTAGTTTCTCCAAGGACTGAGCTATCTTTTCGTATTTAATATTATTAAAGGCCCCTTCTATATCTAGAAAGGCTACCAATGTATATTCTTTGTACTTCATCGATTTCTCAATTTTCTGTACTAGAGTATGTAGGGCTGTTTCAACAGATTTCCCTTTACTGTATGCATGCTGGGACTCTGACCACATTGAAGGTTCAATTTTACTCCTGATGTGTGTCTCTATGAGTCTCTCTAGCGTTTTCATGACAAACGAGGATAGACTTATTGGTCTGAAATCCTTGGTTGTAGCGTTAGATGTTTTACCTCCTTTGGGGTATGAACACCACTTTTACTTCCCTCCATATTTTGGGGGTATAACAGAGTTCTATACATGCCTCAAAGACTGTCTCCAACCAAGGTATGACAATCTCTGAGGCCGCCTGTAGTTCCGCCGGTATGATTCCATCCGGACCTGGCGATTTGTAAGGTTCGAACCCAAATAAAGCCCAAGAAATTGCTTCTTTACTGAAAAGTCTTTGGGCGCTTCTTTGTTTCCTGGTTTGGTTTGTTGCTCTTGGCAACTCCTGCTTACATCCAGGAAAGTGTGTCTTAGTTAATAGCTCTAGTGTCTCAGAGCTGCTTGTGGTCCAGCTGCCGTCTTGCCTTTTTATGTACTCGGGCATTACTGGATCCGTTGCTAGGATTTTGCGAATCCTATTTCCCTCAGGGATTGTTTCAATCATAGTGCAGAAAGTTTCCCAGGAGGCTTTTTTCGCTGTTTTTAATTTGCTTTTGAAAACTCTTTGACTAGCCTTAGAGTTTTCCCAATTGTTGGTTACCTTGGCTAGATTGAATAATCTCTCTTTTGTCCACCAAGGTGGTCTCTGTCTTCCTTTAACCGTGCGAACCGGGCATGATACCCTGGTTGCCTGATTACAAGCATTGGTAAAGGTTTCTATCGTATCGTCCAGTTCTTCTATTGTGGAAGGTCTGGGCGGTATTTCTAATAGAAGTTCGCTGAGGGCAGTGTTATACTTATCCCATTGCGTCTTCTTTCTGTTACGGTACCTAATTTTGTCCGGCTTCTGAAGGTCCAGACTGAATTCTATGTACTGGTGGTCAGAGAAGGAATGGTCATCTGAGACTTTCCAATCTCTTACATATTGGGCAGCTTGTTCATTGACACACGTTATGTCCAGAACTTCGCGCCTTATTGCGGTGATAAAGGTTGGAGAATCACCTTCATTGCAAATTTCAAGGTTATTACACATGATATATTCAAAAAGTAACTCACCTCTTTCATTTGTGTCCGTACTGCCCCAGATCGTGTGGTGTGCATTGGCATCCGCACCTATGACCACTGGTATCTTCACATTGCCTGCTTTTGCGATAGCTTCTTGAAGGATACTCGGGGGGGGCGGTTCTTCATGGTCATGTGCTAGGTATGCAGAAACCATCCATATGGTTTGGGATTGAAGTTCTACTGCCAGCACTATGATGTCTTTATTGCAGAACTCTGTCACCATGAAGGCGTTGAGCTCTTTCTTAATGAGAATGCAAGATCTAGGTTTACCAGTTCCCCTTAAGTAAAAGATCTTGTAGTCTTTGGATTTTAGTCCCGCCACTTGGTCTTTTACCACCCATGGCTCTTGGACTAGAATTATGTCCTCTCCTTTCGATGTAAGTCGGAGGAGTAACGCAGCTGACGCCGCCCTGGAGTGGTGCAGATTAATCTGAACCACTCCCATGCAGGGCCCTCTGCTCCTCCGACCCATCAGTGGACTACGGAATAAAGTTTTATTCTTTATATTTTTGTACATTCTGGTTCGTACGGTCTTTCAGTCGACAAGGCAACCTCCAGACCTTTGTGTGTGAGGGGAAATAAACGTCCACCATGACGGCGCCCCTCGTCATGGCAAGTCCTAATCTACACTTTCAGATGCGGACAGGTGTCTGAAAGGCTCCGTTATAATACAGCCTGTATTACCCCCTGGCTGCAAACCTCCAATGGGCACGGTACGCATTACACCCTGGATTAGGGGGGATGATGCTCTTAGTCTGGTTCCTCAGGAATAGCCTTTCCGGTATGGGTGACCCTCTCCGGCATAGCCTAATCCTTCCTCGAAACTCGCAAGCCTCCTCGCCACGTCAAGGCGGCACCATCACGAGGAAGCGTCTCATACATGCTCGTCTATTGCTCACACTTCTAACATTTCCGTCTTTCAAAATTTCGTTCACATGGTCGTGCCATCCTTTTCTTGGGCGTCCCCAACCTCTCATTCCATTCCTTTCCGCTCTGTATATTTTCTTCGTCAGGTGCTCCTCATTCATTCTCCCCATGTGACCAAACCATCTTAATGTGTTCACTTTCATTCTAGTAATGACATCTTTCTTCATCTTACATTCTTTCCTTATGTCCTCATTTCTTACCCGGTCATACATCGTTCTATTACAAATCCTTCTTAACGATCTCATTTCTTTTTATTCTTTTTATATCAACGAGATTTATACATTGAGCTTAAATATTAATACAACACTCCAATCTGATTAGTGACTGGTATCGACACTTTCCTGCTATTGATTGAAACTTACCTGTACTTTTCACAAAGTATTAGAAACAAATTCTTCTCAATAACGATAGAATGAATTTTTAACCTTTAAGCGGTCGCACGCAGTCTGTGAGTCCACAGCGAACTTATTTTACTGATTATGCGCTGACTATACACAATAGACAGTTGCATTTCCGTGATATCCTCAGGGGGGTGAAGTATGTCCCCTCAGTACCCCAGTGACATTCATCGCAAGCGCACATATTCTTTTGTTTATATTTGCGGTCTCAGATTCGGCAATGCGACTGCTTATGTACTAGAAAAATCTCGAGTAATATTGAGAGCTGAGTGAGTATTTCATGATATTTGTATCATGAAATACTATCATATAATAACTATTACCCTATCATATAATAACTATGGTAAACATATTAAAAATTAAAACTAAGAAAGAAAATTTTATCTTGTTTTGTTATTATGTTGATTTATAGTTTTTCTTTGTGTCAGATGTCTAAAAAATTGAGATTTCACAGACTGTTAAACTATTACGTACAAATTAAAAAGTGATTACCAATTAATAATTAATCTTTTGTATTCGTTATTTATATAGGATAAAAGACTTTTTTATTATATGCTATATCATGGGCCCACATTAGTAAGGGCCCGTGACGCAAGTCTCAACCACCTTTCACCTGAACTCAAATACCTATACTAAAATTCCCATACAAAAATTGTACTGAAAATTTTACCTATACTAAAATACCGTCCCATACAAAAAAATGTATTAAAATACCGTCCCTACGAAAAACTCGCGGAACATATATACACGAACTTTTCACTTTTTTCCCCTCTTTACCTACGATCATCAAATTTTGCAGAGATATTCATTGTTTCGACAGAAATTATACCTCATTTAATTTATCAGAAATGATCATCTAGGGATCCAGATATTTAATTTTGAAAATTTAAATTTTCATACAAAATGAGAAAAAACTCGATTTCTGGGAAGATTAAAAATCATGTTTTTTACGTGCAAAAAACGTGGGTGTCAATAACAAAATTTAGCGGACAGAAATTATTCAAAGTTATATTATATCTTAATCCCAAACTTCTAAGACATCTGGAATTAAAATATAGTACCCTCTCAAAGAATCCTCGAGAGTTTTTTTGTTTTAAAAATCTGATTTTTTATGCGAGAAAAACGTCAAATATCTTATTATCGTTCCCGCCGTTAGCGTTAGTTTCCATTTTTAACACCAGGGGTCGAATTATTTATGTCGGTCTATGTCGGTCAAATCAGTCAAATGTCAAAGTACATTGTGGCATTATATGTACATTGATTGATATGTAATAACAAATATTTATAATTATGTTATATTTTGAAGTGACTAGACTTATTTATAATGATATTTTGCATACTTAATATATGAATTTATATAGATTATTATGAATACAACAAATAGGTACGTACAACTAAAATTTGCTGTTACAAGTTCAATTTACATTCATGTAGTGTTTGTATTTTCATTCTTTAATTATTGTTATAGTGAATTAATATTTTACTCTATTGTATAAGAAGTTTTTCTTTAACTCTTTCGGAACTCTTTTAGTCTATTGTATTGTATATTGGAAGTGCATTTATTAGAGATGCTAAGAATATTTAACTACTAGTTGCATGTAACACATGAGATCCAACTGTCGATAGCGATAGTATGTATAGTTGAAGAATAAGTACCAATCTATATACCCATAAATACAAATAATTATTGAATATTTTAAGATATTTTGTTTTCTACACAACACATGTAGATATCTACGTTTAAAAATAAGATAGGATAGGATTTAGGAGAAGATAGGATTAAAAATATGTCAAGATAGGATAGTATGGAGGTCAGTCCTTTTTTCCTACCCAGAATATGAAAACAGTATGATGGTATGCATGTATGTTTGGAGATTTGACTTAATGATACTTAGTATCAAACTATTAATTTTACTTTGATATTGTGTATAGGCCCACTGCCATACAAATTGTATGAGGCGATGTCGTCACTGAATTCATTTTTTATAAAAATTGTTAAAAAAAATTGAGATGTACTACTACAATGTAATATTTTTTTAGCAAACTAAATTATCTAGTTCTCTTGAACAAATCGACAGTTGGACTATTTGGTATTCGGCCAAATATTGCGAACTATTCGGCTGAATACCAAAACATGAAAAAACAAATCATATTTTAAGTATTACTCACATTTATTTATTTTAACAAAAATTCTGCACATTAAATATTTAAAATCTATCAGTTGTAAGTTTTGATGAATGAAAACAATTTTTTCAGCATTTGTTGATAGCAAACGATTGCGCTTTTCCTCATAAATTGTACCTGCTTTCGAAAATTATCGCTCACTATATACACTGCTACCTTCTTCTTATTCCCGGCCTTTTCCCAACTTATCGTCTATGAAGACTGTTGGGGTCAGCTCTTCTCGTCCTCAGGCTGTACACTATATACACTGCTACCGGGAGATGATAAATAAATCTTAGCAAATTCTGCTAGGCTTGGATACTGTTTTGCGTTTGCTGACCACCACTTGTAAAGGTCTGCTATCCGACCTAGGTGAACAGTTTTCATGTATAAATCAATTTCAATTGCAATTGAACTTTTCAATATATAATATATCAATATACAGGGTGTCCCATAAGTCAACGTATTCCTTTTAAGGGATGTTATACCAACTCATGACTCGCCAGAATATGCAAATATGACCTTGATAAAAGTTCCTTAGTTTTCGAGATATTGCCACTTTTACAAAGTGCCTGAAAATCTCCGCCTTAGATTGGTTTTTCGAGTGCCATATTTACAAATTTCAATTTTTTTTAATTCTAATTTATGTTCCACAATCTTGAATAACTCAGCTGTTGATCACAATCCAAAATAAAAATTAAACTTTTTTTGTTGGCAAAAAAAAAATTATGGCCCGGGTTATGAATTAAAAAAAAATATTACTCGACTTTGATTGTTCACACTGAAAAAAAAGATTATGACGCCAACCTGGCAAATTGTTGCAAAAGTTGGCGCAATTATTGTTATTTCCAAAATAGTATAACAATTACTATGTTTTACAGTAAAAAAATAGATATTGCTATTTTACTGCAAAATGAGCTGATTGTGAAATTATTTCATTTCTTAGGATTTCCGGTGTAAACACTTGCTTTTATTTATTAAAGTGACAAGGATTTATTTTAACTAAATAAAACATTTAAATGGCGAGTCATGAGTTGGTATAACATCCCTTAAAAGGAATACGTTGACTAATGGGACACCCTGTATACATAGAACATCAAATAAGATTCACTTTCAAAAGGACTGATATCTGACAAAACCCCTTAAAAGGGGAAAGTGACGCAAGTCCCTGTGTACACTTACAAAATGACTGATATAGGTAGTTGGATGTGACGCTCGTCGCTTGTAAGAACGCAAAAAAAAAATTAACTCTAATAAAATTTCAAGGCTCATACACAAAAAAAATCGACTCAAATTATAATAGTCATCAACATTGTCATTGGCCCGTCAGCCCGTTGTGGGCCTTGGCCTTCATCAGAGTCCATCGCCATTTCTCCCTACACTCTGCGGCTCTCTTCCAGTTGGTGAGGCCCAGCGCTAGTATATCAGCCTCCACGTCGTGCCAAACAAAGGTTTACCAGCGTATGTCACTCGAACCATATGAACGAAAACAATGTTTGAAAGCCGACCTAAAATAGACAGAAATCTTAGAAGATCTCAGATATTGTGGTCCGATGACATCAAATGAGGCGGTTTGGAGGCGGTTGGATGCGGTCTGGCCGATATAGAGAGCTGGGAGGTCTCAGGCGGAGGCCTATGCTCAATACTGGATCAGAGAGGGCTAACATGATGATCTGCAATTTGTGACGCAATATTTTTTAAGGTGTGGTACCTACTTAGATTATATATGATACAGATACCTAGTCAGCGCAATGAAAGTATGACAACTAATTGTGTAAATAAAAAAAACTAAAACTAAGAACAGTGTTCTGAGTTTCACTCGCTCGGCCGTCAATACAGTCATAGTACACGTAAAATCTTTTTTCTATGCAGCATACGTAGGTACACGTATGTAGATCTGCCGCCTCATATACACATGTAAATAAAACTTGTCATACATTTGAATTCGAAAATTATATAGCACGCGGCTTCTTTACCTTATAATTCTACAGTGTGGTACTATTATAATTTGAGTCGATTTTTTTTGTGTTGCGCTACGAGCATTTTGTGACGCAACATTTTCGTATGAGCCTTGAAATTTTATTAGAGTTAATTTTTTTTTTGCGTTCTTACAAGCGACGAGCGTCACATCCAACTACCTATATCAGTCATTTTGTAAGTGTACACAGGGACTTGCGTCATTTTCCCTTTTAAGGGGTTTTGTCAGATACAATATCATGAAATATTCAGTCATATTCTTAGATGCCTAAAGTTGTTCAGTGCAAGGGTGCGACTACTGGAAGGTTAATAAAATTACACTTTTTAAATTTATATTTTTAATACAATACACCATAGATTACTTTATAGACTAGGGCAACAGAATATAAATAATAAAACAAATAATAACAATATTCTAAAATATACCCAGTTTCTGAGCTAAACCAGCATAAATATGCAAAGTTGTTCCAGCTACGAAAAATGTTACAATAGCTTTTATCATCAAACCGACCCAAGGAGAGGATCCCAAAATAGAAATGACACTTTCCAGTAAAAGTCCTTTGTAAGGAGTCAAAATAAGCATTGCTATGACGGCTGGTACCAGTTTACGGTTGAGGTCGTGTCTTCCCCACAACCAAACTAATGTTGCAGTTGTTATGTGTTGAACCAGTGCAATATTTGATTCTAAACACTTTTGAATATATTTCCAATCAAATTCTGCTCCTCTAGCTCCAAACCACAGAAGTAATGCCCGAGTAAGTATCACCTTAAACAATGAAATATGCAATATAAACACAAGAGAAATAATAGGAAACAATAATAGTCAGTCATAGTAAAATGAATTGTTCCAGGTCGAAAGTTAATAAACAGAACTGGAACCCAGGAAAAAATGTTGTACACTGGACAATTTTTGAGTTTTCATATGCTAAAATGTTAGTCATAAGATTACAAATAAAGGAATACCTACTTTAGGCAATATACACAAGAATATTCTATAAGATATTAAAGAAATAGAACAATAATTCACGTAAAAAAACATTTTTTATAAGATTAGTTACTGTAATAAGTCCGAATTACCACCAGAATATAATGCAAGATTATGCAAAGCACGAAATTCGTAAAATAATTTTACAAAGAAATACATACATAATATGTATATTATAATCTGTACAGTAGATGAAAGTTAATCAAGATAAAATCTCATAAGTGAACTAGACACTCTTTTTCCTGAGAAAAAATTATAAGTTTTACAAATATTTCCCTTCATTTACACTAATAGACCAAGAGCCAATGACAGCCAAATTTACATCAAGGATATTATTACAAGGATACCACAGCAGGTAATGATGATTGTATAATATGAATCTTGAATAGTGGTGGATTTCAGAGATAACAGCCTTCAAAGTGTTGAAAATTGCTATTTTAACACGTCAGTATGAAGCGTTATAGTATAAAGTGTGACTTTTTTATATTTACTACGGAAGACTGTTTGAAATGACGCCTTTCATTGATAGACACTTAGGTTGGTGTAAGAGAGACCCTGACAAACACCTTTAAAGAGACAATGTAAGGTGTGATTTCTGATGTGTTAAAATAGCAATTTTTAACACTTTGAAGGCTGTTATCTCCGTAAGCCACTACTACTCAGGGTTCATATTATCCAATCGTTACTTGCTGTGGCATCTTTTACGGTAAAAAATCAGTCTATACTATGACAAGAATAAGTATGAATTTAGTATGGGCTCACTATACAAAATGACGTTTAACTAGTCTAGAACTGTGGGATTTTATACTATAAGCCACTTGGTGTCAGCAGATTTATGAATATGCTGGGCCATTGTAAAATATACTTGGTATAAATTTACTTGGGCTTATTTTAAAATTGAGATGTTTGTATTCATAAATAGTTTTCAAAGATAAATAATAATAATAAACACTTCCTTGAATCCTGCGGAAGTGGCGAGTATTGCCATACAGCAATAAACTCGCCACTAATAAAAAAAAATGTTGTTTGTATATTATAATATATAGTCATTTGTGCTAAAATATTGTTTTGAATACCAGTGAGCAACTATAGCACAAGCATACTAGCAAATTATGCCACCAGACAAAAGACATAGGTTAAATCAAAATACTCACTTCGGCACTTGCCCAGCCAATACCAGCAGTTAGAACTTTTGAATGTCCTTTTCCAGGAATACCAGCAAGAACTATGTACATTCCAACAAGATCAGCAATATCTATGGTAGACTTCAAGAATTCCTGAAATAAAATAATAATGTCAGTCATAGTGAAAATACAGATGAACATGTTAAATTTATGGTAAAAATACATTAGAATTGCATTTTTTTTGAAACGTGTCTATGTGATAGGAATTTTTGAAACTTTCACCAAAACAGCTTGTAAAAACGTTAGTGAAAGATGAATCCCTTCCATAATATTTCAGTGCAATATATTTATATGTAAATGATTATTTTTTTATTTGTTCCAGCATCATTAATAAACTAGAAAACTTTAAAGGTTAAATATTCTGCATATCGCTTCCTTTATGTGAGTAGTGAGTTAGCTAGACAAATAAAAAAATTGCGTTATTTTTCATTTTTTCAACAATTTTCATCATAATTGTTTTAACAAATAAAATGTCGAAAAATTTTACTTTTTCTTGAGCGAATATTTGTTACTTAAAAATCAGAAGTAGGCACGTATTTACACGAATAAAATTTATTTTCAAGTATAACTTAGAGTTTGAGAGTTTATTTCTTTTCATTATAATGTATTTCCTAATTCAATTGTCGATTTGTTCAAGAGAATTTATTTCTCTTAACAGATTAACGAAATTTCAAGCCGAGATCTACGAGATTTTGTATGGCCAGATTTTTTATGGTTTTACAACTTTGAAGTTAAAAAACACCAACTTAGAGGATTTTCAGCATATATGTTCCATACATGGATTTATTCAGAATTCAGAGTAAAACATTCAGTTTTGCCCAACTAACACAATTTAGTGTGTGTGTGTCCCCTTATAACTTTTGATCCGCTTGATTCACAGAGCCTTAAACTTCAGAAAGTATAGAAAATTTTAAGCCTTCAAAACATTTATACTCAGAATTTCGAATTTTGTTTCCGTCATCATGGGTTATCAACATTTGAATTTTCGCTTTATTGTTCGCTGAGAATTGGTATAAATATAGGCAAATACAAAATCTAAAAAGTTCCAGAGTTTCTTAAACATTTTTTAATGATAAATTTGTGTTTAACTGCCTATATTTCCATTTTTTTTTAAAAATATTGAAAAACGCCATAACATCTTTAACTAGATAATTTAATTTTCTATAAAAAAATGTATACATTATTGTAGTATAGCTGTAGCCAAACATCTTGAACTTTTAGTTGAGAAGGGGGCGATTTGCACGTAAACCAATGATGCAAAAACACAAACTGGTAGCTCGTTCAAGATGTTTAGCGCAAATTATACCACTTAAACTTTTTCTAACAATTTTTAATAAAATTTAATTAAGTGACGACATTGTTTCATACAATTTGTATGGCAGTATACACTACACATACCTCCTGAAGGGGACTCAATAATTTGATACTTAATCTCCAAACATACATACCATCATGGTGTTTTCATGTTCTGGGATAGGAAAAAAGGACTGACCTCCATACTATCCTATCTTTACATACATACCTACATGTTTTGTATAGAAAACAAAATATCTGGAAATATTCAATAATTTGGATTTATGGGTTTATAGTTAGGTACATATTCTTCAACTATACATACTTACTATCGCTATTGACAGTTGGATCTCATGTGTCATATGCAACTTGTATTCAATCTAATTTCAATCCATTTCCCAAAGTCCCTTATTTGAGACTGAAGGGACACTAAGGATTGGAGGGACTGAAGGTATGAAGGGGACTGATATTTTAAATGCTTATGTATGTTAGGATATTTTTTTTTAATCTTTTTGAATTTATCACACCAAATAAACAATTAAAAATTGTAAAAACAATTTTCTTGATGAGTTAGCTTATCGGTTCATATTTACTTTCCTAAGCAGCGCCGGGTATAAAAAAACTTGTGAAGAAATATTTTTTAATGAGGCTGGTTTGATTTGTAGTTACATTGTGATTCACACCAGTGAGTGGCATCACAAACAGAGTTTAAATACATTTCCTACAGTCATAAATTCACAATTCATTTTCGGGAGCAAATTCGTAGCACAAGATTAATAATGAGTGAAATAATTTTTATGTAAAATTACTCAGAATACAGAGGTACAGTATTGTTATTATTGTAAATATTAACTCGCATACATTTAGGATTAAAAAGTAATCTTACCCCTAAAAAGTCAACTCCAGTTGAAACATTTTCTCCGTCAGTATCTGGAAAAAATGTTGCTAAAACAAGCATTTTACATAATTGTGTGAACACATAAATGCCTCCAGCTTGTATACATTTCCAAAAGGCTCCGTATTCAGACCTGAAAAGTATCAACAATAATCTAATTAACATGTTAACTCTTATGATTTATCAAAGTATAATAATACAATGGTAACAGATCTTACAATCCAGAATACTTATACGCCATCCAATAAGGTACGTAAACCAACGCTAAACAATTTCCAAAATGATATAAAGTCATTTTGATTGATAAAATGACAAGCCTAAATAAATTGATTAGGAAAATAACCTATATACGAGTAACAAGAACTGTCCAAAAGTCGTGAATGACATAAAGAAAACAATGTTACAAGTAATAAAAATATTTTTTATTTTTCCTTATTCTTAATCATTTTGTCATTGTTCACATTTTTAAATCATTTATCAACACTTAAAATGAAACATAAAATAATATTTTATATTTGAAACACAAATTTGAAAAGAACATACGCGTATCTCGAATATTTCAAACATCTTTTGAGGAATTTTCCATTAGTTTGCGGAAATGTTATTTTCTGGCAATATAATAGTGACAGGTATGCAAAAAAATGAAAACTTTTGCCGTAAGGTTATATTCTCTTTGACTTTTGCTTTGATAAACATGGATGAAACTCTTTTTTTGGCTTGGTTTTGATAAAATATAAAACCCACGAGATTGCAACGATTTCGTCAAAATAATAGTATTTTTTTTAATATAAATTTACACATAAATGCGTTGTATTTCGATTATGGCAACAATTTTGTGGGATTTTTTTATAAATGATATAATGGCATAGGTATTTGACTGTGTTGGTAATTTTTTTTATATTAAAACATGAGGGTGACTGACTATTATAAAAGGGTTGAAAGGGTTGCAGTATTAAAAGGGGACTTCTGATTCACCCTTTCACTTGCATAAAAAAACATCCTTGTCATGTATTGCTATTCCATCTATAAAAAGTTAATAAATGAATAAAAAACAAATTATAAAATAAAAAATATTATTTATGAACTAGTTTAACATTTTTAATACACACTGACTGGATTCTGCCATAATGAAACTCAAAAATACACTGTACGTTTGGATTGTATTTGTTTTGAGAAAAAGAGACAGACATATATTTTTTTATGTGCAGTGGAAATCAAATGCATAACTCCTTTAAATGCATCGTGTATGTGTTTGTATATGTAAAAAATGTAAGGGTTGTTTTTTGAGGGTTGGAAAAGGGTTTCTATTTGAAAATGTTAGCGTGAGTAGGACGGAGCGGATTTCACCGAACCAACGGAGAGCTTCACTTTCCCTCACAACTTTTAGATATCCTCACACAGTATGGTCATAGACTGTCTTGGGAGTAGACCTATGCAAATTTATTTGGTTTTATCATTATTTTATGAAAGTTAAGTGGGAAATGAAATGAAACGATACGAGAGGCGATATTAGAAAGTATGTGCATAATGTTTTAATAATCGGTATAATAAAAACATTATTTTTAGTGAACAATTTAAAGGATTACACATTCAAGAGTGATTGAATATTTTGATGTAAGTAAAATATAATTTTTTTTCATATTTATTTTAATGGAATGCAGCTTTGAAAATACATGAATTTTTGTTAAAATAATAATTTAGATTACTATTTAGTATTCAACAAAAAAGATTGTATAGTTAAATATTTTCATATAACACTATGACGTGAGTTAATCAAAAAATATTTTTAAATTTCTATTTGCAAAGAAATTGAATCTTTGAAAGTACATTTTTTTTTCAAATGAATGATTTTTACAATATTTTCTAACTGAAACAAAATAATCATTTAAAAAATACACTCTATATAGCAAATATATAATTTTTTCAAATTTACATCATCAGTTATCATTGAACGGACTTAAATTAAGGATTATTAAGGATAATGATATTATGTCGAACTTGAATTTTCTTTCATACATTTGATTTCTTTTAGAAATAAACTATTGTAGGTATATAACATGCAATTTTCATTCTAAAATTTATTTATGTTTTCTATACTGAGATGAAATTTTCTTAATTTTTTGTCAATGCAAATATATTATTTAGGATCTTATTTTTTTCCAATTCTATCAGAATAAAATTTTCAAAGAAATATTTTCTTTTCTATTTCTAAGAATTAGAAGGAATCAAAAAAACTTCTTGTCTCAACAAGTCTTCAAAATTATGCATAGTATTGAATTGAATTTTTAAAATTTCCTCCATCCTGTGCAAGAAGTAATTTTGAATGGTAATATCTTCTTATTTGTTTGTGTTCCTAGTTCAGAAATGTGAGTATTGGGTAAGAAATAATTCAAAATAAATTTCTCGACTGCTGAGAATGGAGCCTAAGACGCTGGCTCATAACTACAACTTACCACTATAAGGTAGTCAATTATTTAATTCACGAAGAATCTTCTTTTAAATTAAATTAATATTGACTTCAAAATTTTTACTGTGCATAGGTACAGGATTTCTTACCTTGTTCAAAGTAAAAGTCGGTCTACATAATCAGTACTAAGTGACCATTCACTTTGCTTTGATTGGTTTGAAAAAATGCCTTCTTATGGCAAGTTAAATACTTCATATATAATGGAAATATATTATGTTCTTTCTTATTAACACTTCTATGACTTCACCACTTTCTGAGTGATATAAAATGCAATAACTTTGTAAAACATTATTAACTAGTTTTCCTTTTGTCCACATTTCAAATTCAAAATGATAAGAGTTGTTAGTATGCTGGACTAGTAACCAACTGAATCCAATTTAAATCTGGTTTTTGAGAAAACCAAATATCAAAAAGCAACCCAGTCTCTAATGGAGCTAAATATATGCTCAAATTCTATCACTGCAGAAGAAAAGGGTCGTAGGATGCATGCTTTGGAAAATTATGGAAAAAGATTTTTTTATCAGAATAAGTATTATATGATAAATAATTATATATTTCATTCTTCTTCTAAATAACTGTAACAAAATGATTTTCAAATAAATAACTGTAATTCAGACTTTAATATAATACCTATATATTCTGCCTACCCCACGAGGGACATGGCGTGATGGTATGTATGGATGTACCAATGTACCTACATATTTTTTTATTGATTATGATAGTAAAAGGCATAGGTTTCGTTTATTGTTGAATTTCAATAATATTTTTCAACTAAACATTTGTGACAACTAGAGATGCAATATTGCTAATAAAAAACATCAATTTTCTTTAACGTTGATGAATAAATGTCGAAAACATCCACGTTTTATATTGATAGAAAATATTATAAAACACATGTAATATTTGTAAGTATTTCATTCAGAATGGAAAGTGTGTATGTATTTATTTACATAAAAAAATGTATTCATTTGGATAACTTGATGCTCAATAAGAGTTTCCTTTTTAGAGTGATTGTTAATGTTTCTAGTGAGAATAGGTGTATTCAAATATTTATCTCTGTAGAAAGTTCATCATCATATCAGCCCTCTTTTTTCCAGTAATAGACATAGGCCTCTCGTTGAGACTTCCACAGCTCTCTGTCCTGGGCATACTGCATTCAACCGCTTCCAGCCACTTGTCTTATGTCATTGGATCTTGCGTGAGGACTTCTATCACTTCTGCCAAATTCAATTAGACAATGAATTTCTTTAGGTTCCATCACTAGAGATGCTCAGGGCAGTAATGCATAAGTTGAAAAGCTGTGAATGAAAAAACAATACAAAATATTATTTTTGACAATCAATCAAGCACTATACACATTTCAGGTATTCAGGCGTTATTATTTTAAAAAAATGTGTAGGTATACAAATTGCATACATACCAGGTGTTTTCCTTATTTTTGAATTTAGCCAAGCATTTTTTTGACGCGTTATAATGTGGTCAAGAAATATCTTGACAATTTTACCAACCAAGCAAAAAACCCAAAATGTGTATTTTGGGCAGCTTACGTGATTTTTTAAAATGTTACAACCATCATTGGCACTACAGTCTGTTGCGGATCCTGGCCTCCAGAAATCGTCTCCATCCGATAGAGATAGATGTCGATTAGAGAGCTAATCGACCGACAGTCTACTCCGATTCAACTCTATTATTCTGACATCATACATCACATCGTCCTCAACCTAGGTCTGCCTTTACTTCGTTTTCCTTCAGGACAGGTGACGAATACTTTTTTCGGAGTACGGTCATCATCCATCCGGCAAACATATCCAAATCCATTTCCAAAATGTTTGTCAATAGAATTATAAATAATTCATGTTTTTTTAATTTATTAATTCAATAAAATTTGTTAGGTAACAAGGAAACTGAAAAAAATATGACGGATGTATGTAAAAGGAAAAATAAAATACGAATTTGGTAAATGATATGTGTGTTGGCTCGGTAGCAGAACGGCTAGTATGATGGATTGGCAATCCAGTGCACAAGGGTTCAAATCTTAACTTGGTCGATTTCGTTCACCCATAGCATAAGTATTTCCATACCAGTGAGTATTCCAAAGATCCCCCATATAAGTAAGTATTGCAAAGATCCCCTATACAAGTACATAAGTATTGCAAAGATCCCCCGCGCTACGGCCATTGTGCTTCTGGTGAGCATGACTTATCAGCATGTTGTGCAAAAGACAGTCCACCAACTTGTGCAGTTTGTCCGTCTTCTAAAAAACCAGCCTCCCACAAATCTGCTTCTGATCAATGTCCAGCCCTTCAGACTTTTTGAGCCGTTCTCTATTAACTGTTGATTATGGCCTTTTATAGTACCTATACCCTTATCAGCAGGTCATAAAATCGGACAATTCAATATTGGCCGGCGTCGTGCTGCCACTTTGGAGCGAAAGCATCTCATATATCAAATGAATATTGACCTCTGTCTGGTCCAGGAACCAAGCACAGGCGAAGGCTCTATGTGTGAGATGAATACAGACTTCGTATCATTTCTGCTACTTGTGCTGTTCCACAGATTTACCCCCCACTAGCATCAATTATTATTATTCTCAATCCTTCAATATCCTTTATATTACTAGATCATCTTTCCTCGAAGACTAGAGTTGTGCTTGAATTTTCTATTTTTGGTGAATCCATGTATTTGGTTTTAACCTACTTCAAATTTGGAGAGCCGATAGAACCACATAATGTGCTTTTTGGTCAATATAACGAGTCATTTAGGTGGAGTTTCCATATTGATTGGCTGTGGTTTAAATGCTGAATCACCTCTATGATGCCAATCTACCATTGCAGGGTCAAGAAAAGCAAAAATAAGTGAACTCTGTGAAGACTTCGGTAAATCGGTATGAGCTTCCGTTATCAATGATCCCCTTAGTCCTCCTATATTTTCTGTTGCGGTGTGCTATGTCACTCGGGCTTCTGTCAATTTGCTCAAAATTGATCAAAAGATCTCCTCCTGGCGCGTATACACGGATGCTTCATGTAGCGATCACAAGTTGTCTTTACACTTTTTCAACTTCACCTACTGACTCGATTCAAAAATTTCATATCCCAATATGTTATCGCACTAAGTGTGAAAATTTGATTCCGAATTCGATTTCTGCATCGCTTTAACCCGAATGCTATGTCGATATCAGAAACTGCATCTGAATTCATAAACAATATTATTGTACATATGTGGTAGATCTGCCCCAGCGAAATTAAAACCAAATGCTTGGCGGCACCCAGGACTCGATTTATTGAAATGCAGCGTTACGCGAGCTCGAAGAGCTCTTAAGATAGGACGCAATAGAAACTTGGCTAGGTTTATTATTCTTGACTTGTACTCTACTTATAGACATACGTACAATCTGTACAAAAATTAAATATTTCCATGGGGTGCAGTTTATCGCGTCATCTAAAAGAGGATATCTCCTTCTTCTTCTTGTGTCGTATCAGGTCTCCCCGACGTTGACGAGCACCATAGAGAAAGCCTCCCTGTCCTGTGCAGTGCGAAACAGCTCCTCCACAGCTCTCATACCGGTCCATTCGCGGATATTTCGCAGCCAGGAAAGCTGCCTTCTTCCGACCCCTCTTCGACCCCCAATCTTCCCCTTCATGACTAGCTCAAGGATGGCATACTTTTCACCTCTCAGAATATGGCCGAAGTACAACACTTTACGGAGCTTAATATTGGTGAATAATTCTCTGTTACTGTACTTCAGTGTTACTGACCATGTCAGTCCACGACATTCTTAGCATTCTGCGATGGATCCACATTTCAAATGCTTCAAGGCGGTTAATAATATTAACTTTGAGAGTCCTAGCCATAAAGCAGCACTGACCACACATAACACTTGACCATTATTTGTCTTAGCTTTAAGTTGATATTGTCGTCGAGGAGATTTTTCATTTTGTAAAACCAGTTTCTGTCGAGGAACTCAATTTAATTATTGGGAAAATTTAGCCAAGTAATTCCCCAGACCTCGATGGAATCCCATATACAAAGCGGATGGTGGTAGATGCAGCGACCATATTTTTTTTTTTACTTAATTTAGGGAATGCATGCGATTTTATTTGGTCATCATCATCTTCAGCCTGTCTGGGTCCAGAGTTGAACATAGGCTTCCCCTCTCTACGCCGCATCCAATCATTTCCTGTCACTCTTTTGATATAATCTGACCATCGTATCTAAGGACACCCGACACTCTTCTTTCCACTCCAATACTCTCTACATATTCATATGTTTTTTTAAAGATTCCGTTAATATTATTATGAGAAGGAAGAAAAAGAAAAATAATACATGTTTGCGTGATTGAGTTATTGAGAGGGGTAATTGTCAGAAGTCAGAATAACAAAAGACCATGAAAGGATAAAATAAGATAGAAGAGGCAATGATTAATGTCTCCCAGGATCGGAATATTTGGCTTTCGATATTCCGATTCAAGTGGTGAGTTTATTGCCGTATGGGAATTTTCTTCCAACTAACCAGTTTCCAGCCCAGAGAAGCAATATTTGCGTGAAAAATGAATTTAAATAAATTTCTCCTCTGCTGGGAATCGAACCCAGGACGCCCACACAGAAACCGAACGGCTTTCCAACTGTGCCACGGCGGTTGGCTACTACTTTGTGGTAGGTATGTACATAGATACCAAATATTGAATCTTGAAACAAACACTTGTATATATTTTTATAAACGCTCACAAGGCGAATCCTGAGGCTACTGGTAGTATGTAGCTTTAGTTATCGGCAAATAACTTGAGAAACCACGTGGGTTGCGCAATGCGCAATTTTGGGTTTTTTGTTTGGTTGGTATATATGCAAGTCCACAATGGGGTCTTCGGTGACTGGTGCTCTGCGTTCAGCCCAAAACAGATTGGCTTGGAGGCGGGCCATACGTGTGGCGACAGACTACAGCCGCTATCCTCAGTCATGAGGAAAAGGACGAATGATGGTGATGATGGTATATATGCAAAACGTCTTCAGCACTCGAAATTTCTCAAGTTATTTGCTGATATTTATACAATGAGGATATTGGAAACAACGAAAACACAATGAGGATATTGGAAACGATGAAAACATTACTCAATTTGAAAAATATTCCAAAATGTAAAAATGATGCTGTTAAATCTATAATTATATTCGTGATAATATAGTTATGAATGTGTTTTTTTTAGTATTTGAATTGAATATTTTATATTTAAATTGCATCTGATTACTTTTAATATCAAACATCTACTTGTGAGAAAAAGTATTTGTATAATTCGATGAATTCGGAATTGATTTGGGGAGGCTTATGAAAATTTCATTAATGCATAAATGGTTGCAATAAAGTAAATGAGTTACTTTCAGATTCGTTCTGTTATATTTTTGAATACATATTTAAATTAAATCAATAGTTATTGTGAAATTCCTACGCAGCGAAGTGTATATTTATAGTGTATCAGTATAAGATTCACATTAGCAACTTTTGTATCTATTAGAAATTTGAGTCTAGTATCTACATTTGTAAAGATAATTGAGGAATTTGTAGTGTCTGACCGAAACAGGATTTTCTACCGAAACCGAATTTTCGGTATCTCTCTCAGTTTCGGCCGAAACCGTAACCGAAACTTTTTTAAGCAGTTAAAAATCTATTGTTTACTGAAATTTGGCTTATTGACAGTTAACACGTGTTCAATGAAATAAAATAAACAATACTTGAAGTAAGTATGTGGAAAAATATTTTTTATTTCTGCTACTAAAAAAACCAAATATCATTAATAAATAAATAGATTACTTTAGTAATCGTAATTAAAAAGCCTAATATTGCACGCAAAAAAGCAGTTTTTCTACGACTGGCCGGCGAACTCAACTGATGAACTGATTGATGACGAACTTACCCGAAGTCAGCCGAACGACGCGCGATAATTCACGAACGCAGAGTTTCGGTGCGGCCGAAGGTTCGGCAGATTTTCTGCCGAAACCGAAACTGATGCCGAAACTAGATTTTATTGCCGAAACTTGCCGAAATCGAAACCAAACCTTCGGTCGGTTACTAGGAATTTGTTCATTATCTATCATAATATCATAGGTATTTACTTGGCAATCTCTTTTAAAAAATGTAGTGACAATTCGTCTAACATTGGATGTTATTATTTGTCACTTAACATTAACAACAAAGCAATACATATAAATTAAAAATAAGAGAAACTACAAATTAATAAAATATTATAAATTATTCAAATAAATTCAAACAAATTATTTAAATAACCAGGGAATGCTGCGAAATTTAAAAGAAATTTCCTCAAAGTAATAATAGAAAAAAGTTAACGTTTTTCTCGTATATTTATTCAAAGAGAACCCACATTAAATTTTTATGTTGACAGAGAGAGATGTAACGGTATGAAAATAACGTTATTTTGCGTCGCGAATGATACTTTCTTTGTCCTTCCTCGTCCCCCTTGGTTTAGGGTGGGACTTGAGAAGGATGGGTGGGGTATAAAAAATGTCGCTTCTGGGAGTTTGCATCCACTCTAAGCCGTATTCGATAAGACCATCGGCTTACGAGTATGCTAAGAGTCCGGGAGGGGTTTCCTTATGGGAAAACTTACCCTCCTGGTGGCAGGGCCGCTACACGAACGATTATTTACTTTGAATATTTTTAAAGTTGCATATAAGCAAACATAGGTATTTTTTCTCTGTCAGGAGTCAAAGACATTTTTTGACAAATTTTAAACATCTCAATAGAGACGAACTTGGAATATTAGGAGATCCAGGAACTCAAGGCACCTACAAGGTTTACGACCTGTCATCGGCTGGTTTACGTGATAACTTTATGCGCTTGCGCAACGTTCACCAATCATGCCTTCTTATTGAGTTCTCTTATCAATGCAATTTTGAAAGTTCTATATATTTTAATAATAAGAAACAGATCGTTTGAAAATAAGCTGTTTTTACCATCGCCATCTATGAAGTAACGAAGAAACCTTTTTGTAACGCCATCTATTGAGTTTTTTCTTTTCTTTGCATTAAATTTTCACTGGAACTTAGATACAGAATATTATTTATAGTATTACTATACATAACAGTTTAGTAACTCGTTTCACTTTTGCTGTATTTTCATTTTTTTTAAACTACTTTTAGGAATTTTTTCGTTTTTACATACATACGGGCGTTCTTCATTCATTCATATCAATATGTTAACTTTCATTCTATTTATTACATCTTTTTTCATCTTACATTGTTTTCTTGTGTCCTTATTTCTTACTCTGTCACGCTTTGTTCTATTACAAACTCTTTACAGCGATCTCATTTAAACTGCATTTATTCTGCTTTCGTGCGACTACTCCCATGTCCAGGTTTCACTTGCATACGTCAGTGTTGGCACTACGATTGCGTTAGTTACCTCACTTTTATAATTTACTATCTTTGTACATATTTTTTTATGGAAGATAGCTGCAGTGACATTATACTGCATGAATTTAGTTTTGATTAGTAATTTAGCAAAATAAAGAATAGAACGCTGAGCATGGTTACGAATGGACACCAAGAACAACTTTGTAATAAAACACATTTATTAATTTACGGTTACAAACAGTCACAATTACAAAATCCATTAAA
The DNA here is from genome assembly GCA_963576475.1 of Molanna angustata. NCBI lineage: Eukaryota > Metazoa > Arthropoda > Insecta > Trichoptera > Molannidae > Molanna > Molanna angustata. Next base: position 24,084,147 of record OY754971.1, read on the forward strand.
TAAGACAGTTAATTACCCACATAAAGACCAGAAAATGTAACGTAAATTTTGTAAAACTAATCAACACATAAGAATAATGGTGAATCTGAATCAAATGGATCTAGGAACGGATTAAAAGGGAAGATTAACAATATAACTACATACCACCACGATGAGAACTCCATTATGCTATAATGATTTATCATTATATTTACATATTATTCACTTACGAAAATACATGCAAACGCATACACACATATACACCTACATACATTAGGAAGAAAAGTTTATTATATAGTGAAGTTGTTTTGTAGACATCGCTTAAATACACATGAAGATTCAGAAGGAATGTCTCTATTTCCACAGTATTTGTTGAATTTGTATGTTTTATTAAAATTATCCAGGAATATTCACTCACAAGGATATATTATGTAATTGCAAGATTCAATCATCATATAATAATTAAGATAACTTATTAGTGATCCTCTTGATTATAGATGAAAACAATCATTACGAGTTATAAAAAAACTTAGATATTTTATTCTGCCTTTTTCCCAGTAGTACCTACCCTTTTGTTTTTTCCGAACTAGTGTCAGAAGAGGATGACAATTCTCATCTTGCATATTTAGAAAAAAAAAATGACCACCAATTTAATCGCAATTTAAGAGATCCACCAAATAACGAGCGCTGGGCTGAAGCGTATTGAATGATTTAGGAGTGGGTCCTGTTGAGGGATGAGTGTCCAGGGCTGTTTTCCCAGATAGGATGTTAGAATGTTATTTTTTATGTATTCCGGGGGGTTGGGGTGATAGATATCCTTTAGGCTAGGCCGTTTTTTCACAAAATCCGGGGTGTGAGGCGATCATTCTTTTGCTACGAAAAAAGGGAATTTGGCGGGCTTAGCGTTGTTTTGAAAGGAATTCTACTTTTTTAGGATTATTGGTTTTAGTTGCGAAGAAAAACAGATTTGAATAAAAAATAAATTGATTTTATATTATACTGTGGAGAAATTCGCAAACTATAGAAATATATTTGGGAAATAGCAATCGACGAGATTGTATAATGTTGCTTTGATGTTCAAATGTTTTTATTAAAAATAGGGAGTTCACAAATTTATATATGTAGGTACGTATTTACCAAATTCCATCACGCCGTGTTACAGCTCTTTTGGGGCAAATGAAAAGCATCTAATACTGAACAATTTTAGTATTTATCATTTGTTTCATTAATAAAATCTGTGGAAGACCACATCTCGAAATTTCTTTCGAGCGCGCGCCTAGCGACGGCAAGTACATTTGTTTATCGCTAGGCCGAGTTCATCGCCCGCAACGTCAAACTAGTGACAATACTCCTCAACTGGGTATGACACTTCAAATAAATAAGTCTAGAAAGTTCGAGGACATTGAACTTGCTACCCCCAGCGCAGCACTATTTAAGGGAGTCTACACCTCTACACGTCGTCACTTCATTTCCGTATTTTCGTCACTTCGTTCGTCACTTCATTTCCGTATTTGCGTCACTTCGATTCGTCACTTCACGCCGCCGTTACGACCACGCCTTCTCGCCGACACTTCATCTCTCGACCTCGCGAGCACGATGGTACTTCACCATGCGAAGATTCGGACACTTCGAACACACCCGCTAACTCGCTCGTTATACCTACTCATCGTGAGAAAGTTCCTTTGTAAGTTATTTCACCAATTGTAAATTTTCCCTTAAGCAAACTATTAATAGTGATCAATATACTCATTGTTACTTTTGACCATTCTTTCTTCTTCTCTCTCAACCACTGTCCTTGTGTTCTTATTTCAAATCATATCCACTTGGGATATAGTAAACTCTCTTTACTGGTAACCCCTCTGGTTACCACATATATTTAATAGTAACCACTCTGGTTATTAACTACTGTTGATTGGTAACCCCTCTGGTTACCAATTAGCTTTATGTCGGCCTTTGTGGTACAGTTAGATAGATATCTGATTCCCTTGCCAGAGAGTTCGATTCCCGGTGGAGACACACTATTTTCTGTGGTCTGGATTTGAGAGACGATGTACATTAGGTATAAGTATCCAAACAATGGCGACTTGTTATTGGGTGCGTGTTAAATTAATATAAGTCAGTCGCCCCAGAAGAAATATAAAATAAAATCATAAAATAGACATATCGAGTAATTTGGAAACAATAGTTTATAGAAATTAATATCTAGATGACGTTGGTGCAAGAGTCAGAAAAAAGAGGGAAAGAAAACCCATTATATTGGATAGCATTAAATAATTATTAACTATAATACTTCCTATACAAATAAAGCATAATATTTAATTAATTTCACCGTACATATTCTTGTCAATTATAATATTACATCGCCGTATCATCAAATATCATTTGAGCGAATGTCATGTGCAGTAACGAAACGCGTGGCATTTTTTTTGTTTCTTTTGTGAAGGTTTTGTAAGACTTTTTATTTGTGTTTCCTAATCAGTGGGTAAATCTATTGTGTACCAACATAATATTATGTTACGTTGTTTTTGGTCAAATGTAGTTATATTTGTATAAGTGTTTTTATATTACATAAACTGTTATGTTGTACGAGTATATAGTGCCGAAACTAAATTTGTTCATGTAACTTATATCTCAGATGGTTGACTGGAAGAAATTACCTCCAGGCAATGATCCTGCCGTTTGTACAATGCAATATTGTTAAATAAATAAATACATATTTTTTCCTTCTAATGGGTCGTATTATGGAAGTTATATAAGAATAATGTAAGAAAAAGTTAAGGTCCCTTAAGTAGTATTCTCGCAGTACGGGACCTTACCATTTTCTTACATTTTTCTCAAATAACTCTTGTAATACGACCCTATAATGTATCTTTTCGTTGGGCGCCTATTCGAAACCGTATTCGTATAAAATTTTTAAATTCATATATTATGTACAGGTATAGGTACAATTGGTACCTATTATAAAATTCAAATTGACGTTTTAAGTTCGTAACGAAATTCACAATTTCCAATCAGTCAATCAATGAGTAACTCATTTTAAGGAGGGGTTTATGTTTAAAATTTTATTGTAGTATTATGATAAGTAGGTAGATAAGTGCATAAAATTCATGTATTTCTTATGGTAACACCATAAAATAATAATAGTATAGAATACTCTCTAGCCTGCAGTAAACGTGACTGCTTTATGTTGACTAATTTGGTCAACATTTTGCTACGAGCATTCAATTCATTTGGCCATCTGCGTGATACGTTCTCCAAATAGGTAATTTTTTTATTACTTGCAAAATTATTTACGCAGTCATAACGAGTAGTACTATACGAACAATGTCTACCAGCAGAGTCATACATATATTGACACGAGCCGGCCAACAAAACGGCTTCACTTTTTCAGCGAGGTATTGTATGGGAATGAGTATTCTATAGTTTTATTGTTATTCTATAGGTAACACGAAAATGCATGTAAAATGACATGTCAAATTTCCTGTGCAATTCCCCAATAAAAAAACAATATGTCTCGAAGATGTGTGTTACCATATTATTGAAGCACAACCGTATGTACGTTGTAATAATTTCATTTTGGTTAATAATAAAAAGGGAATACAAAGCTATCGGCATCGTTCTACCATAACTGTTAACCGAACGACATAAAACAAAAACGCGAGAGGTCGTAAAACTAGCGTCGGATATTATGGACGTAACGACGTCTACTTTTGTATGTACATATTCTGAAAGTATTTTGACGATAACGTAGATGCGGTCGACGGAGGAAGAGTGCGAGGTGGTTGGGGAGGAAATGGAAAGGAGACTGGGATCTAACACAGGGTTGCCATCTACATTATCAGACCAGATGCATTGTAATAGAAAATAGTTTTTTTTTGTATCAGGAAATCCACACCGCAAAGAGTGCTTTGTGCCTATTATTTTGTGATATATGCGAAAGGAGAGATTTTTTTTTGTTATAATGTTGTGTTTTGAATTTTGAGATAACGGACATTAGGTACCAACTCGTGAATATTAAGGGACAATGACAATTGATGTTGTGGAGATTGATGTGTGATTTGATCTAGAAACAAGTTATTTTATTTAGTTTTTTTCATGCCTTCAATTAGTGTCCCTGAGAGAGATTTGAACGCCAAACTTTCTGATCTGGCTAACATCCATCGCCTCTTTAGATTTTATCATCTCTCACAAAGTTTATCAAAGAATTATACTTATACTTACCTTAATAAATAAAACACTTCCGTTCTCTGCTTATGCAAAAATCGTCCCTCCCGTTTTATTTTAAATCTTTTCTATTTATTTTAAAATCTGTTTCACATTATCTATAATAAGATATATCACACATATATATCCACAATTTGAATAAGACCAATGGACTTCCAGTTTAGCCTACAAAATCCATAAATGTAATAATAAAACATCATTGACAAACTTTTTTTTTACTTTGTGGTATCATTTTGCAATTAATTAAATTAAATAAAACACAACTTTGTGTACGCCACTACAATTGTAACTTTAAAAAAAAAACCCTGATACACAAATTTAAGTCCAATTATAACTTACATCACTGGATCTTCAATCACTTAAGCCCTTCGATCTGTCTAAGACCGACCTATGTACATATGTACCTACATGGAGACGAACAATTCTGCGGGTGATTGAGTATAGTTACCATCCTCAGGCACGAGATCGAGGATCAAGGCGGAGGAAGATAAAAACTTAATACTTTGTTGAAAACACAAATGCACTTGCAATAAATATATTTTTTAAATAAAAATGAATATGTCCTTGTTAAACAAGTACATATACATCTTCCTACATTCCCTAAAATAAGCATTAATGCTTGTTCTATAGGTGAACGAAATCGGTCGAGGCAGGATTCGAACTCACAACCACTGGATAGTAGACCGGTTTGCCCAGCGCGCTAAATAAATAAAGAATTCATATATATTTATCTTTGTTTTTTTCATTATTTCTCACTAAATACTTACTATTGTACCAATTTAACTTTAGAGACTTCTTGTTGCTCGAATTGGTTAGAAGTAACTGCCTTATGGCTATAAACCCATCTTTGTGCACTTGTACATAAAGTATACATAAATAAAATAAATAAACAAATCTGAAGAATGTATACTTCGATAGATACATAAATCAAAAAGAAAGTGAATCAATATTACCTGTATTTAAATGAAGAGCACTTAATTATGATATTGAAATGTGTGAGCCCTAGATAAGGGTGAGTTTTGGAGGGAAACGGCGTGAGCTTTGGAGGGAAAACAGGCGAACAGGGGGAAGGGGGTCTCATAAAAATGGACGACACCTGGTCCAATGGGGCGAACCGTCGCACATAAATATCATTCGAGGTTATGTCAGGAATAGATATAAAATAAAAATAAAATTCGCGTTATGTGATGTTTTCGAGAGGCGGAACCCCCTTCCTCACTTTACTGTCATAATCTTATGACGGGGAATATTTTACCCTTTTGACGTGTGATATTTTAATATGAAAATATATTTTTATGTGAAAAGGGAATCTTTATTTCTTGTATTATACGATTCTCTCACTAGTCCTTGTTCCTTTTATTGGTCAACAAGAACATTTCAAAATAGGAGTGTGGCACTCTATTAAGAGTAAATTATCATGAAATAAAAAAAAAACATTTTTTTTCATATTGGTGAAGTGGTTCAGTGGTTGGTATACTGGATTAATAATCCAGTGGACCTAAGTTCTTTGTCCATGTCTAGAAATCTTGTCTCAACTATTTTCTTTCTTCAATTTTTTTTTGCTAATTTTAAAGAATAATGAAGTTCCAGCTGAGATTCATTTGATATTTTGATAAAATTGAACAATTTTGTATGTCGTACAAAGTGAACAATAATGCTATACTTATTGCTTAAAACCAGGAATATTATTATGAATTTCTCTTGACAATAACATTTCAAGGAGAAGAAAATTTAAACAAACCTCCCCAATTTTTTTCATTTACTTAAAATGACTTACTGAAATAAAAACTTATTATTATTTAGTTATAAACAATAATATTACGACATGGTATATACATATTATTGTTTGCAATTTTACAAACAATTTTTTGTCACACTGCACATTGAATCAATCTCTTTCAGCATTTGTTTATAATGTCTAAGGCTGTATTTCTCGAACAAAGATTAAAGTAAAAGTACATATAGTTAAAATACTTAAATTTCATAAAATTGTTCAATATTTTTTGTTGTTTCATTAAAATCGAATGCCGTCAATCGACTCAATTTTGAATAATTTTATGAAATCAATGTTTTTTAGCTATACTATTACCGATACTTTTGTTGAAATAACCCAACCTTAATTAGTTATTTTTTTGTACGTATAGCTAAAAGAATCCATATTTTTAGGAATTTTATAAGATTTCTTATAAACATACAATACCGAAGATATATAAATTATAGTAATAGATGAGTATAAATCATAGTAATAAATCATAGATGGAAAAGCGGTTAGCGCGCTGGGTTAGTAATCCAGTGGTCGCGAGTTCGAATCCTGCCACGACCGATTTCGTTCACCTATAGTACAAGCATTTATGCTTAGTTTAGGGAATGTATGAGGATGTACATGTAGTTGTTTCAAGGACATATCCATTCTTTAAAAAAATAATTCTTTAAAAAAAATAATAATAAGGTATAAAAATACCTATATAAACAATGAAATGTTTATCACAGAATACAAAATCAAGAAAACTATTATGTTGGTATATTAGTAGACAAAAAAATCCAACATTTATTGTAATTTAACGAGAAAAAACTTCGCAAAGTGGACAAATTTGCTTTTTTCTGATGTCATTAGATATCTATTGTTTTTTTTTAAATCCCGTTCACATCTTATATCTGCATTTTTAATTTAATTGTAGGTATTTTATAACCTACTTCGTGAAAAATATGAAACAATATTATAATACATGTACATTCAGTATATTATATTGTTATAAAAATAATAAACATGTACATTCAGTTGACCAAAAAAAAAACTTTGTTGGTTTTTATGACTTTATTTTACCATCACAAGAATCAACCTCGCCTAAGTAGGTAGTTGGAAAAGGTCTCAGGAATAAATATTTTCATGGCGTTTTCATTAGTCGTAATTCATGGCCGTTTATCCTGAGATAGCTGAGATACCTGAACAAGCAGAGCCATTCTCATAAGACAATGCTAACACCTCAGAATGTCTTCACTGGACATGGTTTAAGTAAACTGCTTTCTTATGTAAATGTTGATTCCCAATGTATTCTATATACCGCCGCTGAACAGTCACCATTAATGTTATGGGGTATTTTTTCAGTTACCAACTCACCAAATGTACAGGAAATAACGCAATTTATTGAATCATTTTGTTAATAAATTCAAGTGTTTTACACTTTTAAATGTCACTCATTTTCAAGTAGTGTGTCGTGTATAAGCAGGTGTAAATGTGTATGAACAGTTAATTATTACATTTCTCCGCCACTAAAGCAATCAATTTTCTGCTTTTTATAAGTCGTACTGTTCACTACTGTTGGGGTTCTTTGACTTGTTTCCATTTCTTTAAATCTTACGGAGTTGATGACGACGCTAAGGAAGATGTATGTATATTTGTTTCAAGATTCATTCTTAAAATGAAAAGATGTCAATTAGATCTTTGATTTGATCTAGGTAGGTACATAATATGAAGTGTCAATTTATTGAGATCATAAATCGAATTCATAACGGCATTCAGATAGATACCAGTTTTATTAAAATTTTTTGTTGTCTTTAGTTATTTAGGTACCTAAATAATAAAAGAGGTCGATAATATGTGTGAATAATGTCTATTTTATTGGAAAGCTGTAAATTATATACCTAACTAGATTAAAAGATCTACGATTTAAACTTTTCTAAGATTTTTCTATAAGGAAATTTTCAACCGACATAATATAAGATGTAATAAAATAAGAATAAATATTTGAATTTAAGTAAACATTATTTTCGTGTATTAAATCTAGGTACCTACCTATAAATCAGGTACCTACATAGCATAAATAATATAAAAAATCCAATTCATTGTAGTGAAACGCGTAAAAAATATATGAAAATTACATATTTTCGTTTCTCTCTAGTCACCTCATACAGTATTCAGGGCGGGAAATATAACTCCACCCCCTCCCCCTCCCACACTCTTCCACCCACTCTGGGGTAGGTAAAATAGCTTTAAAGGAAATCGTCCTACAATATTATTTCTGTTCATTTTCCCGTAAAGAAAATTTCGCATTCCCTTTGACTCCCAAAGCCTTGTTTCCATTGAAGCACATAGAAAATTCGACTAAGTAGCATTATAACTTGATCCTTGTTCGCAGAAGTTGCTGAAATATACATTTTCGGCTATCTTTCTCTATAGGTATATTACCTATTCGCATATCCTTTCCTTGAAAAAGGGATCACCCTTAAGAAAATATACGTAGGAATGTATCATGGCTGACGTTTTGTCATAAAGTAAAACTAGGTATGATCTATTCAAATTTATATTTTATATATAAAAATAATTTTTGGTGATGAAATTTAGAGGTATTTTTGGTATTTGAGACGAGTAAAGAAAATCAAACACCACACTCTTCTTTGTGGCAAAGATTCCCATTCATTCACGTCCATGCGTCGTTTAATACTCATTTTTGTATTATTTTCTATTTAATTATGGGGTATCTATAATACATGGAATGAAAATCCATTTCAAACTGTATCATTTATCTAAAACATAAGAATTCCCTTCCCTTTTAAATTAAAAACACAACATTTTTAATTAAAATAACAAAACATCAATTTCTTCATACGCGTCCTCTGCTTCTCATTGCACTATTATTTTATCAGACGTTCAACTATTGCCTAAATAATTTTTGGTCATTCTTTCATACGTACCATCACGGCGTTATCATATTTACGATATCTTACCAAATCCAAAGCTACAATATCATATTTTGACAAAAAAAAAATACTTCATTCACGTCCCAACATATACCTACATCTATTATATTTTTCTCAACCTTGTACATTTGCTTCGTTAAACGTTCTGCATTCATTATTTGTACATGAACAACTTACTAATCTTAAGGTTTCATTTTAGTCACAAAATTTCTTTCAATCAATTATCAATTTCAATTCCTGATTAATTTATAAATATGTAAATCCTATCATACAACATAAACCTCTAAAATAAAAATACCGTATAATTACCGAACCCGTTATTTGTTCAATACAAATATTTTTGGTTGTATCCAAATACGGTTGGAAAAGGTATTTCATAATGTCGCAAACAAATACCAAAAAAATAGAATATTTCTGAGATCAGTCCTATTAAAATATTTTGAAATTAAATTAAAAATTTCTACAGTGTTTTACGATACTATCAGAAACGGTCATATAACATTGCGCGTATTTTTCTACCCCCTAAGCCGGATCGACAGAATTCGAATTTTGAAAAGGGTATATAGCCACGCATTACTCCTGTCACTTTCCCGCCTTTGTGACTCAACCAGATATCCGTTGTGCGAGCGGGAAAAACGGAAACGTGGAATTCTAAAATTGAATCTATTTTTCAAACGGCCTACTTGAACGCCATCGTGGGGTGAAATTTTTCTTCTCCCAAACTAAACCTACCTTTGTATCGGGTTGGGGATAGGGAGAGAGGAGTGTGCGCGGGCGGGGGTTCGTATTAAGAAGAAGGTAGGTATTGAAACAAAGCCTTTTAGTATGATTTTAAGCACATATCTAATATATAGGAAGGTAAAGGTATTCGATACGTATTGAATTTATTTTCTTTTGAACACTTTTTGTAATATTTCTTTTAAGACGATCCGATATATTAACAAGAGAATATTCTTCGAAAATTCTATTTGCACATATACCAAGGAAAAAAATCAAAATTATCGCTCTGTGCTCACAGATATCTATATTTATTTATTTGTTTATTATAAACAATACAATGTTGAAGTTACAATAACAATTACATACTAGAGTTAGAAGTTACATATGTGAGTGTGTGTGTGTGTGTGTGTGTGTGTGTGTGTGTGTGTGTGTGTGTGTGTGTGTGTGTGTGTGTGTGTATGTGTGTGTGTGTCCGTCCCGTTTTTTCAAAAAAAATCTAGAGATTATCAAACATTTTTTACTAAGAAAAATATTTTTTTTATGATAAATTTATTTATTTATTTAGGGACAAATACATAAATATTTATTTAAACACATAAATAAATATTTATGAGTTTAACTGCCTTTATTTCCAAAGTTTTTAAAAATATCGAAAAAAGCCGATACACCTCAACTAGAAAAAAGTAATACATAATATTTATTTTCCCGCCAAACTGCAAAGCAGTTTTTTGACAGAGCAGATTCTCTCTTTCACATAATATTATAAATTTCACATAAAATTATTTCATTATAAACTTATCTCAAATATTAAAGAAACGAAAACTAAACAAAAATTTGAAAGAAAAAAAAAATTAAATTGTTAATGAGAAAAAAATTTGTGAAGCTTAATTATTACCTATTAATATTTTTTTAGATAAATTTACCTATTGGATAAGTTCAAAAATGTGTGCATGAGAAGCCTCATTGCTTCAAGACATATTTTAACAGTTAACATAACTGAAAATAATAAATATAAGCAATTATTTCTTAACTCCTTATCAAGAGGCTGTTTTTATCCTAATTCCAACAAAAAAATCATTGTTTTCATCATACCATCACGGCATATCCCACAATGTGGGGTAACCAGCGAAAGGTGTGCGGGTGTGCATTGCCTTATAAAAGGGAGCACAACACATATGTGTATACCCACACACCAGTCTCGTCTCACCTAAAAAGGCACTACATTCAGAATGGGTGGTGAACCTCATTGCTGAACTATGTCAGATGTTATTGTTGCATGTTGTATTTTCGATTACCCGGCTCTTACGGGATACTCGAAAACAGTTATAGAAAAGAGTGGAAGCACTATTCTAAGCCGGTGCCTCTCATTATTTTCGGGTAAGACAGATATATCACTTACGTATCTACTATTATTGGAATTGAACCAAAATAATTATTGGTTTTGGTTTCTGTATTAGTAGACTAAAATAATTATCCAGTTGGTGCGGATTTGAATAAATGGAATGATCGATTTTATTCACCAGCAAAATTAAACATTGACAAATTTCGACAATTTGAAATATATGTAGGTATCAGTAGCGGAATTGCTTATAAAAGCCGAAAATCTTGGCTTGCCTATGAATATTATATTAAGAAATTCAAGATCTAATATATTCAATTTATTTTATTCCTACCATACTACAAGATTAAATATTTATCCGTAGGTATGTAGATACGATGCTTTATAGGGCCACAAATGTAAATATTATTTTGGAATGTGATTTTAAAAATATTTTTTATGTCCGCTGAAATGAACAACGATGCTAAAAAAACATTAAATTTTCGACATTTCCCAATTTTCTTTCAGGGTTTGCTTATTCCGAAGGTTTTAGGGTCGCTCCTGGTAGGTATATAGGTACAATAATCGACCACAAACCAATAAGCAGACTTATTTTCTTAATATTGTATTAGTTAAATCACAAATATTGATGCATGCTTTTGTGGAACATTTAAAAACTCAATTACGTTCGTATGAGTTCGTATTCTTTGAATAAATACAACTTGTGTTTTTAGAAAAGTAGATGTCAATGGATGGGTGGTTAGCGTGTTGGGCTAGTAATCCAATGGTTACGAGTTCGAACCCTGCCACGACCGATTTCGCTTACCTATAGCACAAGCATTTATGCTCAATTTAGGGAATTTATGAGGTTGTGTGTATAGGTACTTTTTTATTTACATCATTAAATTTCACACAAACAACACTAGGTAAAAAATTACAATGAATAAGCTTAACATATAATTGTTATAACTATCCCTACCTAATGTCAATTACTTGTGGCAAACCAATTAATATAATTTATATATTAATATAATAATTAATATAAGCAGATGGGTCGATGGCAGAGCGTTAAGCGCGCTGGGCTAGCAATCCAGTGGTCGCGAGTTCGAATCCTGCCTCGACCGATTTCGTTCACCTATAGCACAAGCATTTATGCTTATTTTAGGGAACGTTGGAAGATGTGTATGTACTTGTTTAACAGGACATATTCATTTAAAAAAAATAACGTACTGGGATGTGAATGTGTAGTGAGTGATAATGTGTAAGGAGGTGTTATCTTGCTAAGCTGATTTTAAATTGGACAGTAAGTTTTTATATTGGTAAGGTGAGTTATGGAAAATATCTAGTTGTATGGTACCATGATGCTTATTGTAAATGGTAAGGTACTTGTTACAAGAACATATTCATGCGGGTAAAGTAGAAATAACAGTGCGCCATCTTTACTATATTAACAAAAATCCATCGCTCATAATTTAATATCATGGTTTGTTAACAATTGGGTTTGAAAACGATAGGTAAATAAGAAATGTAAGTAGATATTGAAGGCTTAGTACAACAATAGTTTCCACACATCGCCATAAAGGTTATAATATCATTCTAATCCGAGGATTTCGGTCTGCGCTTTCTTCCATTTTACTTTATTTTTTATTTTTCTGATTTAACGATTGATAGAATGGGTAAACCCATACTATTTCCGATCTGAAATGGGAAATCAGACACATTGGCGTAGGATATAAAAGCTCCAGATAAGATTATTTTTATATTAAACATTCCTCTTTTTCCTTTATCACACTCCAAATGGCTGATAAATATCGTAATTTTCATATAATCTCTTTGTATTATAGACACTTTCATGTCATGGAGGTACTCGCGTGAATTTTTAAACATTTTTATCTAAGCGCTTTAAAACCTATCAAATTACTTATTATTGGAGTTATTGAGTCGAATTTATGCGAGTGTAGAACAAACGACGAAACGCTAGATCATATATTTTTTGAATGTCCATTAGAAACGCGTACCCAAATTTTTATACAGATTTAATTAGAATAAAAACGCCAATGCCAGGTCGCTTTTGGTTTCCAATTCCACAAACATATACATCTTGATTGTCAAATTTATTAAAAATAACCTAATAAAGATCTAAAATAAACAGTTTTCATAAACTTCACACAAAAAAACAGTCAACTAAATCATTTATACCTTTTTAGGCAAATAACACCCGATCGGGATGAATAGCCATAGACTATTGAAAAAAAAATATTTATTAGGGAATTTGGGAAGATGTATATTTATTTATTTATTTTCTTTGGGAAGCTACAGCTCATTTACAGTTTAATGATATAATATTATTTTTACAGTGTTATAGCCAAAAAAGCATTCCACCAACATAATATAAAAACAAATAATAGTTTACAAGCCAAAAACATTCATAAACACACTCATACACACCATCACATACACATACATACATATATATGTACATACATATTTACAACAACTAGGGAATGGAAGAGAAAGGAGAGAAGAGCGACTAGGAGGACAGGAGGGCTATTCATGAAGTTGATTACAGTAAAATTAAGACCAGCTTTAGACTTAATCAATCTTTTAGGGTAAATTAATTAAATAATACTATTAATTTACATAACAATTCATGACGATTTCATACTCAACGTTGATATCAACAATTTTTCATGATCAAAGGTAGAGAAAGATTAATATTGGATTATGATCGAGTACTTTTTAAGATTAAGATTACTTTTTTAAGATTAAGGCAAGCTAAGAACGTATTAAGAATGTGTCATGAGTAGCCCCCCAGGATAGAGGGATATTGGTTGCACATATGTAGATGTAGATGTATATTTATTTAACAATGACATAATCATGTTAGAAGCATGTACAATAGACGAACATGTATGAGACGATGCATGAATGTTGACGAGGCGATGAATGTGTGCCAGGATAGAAAGATATGGCGTTCGGTTCTCTCTGCCTACCCCGTAAGGGACATGGCGTGATGGTATGTATGTATGTATGATATAATCATTTGAAAATTTGAAAAGACAGTCAATCATCGAATATCACAACTAAATTTCGTTTGATGGATTTGACGATAACTTTGTGGCAGTCCATGATTACAATAATAATGGTGCAAATACCACTTGATGAGTATAAATTAACTAAACTAGTTTCGGGAGAGCACTCCTCCCATCGACAGGTGTATTATAACTACTATTTTAAAGTGTATTGCTTGGATTTTAAATTTAGGGGGATAATTTATTTTTATTTATTGAATTATACTCATGTCGATGGGAGGAGTGCTCTCCCGAAACAAGTAGTGCTAATCATGTGGTATTTAGCATAGTATTTGCACCATTATTATTGCAATTTAATTTTATTTTATTCTAAAAACTCAATGGCGTCTCACCAGATATCGAACTCTGGATTTTGTCTAAATAAGTACGGATAAAATCAATTAAATCTAAATATTGCATCATACAAAACTGAACATTGAAGTATCTTCACTATATTTTATTTTTTTAGTTTTATTTGATAAGAATTAATGAAAATGTTGAATATTTTCCTGAATATTTAAAATGTCTTGTTTTTAGAGTTCATGCAACAAATTGTTGTTAAAAAATAATATTGTTAAATGCATTGTGTAACAATGAATATTGTAAGAGCAAACACGCCAGAGTTTACAGAAGACAGGTCAAAATCCTTCTGTAATATCGAAGAAAATAAATAAAGAATAATATTTGTTAACATATACAAGTATGTATTGTGGATATACAATTATAATGATGATTTGATGTCCGCCCATGTTCAGAATAAACACACATCTCAAAATAAGATTTACTAACCTACGTATGCACAAACCAGCCCCGGGCTTTAAATATTTGAGTCCAATAAAAGTTGTTACATTGCGATTCGCTTTTCTCATCCGTGGGGGTTGGGAAGGGGAGATGACTCCTTCTTTAGGCTTAGGGGGGTGAACTGGGGAGACTGAAGGATGATAGAGGGTGCTATCAAACTATCGATAATATGAAGACACGGAGTAAAAAAGCAACGAGTCGGTTTTTAACTACACTGAAAAAAATATTATGACAACCGAAGTGGCTATCTTTGTTATCAGTAATAAAAGTTTATCTATTTATGACTGTACTGTTTGGCTGTGTGCACAAAACAATTGATTGCACAAAACGGTTAATTTTAACATGAAATTTTCTTACTATTAACAAAAAAACTTTTTAGTGTAAATACCTAATTTAATTACCTAAATAAGAATCATAATAAAATTAAATAGAATGTTTCACATTCCATAGTTAATATTTTACTTGCTCCTGTACATGTAGGCAATAGTCTACAATGAAAGATGTACATATAGGCAATAGTCTGCGTCATTGATAGCCAAAATCGGTGATAGCCAATGGTACGTTATCGATAGTCAATGTCATGCATAGATAACGTTCTTGATAGTCTTGATAGTAACGTTAACTTATTGTTAGACAACATCGGTGATTGCCAACGTCAATAATAAATAGTACCTAACCGTTATTGATAGGTGACGTCGGTAATATTCAACGTCGGTGATAGCAAACGTCATTTATAGCTAACGTTCGTGATAGCCTACGTCGGTAATAGCCAACGTCATTGATTGTCAAGGTCGGTGATAGCCAACGGTATGTTATCGATAGTCAATGTCATTCATACTTACTTTATTGATAGATTACATCGGTGATAGACAACGTCAGTAATAAATAGCATCCATTATTGATAGGTGACGTCGGTAATAGTCATTTATAGGTGAAGTCAGTGATAGCCTACGTCATTGATTGTCAACGTCGGTGATAGCAACGGTACGTTATCGATAGTCAATGTCATTCATAGCTAACGTTATTGATAGATATCATCGGTGATAGCCAACGTCAATAATAAATAACAACCGTTATTGATAGGTGACGTCGGTAATAGTCAACGTCGGTGATAGCAAACGTCATTTATAGCTGACGTCCGTCATTGATTGTCAGCGTCGGTGATTGCCAACGGCAGTGATAGCGCAGAGTCACTAAAAATCATTCACCGTTTTATTCAATCGTTGTTCATTATTAGAGCATATTTCTACTATTAATACATGTCCTTCACTAAATTTTGTCTGAAAAATAATATAATATCAATATTGGTTTTATTATTCATTTTTTGTTCAATGAAGTCAATCAGTTAAATTTCACTTATGAACATGTATCCAATTAAGTGAGCATGAAATTATTAGATATGTTATTTTACCTACTAAGAACAAAACCAGTTTAACGAGTTCAATAAAAAAAGGTTGATTAATAATTAATTAATACATGCTTTAATTATTTTTAATTGTTACGCAGAAGCTTTTGTTAATTAATTTATATTTAACACCTAATTGTATAAAAACAATTGGAAGCTAATGTACTGAAGTATTTGAAAAATATCGGAATTAAGTTTGTACCAGACCCGAAACCGAAAAAAAGGCGTAAGATATGACCAACACTAAATTCTCAACAACGTTAGCTAGTCTGCACTTCATAAGACATCAAAAACGTTTATTGAACGTATAGTTTCAGCCGTACAGAAGACACCAATTTTTATTCTACAAAGAATATATTGTAGAATGTTCTGTTTATGGTCGCTGATTAAATTTTCTGGATCCAATTTATAAATCTACATTTTTTTCAGAACGTGATATAAAATCATAGAAAAAATGATCAGTTGTCCATGGAAAACAAATCAGCTCAAAATTGATGTACTAAACACATTCGATTGGTTTTATATGTAGGTAATGGTACATAATTAGTATAGGTAGTTTATAATAGAGAACAAAAAATATTATTGACTGTGGTTCTTGACATGAGTTTGATGAAATAATATAAACATAAAAATCTTAACTCTTCACAATTAAATGTGGAGAGTTAAAAAAAACAGGCACTTAATTGTTCACAAACAACACCGATAATTATGTATGTACCTATCCACACAAAAATTATATAAAAAATCTGTATAATTATGATACTTTAGTCTCATGAATTAATGCATAAAATTTTTATTACCTAATAACTTTTACATTTTATTCTTTCTTTTAAAATTTCGTCGCTATGCAATAATGAACTTATATTTCATATTTTTTTTAACTATATTACATGCATATCTACGTACATATTCATTTAGTTATAATTTGTTTCGTCACATTAAGTATGACGTTTTTTTATTTACATATTTATTTATTTATATATTTATATATTATTTTTCGGGCAACTAACAGGTACTATGTAAAATATTAATTTTACACGCACCCAATAACAAGTTGCCACATTCTGGAGACTTACGATATTAATCGTCTCACAGATCCAGACTGAAAACACAATTAAAAACTGTGTCTCCACCGGGAATCGAACCCGGGACCTTTGGATCAGTAGTCAGATACTCAACCAACTGATCCTTCCTATTGATCCTTCTCCGAACTGTTATTATATGTAATGTCTTACACATGTCAAATCATGATTTGATCAAATCAAAGATTTCCTAACTTATCCTTTTATTCCTATAAGAAATTCACTTGATTCCGATTTGTTTGCATATACACAACCATTCAAAAATACCAAAAATACCAAACACGTTTCTATGAATAGCGTCTAGTCCCAGTTTTTCTTTTCTGCATTCTTAGGTTAGATTTAAGATTACTTATAATAATTATTATTATACATACCTACGGCCATATAATTAACAAGTTATTTCTTATTTTTCAAATACTTCAGTACATTAGCTTCTAAAATATAAATGAATATCTTTGAACCTTTCTACGTGTTTCAATCGACTTGTGATCGGGCTAGAAGAGGTAAGGGTGGGGATTACGAATTCAATAGGGGTTGGAGTAGGCAGGGAGGGAGTGAGGGCACTGCTAGGGTCTCTCCTCTGTGTGTATGAGAAACGAGATGTATAAGAATTGGATGAAACAGTCTTGATAGATATTGAAATACGCGAAAGATCAAACGAGGATATGTATAAGAATTGGACGCAACAGTCTGAATAAATATTGGAATACGTGAAAGATCAAACGAGAAGATGCATAAGAATTGGACTAAACAGTCTAGATATATATGGAATACTTGAAAGATGCATAAGAATCGGATGCAAAAGTCAGGATGTACTATATAGGAATACCTGAAAGATGTATAAAAATTGGACGCAACAGTCTGGATAGATGTTGGAATACTTGGAAGATCAAACGAGGAGATGTATAAGAATTGGACTAAAGAGTCTAGATGTATTTTGGAATACTTGAAAGATACATAAGAATTGGATGCAAAAGTCAGGATGTACTATATAGGAATACCTGAAAGATGCATATTATAAACGTGTTGCCGATTAGAATAAGAAATATTTTACAGTCTAACGAAACGACAATTGTAACTATAAAAAATACTCTGAAACACCTGTGTTTGAAATCAAGCGTTCGTTAGACTCTGAATTGTTATTGTTGAGTGATGGTGATTTACTATAGGTATAATGTATATTTATACCTAAGGTTTATTTTATTTTATTATATTATTAATATTTCATATTTTTTTTCCGCTATTTTTTCTTTTAGTTTCTGTTCTTTAATATTTGACATAAGTTAAGTTATTATGTGGAAGATAGAATCTGCTCTGCCAAAAAACTGCTTTGCAGTTTGGCGGGAAAATAAAATTGTATTATTTTTTATTTAAAAAATAAACATCTTCAAAATAAAAAATGTATATTAATTGGACGCAACAGTCTGGATAGATATAGGAATATTTGAAAGATTAAATGAGGAGATATTATATAAGAATTGTATGAAAAAGTCTGGATAGATTTTGGAATAATTGATAGATTGAACGAGATGTATAAGAATTGTATGAAACAGTCTGAATGTGTATTGGAATAATTGAAAGATTAAAAGAGATGTATAAGAATTGGATGAAACAGTCTGGATAGATATTGGAATACTTCAGAGATTAAACGGGGAGATGTATTTGAATTGGACGAATACTGGAATACTTGAAAGATCTGGATGAATATTTAAATAATTGAAAGATCAGACATCATCACCGTGAAAGATTAAACGTTGTCTTATTAGCATTTAATTTATTATATGGCTAATTAATTTTGAAACAAGACTGGCACACTCCGAACAAACCAGTCGCTATAAAAATAGTAATTATTTTGCTTGAAACGTACCTACTTGTAATAATGACGACAAATTATAATAAATATATTACATTTTATTAAATTATCGGTTAATTAACTAGTTAGACAACTTTCATTATGGACACAGATGACATTGGATAAATACAACCAGGGTAGGGTGGTAGTGTATAGGTATAGTACGAAATAAAAAGAAATCAAACATTGAAGTGAGGACATGGTTTCAAGAAAAAGTAAATAAAATTGATTATCAATCATACATACCACATGCCTACTTCACGGGGTAGGCAGAGAGAACCAAACGCTACACTTTCATATTATTCATTCAATTATTCGTTTCTTATTCTCATACATGTTTGTCTGTTGTTCATGCGCACATTTCCTTCTTTTAAAATATCACACGCATGGTTGGTCAGTTGTAAACGTAATAGTAATATTAAAACGTATGAATATGATGGAGAATAAGACGACAGACAGGTAGGTTTCTAAGGATAGATGGAGATTTTCGAGAGTATAGCTATAGAATTGAGTTAAAAATTAGCTTTTTAAATAATATTAAGAAATTTCACGAGAGAAAACATTTCGCAAATTCAGTTTAAGGAGACGATTCAGTAGTTATATAACGTAGGTATGTAGTTAGGGGTAGGTACCTACTTAGTTACAATCTACCCTGATTGCCTCCCCTCCCTAGGAGATGTTGGTGGTCCAATATTGCCAGTTTCTTCCCCACGCTCAGAAATGCGATTTCCAGAATAACTTTATCACATTGGCCGTTTTTGACGATCATGTGAGGATTATTATGATAACAACCCCCATGCTAGGAAATTTATTCATACAAAAAAATGGAAATATCTTGGATCTCTTCACGTCTTTATTTGATATGTATATTTTGTTATGTATGTAAATATAAATAAATTTTCAGGTGAAGAATTAATCAACATTAGACGTGATAAATTTAAAAAATAGTATGAATATTTAATTTTAACAAGTACCTACATAATACATTCTCAAACATTCCCTAAATTTAGCATAATATAGGTGAACGAAATCGGTCGTTGCAGGATTTGAACTCGTAACCACTGGATTACTAAACGCTCTGTCACCACCCATCCAAATATAAATATTACCTGAACTTGCACACCCGATACTTAAGTTTTTAATATTTTTTATTCTCTCAAACTGCCTTGAACTGACACTATAGTTACTTTTTTACTAAACACAATGTAATATTATTAAACATTTTTACAAATTGCCAAAACCTTGCGTTGTTTAACTCACCTTGAATTTTCAAGAAAAAACCAAAGAAGAAATATTTATCCCTAAACACCTGATCCCGATTTCCTCTCCTTGTCTTTTTTCAATCTTTTGCAGTGTTTTTTTAATTTTCATCTTAGTGTAATGTATATTTTCTTTATTTTTTCTATTTCATTCTTTTATTTATGTACATATTGTATAATTTTTAAATGCTTAATGGCATTTAGCCTGCCAGTGTGCATATAATATTTTTTTATATTATGTTCAAAAAGATAAATAAATAGTATCAGATCACTCGGATTTTTCAAACTCGCTATCGGATCGTTCATAAATAAGTTCAAAGAGGATGTGGTTAGTTCCAAAACCGTTAACAATTTTACAAACCTGAATCGTTTATACAAAGTAAGGTAAACATAAGTACAAGAAGTAGTGGTAGTGAAACTGAGAAAGCAATGAAAAAAAACGAAACATTAATTATTCATGTTTTGTAAATAAAAGTGCACATCTCTACTTACAGACCCGTGGCCTACGATATGTCGTAGGCCACGTTACAGACCCAAGCAACGTGAAATCAATTGGGATCATGGGATCAATCAACGTGAATATGGGATCAATTCTGAAAATGCACTAAATTCTAAATGAAATATCAAATTTATACATTTTATGTTTTTTTTTGCTATTCTGAAGATTGAATAAAGTAAAGAAGTTTAATAATATTAAAATGTTAAAAGAACATCAATAGTGTATTATAAATAATAGTTTCCTGTGACAGTTCTAGTCAGTTCTAGTGAACACATTTTTGATTTTAATGACAATTGTTTTCAAATTTTAACTCTACTTCGGAATTGAACCCATTAGCATAGTAAATATTAAAGTAAACTCTGTTTAATAACTCGATAATAATGATTTTTTAAGGGAATATTGGTTCTAAAATCGATAGTAAAGATTTTTAATGGAATATTGATTGGTTCTTAAATCGACAATGGTGATTTTTTAATGGAATTTCGGATCAAAAATCGATAATAAAGTATTTTAATGGAATATCG
Source organism: Molanna angustata (assembly GCA_963576475.1). Lineage (NCBI taxonomy): Eukaryota > Metazoa > Arthropoda > Insecta > Trichoptera > Molannidae > Molanna > Molanna angustata. The sequence continues at coordinate 24,105,579 of OY754971.1, forward strand.
GCAATGGAGATTTTGCAATGGAATTTTGGCTCCAAAATTGATAATAAAGATTTTGTAGTAGAATTTTGGCTCTAAAATTGATAATAAAGATTTTTAATTGAATATTGGTTCTACAATCGAGAGTAAAGATTTTTTATGGAATTTAGATTCTAAAATCGATAGTTAAGATTTTTGATTGAATAGGTATCTATTGTCTCTTAAATTTATAATGAAGATTTTTTAATCGAATTTTGGACCAAAAATCGATTACAAAGATTTTTAGTGGAATTTCGGATGTAAAATTGATAATAAACATTTTGTAATGAAATTTTGGCTCTAAAATTGATAATAAAGATATTTAATTCAATATTGGTTCTACATACAGTAGACAATAAAGATTTTTTATGAAATTTTGAATCCAATATCGATAGTAGGTAAAGATTTTTTAATGGAAAATTGGTTCTAAAATCGAAAATAAAGATTTTTTATGGAATATTGGTTTCAAATTAAAAATATTTTTTTGCTGGAATATTGGTTCTTAGATCGGAATATTTTACCGCAATGTTGTATATTTTATATTTGTTGATTATGTTTGAAGTTTAAGTACCTATCTACCCAATTGTAAACGATATAAATATTTAAAGTTGCGGTGGCCTCGGGTGATTTTGTGTTGGGGTTGATCAGAGTCGAGGGCCCCGGGTAGGCTGGGTGGACGGGGGCCCCTGCTCCTGTCCCATGCATCATGCATGAGGCCCGCTCGACACAGGAATCCACTCGCCCTCGCCTTTGAATGCGTGAACACGCGATGGGAATATTAAACATCTGATGGTCGTCCTAGCACCGCTCTTGCCATGTATGTAGGTACGTTCCTTGGACCCTCGACCCTCCACGCGTCACACCACTGCTTCGTGGGATTTGACCATTGTGGTTGTAATAGGCAAAATGTATATTTCTAATATGCCACCTTTCTAAGTTGAGTTATGGGGATTCTTTGAGTTGTTCTAATATACTGTACACCATCAATCATTCGCAGAAACATCAAATATTAATTTAAGACAATATATTTTAGTTATTTTGAGTCACACATTTGTATGATAATTTTGTTCACTGCAGACAACATTCTTTGGCAAACCACTAACAAACGTGTAGCTCATAGTATTCACACCATCATTAAGGCCCTTGTATACTCTGGGTTTACAGATGTACGCAAAAATTGTACACTAAATTACCTTCTAATGTATGAAACACGAAAAAATATTGTATGTGATATACAACATTTTATCGTGCAAAAAGGTAAAATTTTGAGTTTTTTTAAATAGCAAGGATACATATTAAGACATTATCATAATATAAAACTCAGCCGGTTGATTTTCATATTCTCTTTCGATTGAAGTAAAAATCTACTTCATAGGTTTCGTAGTTTTTTGTTACTTACAACAAAAAAAAAATAGGAAAGGGTTTTACTAAAACTAATTTCTCAAGAAAAGTATTAAAACAAATTCAAAATTCCAAAAAAATATGCAATAGAATGAAGATGTACATACAAACTGTTCCTTATTTCAAAGACGTATCTTTTGAGGGTAATAGGGAAATTATTTTTAAAATATATATATTGCTTAAGATGTATTTATATTGCTTAAGATGTATTTAGAGACAAATATGAGGATAGAGGAGGCATCGTGGCTCCATTTTCCTTTTTATTTGATTTGATTAAATAACGATAATAGTCTAAGAAATATCAACGTCAAAACAAAATTCATTTTTAACTGTTGTTTTTTTTTATATTTCGTTCTTTATTATATAGTTATGAAAATGTAGGTCTGGCATTTGGGAGAAGTTGCGATTTCCAGTGCTTATCCTCTTTATATACCTAGGTAAAAATTGCAGATTTCAATATCATTTGTATCTTTGAAGTCCTTTTCGTGCTCTCATACCATCCATCTGATTACAATGAAACTGGTGATTTGTTCAGCGTAAACCCGGGAAGATTTTTTGAAAAAAAATCTTCTTCTTCTTCTTTTCTATATATGACACACGGATTTTATAGGTACAAATAACATACAAGTACAATTTATATTGAAATAATTATAAATTATGCAAATTTCTATATTTTCACCCCAACGTGAGAATATCAAAAAACCTACCATTAAAAATTGATACCGAAAACGTTGCTATTTCTCGGACTATAATATGTATATTCTTTCAAATAAAGTTAAACGTCATTGGATTAATCTTGTATCATTGAACGGCGTTAAATATTTTTTTACCATGTACATATGCTGTAAAGCCACTGATTTGGTGTTTTTTGACATCAAAGTTGGAAAACCATGCAAAAATTCCACTACTCGATACAATTATTCTCTCACACGGGACTAAACACTGGTCTTACTTACTATTTGCAATTTGTGTTTAAGCTAATACTTACCCAGTTTTTTGTATGGACGAAACTGTCTTAGCATCGGATTAAACTCGATTTTCAAATAGTAAGTAAGGCCCCTAATGTTGTCGATTTATTGAGAAATATATTCTTTTGAACAAATCAACAGTTGGATAACATCTATGATGTTTTTTGACTTCAAAGTTGCAAAAACCATGCAAAAATTTCCACTACTCGATACAATTCTCTCACACGGGACTAAACCTAATGTTGTCGATTTATTGAGAAATTAATTCTCTTGAACAAATCAACAGTTGGATAACATATATGACGTTTTTAAACTTCAAAGTTGCAAAAATTCCACTACTCGATACAATTCTCTCACACGGGACTAAAGCTAATGTTGTCGATTTATTGAGAAATAAATTCTCTTGAACAAATCAACAGTTGGATAACATAAATATATGATGTTTTTTGACTTCAAAGTCGGAAAAACTATGCAAAAATTCCACTACTCGATACAATTCTCTCACACGGGACTTAAGCTAATGTTGTCGATTTATTGAGAAATAAATTCTCTTGAACAAATCAACAGTTGGATAACATAAATATATGATGTTTTTTGACTTCAAAGTCAGATAAACTATGCAAAAATTCCACTATTCGATACAATTCTCTCACACGGGACTAAAGCTAACGTTGTCGATTTATTGAGAAATAAATTCTCTTGAACAAATCAACAGTTGGATAACATAAATATATGATGTTTTTTGACTTCAAAGTCGGATAAACTATGCAAAAATTCCACTACTCGATACAATTCTCTCACACGGGACTAAACCTAATGTTGTCGATTTATTGAGAAATAAATTCTCTTGAACAAATCAACAGTTGGATAACATAAATATATGATGTTTTTTGACTTCAAAGTCGGATAAACTATGCAAAAATTCCACTATTCGATACAATTCTCTCACACGGGACTAAAGCTAACGTTGTCGATTTATTGAGAAATAAATTCTCTTGAACAAATCAACAGTTGGATAACATAAATATATGATGTTTTTTGACTTCAAAGTCGGATAAACTATGCAAAAATTCCACTACTCGATACAATTCTCTCACACGGGACTAAACCTAATGTTGTCGATTTATTGAGAAATAAATTCTCTTGAACAAATCAACAGTTGGATAACATAAATATATGATGTTTTTTGACTTCAAAGTCGGATAAACTATGCAAAAATTCCACTACTCGATACAATTCTCTCACACGGGACTAAACCTAATGTTGTCGATTTATTGAGAAATAAATTCTCTTGAACAAATCAACAGTTGGATAACATAAATATATGATGTTTTTTGACTTCAAAGTCGGATAAACTATGCAAAAATTCCACTACTCGATACAATTCTCTCACACGGGACTAAAGCTAATGCTGTCGATTTATTGAGAAATAAATTCTCTTGAACAAATCAACAGTTGGATACATAAATATATGATGTTTTTGGACTTCAAAGTCGGATAAACTATGCGAAAATTCCACTACTCGATACAATTCTCTCACACGGGACTAAAGCTAACGTTGTCGATTTATTGAGATATAAATTCACTTGAACATATCAACATTTGGATAGCATACATGATGTTTTTTGACTTCAAAATTGGAAAGATCATGCAAAATGTAGACCTCGCCATACCAGAGCATATACGCGGATCTTGGATTAAAACTTTGATGATATGTAAAGAGATATAAATTCTCTTTAACAAATCGACAGTTGTATAATTATTAATCCTAACCTAGATACTTTTTTAAATTACTATGTAATATAAAAATGGTCGAAGTAATTCGATTGTGTAGAGCTCAAAAAAACACAAAATTCGATGCTCTATCGTCAAGAACAGACTCTGTGTAGCTTCATGTCAATATGTGATATTTGCGTACCGCCATTAACGTCTGTTTCGATCTCTGTCAGTGTGTGTTGTGTGGAGGGTAGGTAGGTATTTAGTTATAATCCTCCCCCATATGAAGTTAGGTATAGCTCAGTCGGTCGCGATAGGAATATTGTACATTATTCTGGCAAAATTTGCTTCTATTGTTTGTTATTCATGTGTCAGGACTGTAGCGGACGTGTGCGGGGGTGCGTGAGCAATTTGTGAACTATTCTCCTCTCTTCAAACACCCTTTCTGCCTACCCCCCTCCTCAGCTTCAACCTCTTCTCATACCATCTCATTCTTCTGCGCTCCTGCACTCAACATCCCCTAATACACAAACGACTCGACGCAAGATCACATTATTAGAGAGATTTTTTTATAACTTTCAGACTGTAAACGTATCGAGGGCCATCAAATGAAGAAGAGTGCTAATAATTTTACAAATGTCAACGTGCAATATGTATGATAATTAAGAAAAAAAAAACGAACATTTTAATTGATCAATTTAATTTATATAATGCTGAACAAAATATTATAAAACTAAGACTATTATGTACTAACTTAATTAACTATTTTCTTTATTTATTTTATTTTAAAGATGTACTTAGGTACCTACATAACTAACAGTTTTCAATATATTTAGAATGGGTATAATTCATTTATATACTCAAGTGTCCACAATGAGGCAATACTATTGAATTGTTTGCTTTTCTATTTTAATTTTTAAAAGTACTTTTTTATTTGTGTAAAAAATCAAGTCGATATTATACATATTATTAAGTTATAGATCTTTTAAAGTTTATTTGAAGAACGTCAAACTTAGAATGTAATATACCTATTCAACAATTGCTAAAAAATGTGATTACAAAGAATGAATAAGAAAATACAATTGTTTTGTTTCAAAATTTTTGTGGGTTATGTACCTTCGTTTATGAAAGTATCCTCAAAACAAGAACATTATTTCACGTACAAATTTAAATTTTCTTTTTAAATCACCCATAACCACAATATTTTGAAAATAATGTTTTTGTATGTAAAATTTAAAATCTGCTATACGTATCACACGATATAACCGAACACTAATGCGTTATTTAAAACATTCTCTTTCTATTTGAAGTAAATAGAATATATGTTGGTACATACATATTTGGGGGCAGGTGTCAGCTACTTAGAATTAATTATAAACGATTTATATTTATGCCGACCGCCGTGGCACAGTTGGTAAGCCGTTCGGTTTCTGTGCGGGCGTCCGGGGTTCGATTCCCAGCAAAGAAGAAATTTATTTAAATTAATTTCTCACGCAAATATTGCTTCTCTGGGCCGGAAACTCTGGTTAGTTGGAAGAAATTGCCATACGGCAATAAACTCGCCACTTGCGCAGGGTGCAAGGATGTGTATTATTATTATTATTATTAGGTATTATAAAAGAATTTCTTTAGCGCGTTGTTTACGTAGAAAAATATACCTCAGAATTAATAATTTAAATGAAGTATGATGTTGTAAAAAATTGAAAGGACTATGTTAAGCCTATTAAATGTTGCGATTCTTACGATTAAAAATAGTGGTGATACTGGTGAGTATAAACAGTGGTGATACTAGTGAGTATAAACAGTGGTGATACTGGTGAGTATAAACAGTGGTGATACTGGTGAGTATAAACAGTGGTGATACTAGTGAGTATAAACAGTGGTGATACTGGTGAGTATAAACAGTGGTGATACTAGTGAGTATAAACAGTGGTGATACTGGTGAGTATAAACAGTGGTGATACTAGTGAGTATAAACAGTGGTGATACTGGTGAGTATAAACAGTGGTGATACTAGTGAGTATAAACAGTGGTGATACTGGTGAGTATTAACAGTGGTGATACTGATGAGTATAAACTAAAATATAACTAATTATCGAAAATACAATAATATCTATAGCTTGAATCGTACATTTGAGCAAATGAGAAAAAATGCATTTGTGTGAGTTGTAAGTATACGTATGATGTATTTTTTTTTTTTCTTTTTTGGCGAGATGACTCCTAAAAAATGGGTCTTACGGCCAGTTTCAAGTTAAAAGATAAAATCTTCTCTTTGTTTAAAAAAAACAATAAAATGAAAAAAATAAGTATTACAAATATAGATATATTAAATCAAATCTTGATGTCGTTTCTTTTGACGAATTTTGATATTAAATTAAAAATTATAATTTTATTACTGCTATGCAGCAAGGTCAGAATGTTCACTGGCAGTGGGATCTTATATTTTGATAGAGATTGGTAAAGTGATGGGGATTGGGAGTTGAGAGGACAAGAAAAGAAGATATGGTCCAAGTCTCCCACTTCCTCACCACATTCGCAAGCTGGAGAATCTTTTATCTTAATTTTATATAAATGAGCAGGTGTACAACAGTGACCGATTCTCATTCTGTTTATCACCGTTATCTCCCTCCTATTGCGCATAACAGAAGTGTACCATGGCTTAACTGGAATACTTGGTTGAATTGAACCATATCTCCTTCCTCTGGTGAGTGAAGATGTGGACCAAAGTTTGGTCCAATCAGAGGTGAGGAAAGATTTTGTTAAAGGGAGAAACGTATGATGTAATAATTGTGGGAATCGTTGATGGTCCTTTCTTAATAAGGAACAAATAAGGAAATATTATAGGCAGGTGCCTGTTTTATCTCTTTTGTGTGTTTATATTTGTATCAAATTGTTATTCATTGTTAAAAATGGCTTTAGTTTATTCTTATGTTGGACAACAAAACGAATTCAGTGTTCACATTAAAATCAGGCAATTTCACATGCCTAGAGAGGATTGCAACAAGAAAAGATTAGGGAGCAGGTAAATAATAATTGAATGGTGAATGGCGTGTCTTTCACCTGTTCAATGCTTAGAGCGGGTCAAGTCCTTAAGATTGCACAATGATGGTATCTAGATCACAATAAATTACCACCACGCTTGTCAATCAATGTTATACGCATACATTTCATACCCATAATAGTGAGCACGCCAGAAAAATATCATCAATAAGACTAAATCTGTTTTAGTGTTGGAACTACAAATTTAAAACGGCTCTCTTATAATTTTTTTTTGTAATGTTGCCAATGATTTTGATTTTGTAGCTATGTTATATACGGAACAATTACCTACCTATTAAAATCAAGCCTGTATCTAACCAGAAAGAGTTATTTTAACCTAATATCAACTTTCATAGAACACTGAATACTTATATTAAACTATCCGCATTAGAAAATGTTCATTTTAGCATTATATTTGAAATAAATGACATAATAAAGTTGTAATTTTCTTTTTTTTTTATCAAGAACCTCTGATTGAATGTTATTTTATAAAAACAGATCACAAAACTTCTTAGAATAAGCGTTGGTCACTATCATCTCACAGAGATACTTAAGGCCCTTGTTAATGTATATTATAACCTTGGGCATATGGGATGTAAACTTATTACATTTTAATGTATGAAGCACGCACAAAATATGATGTATCACCAAATCTGTGACATAAAAGTAAAACATCGAGTTTTTTAATAGAAAGAAAAATAATCCAAATTGAAAAAAGTAAAAATCCTACCCGATAGTTTTTCATATTCTCTTTTGTATAAAGTAAAAAAAAATATAGTTTAAATACTCGGCGGATATTTTGTGGTTGTTCATATTAACCGTTTTGGCATGTGAATTTTGCCCTAAACCACTATATTTTAGGATATCCGACCCTGTACCACCCCCGCCCCTCTCGACACCAATCCGTCCACCACCAACCCCCTCTACTCACCTCCCCACACATCTGACACATCCAAAAACTAAACATCAACACTCAGTCTCAACTAGCCGGTCGATGGCAGGACAGCACTGCCGAAACATGTCGCATAGTGACTCAAAATATAGTGGTTTAGGGCAAAATTCACATGCCAAAACGGTTAAAAAAAAATGTTTGCAAATCTTATATTTTTTTGTAGTTTACAATGAATAATTATAAAAGGGTGTTATCAAAACTGATCTTTTAGGAAAATTATTTATTACATTAAGATTAAAAAAAACTCGTTCAATAGATAAAAAATGTAAAAATAAACCGTTCTTTACGTAAAGACTTTTGAGGGTTCTGGGAAAAAGATTTTCATAATTTGACGAGAAACTAACAGGTACTATGTCAAATATTAATTTATCACGCATCCAATAACATGTTTCCACATTCTGGAAACTTGCGTTATTAATCGTCTCACAGATCCAGTCTGAAAACACAATTAAAAACTTTGTTTTCACCGGGAATCGAACCCCGGACTTTCTTTCTCCGGGATAGTCTTTGAAATAGTTTACGATTCACGCATTGGTATGCTAATTCATTTGTAGAAGTGTGTAATAGAAATAATAATAATTCAGTATTATTATTTGTAGTAGGTACTTATCTAATTGATTGTTATTAATAATTTTAATAAGTTGGCCAGCACCTTACAAAAAATATCTCAAAAAAAAACATGCTCCAACTATGAATCTGGAAAAACATCTGGCTGGCTGGAAGGAACTGCAGAATGCCACCAAGCAACGTATAAATGTACCTACTATTAAAATTTCTCGTCCGATGATTGGGTCTTCAAATGTCACATCATAAAAACGAATTAACACCGAAAAAATACGAGAAACTGATATGTTCCCACAGAATGCAACAATTGTAGAGTACCTGATGACTATAGGTCACTGTAACGTGTTGTGAAGGGATTTTGAATTTTTATAAACTTGTCACAATGTCCATGGCGTGTTTATATCGTAATTGTAAAGAATGTGCCCCGCCAACACCCTCCCTCTAACCCTCGCATGGTTTCCATTATTATTATTCCAAATCACCCACACAATGCATACAGATTTACCCCCTGTCCATTTTTTGCTAGATTTGAGAATAATACGGCGCGGACTTAACAGGTTTATGCAATTTTCTTCGTTTAAAATTTTGAGGGGTGAGAATAAAAAAATGCGTGAGTTTATTTCGCCATTGCGAAATGTTGCGTGTTGAGTTTATGGTCCGTTGGACAGGGTCGTCCTATGTGGGCAGCCGACAAGGGCGAGCTTTCTGAGCTATTTTTGAATTGGAGTTTATTAATTTTAATCAATTGTTTACAAATTACAGTTAAAATATAATGACGAAAAATATTTATTGTTTATCTTTTTTACACATAATATAAAAAAATAATATGCATACTGGCGGGCTTATTGCCATTAAGGAATTTCTTCCAACCAAACCAAATTACAAATGATGACAAAATCATATGTGTACATCAGCAAAAGAACAAAAGTAAAAAACAAAGAAAATATATATTACATTAAGATAAAGATTAAAAAACACATCATAGCAAGAAGAGGGGTTGGGAAAAGAAATGGAAAAAATCGGGAACAGGTGTTAATGGATAAATATTTCTTCTTTGGTTTTTTCTTCAAAATACAAAGTGAGTTAGACGACGCAATATCCAGACTTACGCTATTCCATAGTCTTGCTGATTGTACTTCGAAATACGAGCTGAGAAATTCTGTGTTATGGATAGGGATGGATAGTATTGTATGTACGTTTAGCAGATCGGAGTGAAAGTCCATGATTGGGTCAGTAAGTTAATTTGTTTTTAAGGTACTGTGGCAGGTTTGGATTAGAGAGTACAATAGTGACAGAATGTGTATTGCGCCGCTGACTTATCTTTGACCAAAAATGAAAATTGCGGTAAGATCAATTATTTACAACTCAAAGTTGAATCTGATACATATATTTTAAAAACGTTCAAGTTTAATGAGATGCTCTTCGTTAGCATCCAAATAGCATACATCGGCACAATCAAGCAACGGGAGAAGAAGAAGATTGTGCTACCTAATTATTAGAGTTTAGTGTCGTCGTTCGAATTCCAACAAAGGTGAAATCGATTTCTGACGCAATTCTGACTTTTGCAAACTGTATAAACTCCCGTTGGTTAGAAATAATTACCTCTCTGCAAAAAACTTACCACCTTAATAAATTGTATGATGCAAAAATGAGTAATTAAATATTTTATGATTAGATAATTGGTAATGCATTTATTATGACTATTTAAGTATCCAAATACTTACCAAAACAAAAAATAAAAATAATGTAGGTACATATATGTAGTTAATTTGATTTAATTAATATTTTTAAATATTGGCGCTTAACAATCTTGAAACGTGCACGTTCCTAAATAATGTTGCATGCAATGCAAACTGTGAACACAAAGTTCCACCCTCGTATGTCAAATATTTTTCAAGAGAGGGGTTTTATAATGGAATCGTGTATTCGGATGTCCTCCATAATAAACATTGAAATAATATTGAATACATGGATGTTGCATATGGGGACGACTTTGAGAGGTTTACAATTTGTGTAATGCACTGCAATAAAGATAGATATGTTTTTTTGGAAACCCATAAATTTAAGAAAGAAATGATAAAGAACTTTTTTCTCTATATAGAAAAATTTGTTTAGAATGAGTCTACTTTAAATAGATTTGACAACTCAACTATAGAAAAATGTGGCGTTCGGTTCTCTCTGCCTACCCCGCAAGGGACATGGCGTGATGGTATGTATGTATGTTTGTAACTTTATCTAACTTCTTTAAATTTCTCTCAATCTATTCTTTAAATATTTTAGTAACAAATAAATTATAGATATATTTTTCAGTGTGATATAGCTACGAGAGTAATTTAAAACTAAAAAGATATGTATGTATGGATATTTTATTCAGATGTAAAAAAAACACATAACCTTACACCTAGTAAAATCAAAAAGAATATTAATAAGTTGAAAAAAAATTACACAGTATGAATTGTGTAAAAAAACACAAAAAAACATTAAAATGTTCCTACATACACAAAATACAAAGGAAGCACACGATAACTTAAAAGAACTTTTCCTTTATGTATTCAATATCTAGGCGACGAAAAGCGGTAAGACCAGGGGGGCAAGTCTGGTCCAATCGGCGAAATCAAAACCCTAGTGACTACCCATATTATGGATATAATTAATATATGGAGTTCTATAATATCTTTAGATGTCATAGAACTCCATATGAAAATTATATCCATGATGTGGGTAATCACTAGGGTTTTGATTTCGCCGATCGGACCAGACTTGCCCCCCCAGATGCTTCCTTCACACATTCTGGAAAATCATTATACAGTAGAAAATCTTTGTTGGTACTTCACATTATTTTGTGTTCCTGACAGATTAGTATGTTAGTCTTATATACCATTATCTTCTAGACTTAGACGAATTTAAATTATGAATGAAGCTTTTTACCGGAATACTTTGTTGTTTATATCTCTTTGAATTTTGTATATGAAGTTAAGATTCATTAGGTACTTATATCTTAATATTATATCAGAACTAGATATAAGAAACTGCAAATACCCTTTCCCTTGTCATAATTCCCGCTGAGCAAACTTTCTCAGTATCCTTTGTATCTCCACCTCTTCCCTTTTTCTAACTTATACAGATAATTCATAATATAATATTGACGGGTCTTTAATGTGCCCATTCATTTGGGTATTAATATTTTTTACCCCAGATTCTCTTACCGCCGCGCTGTTGTTAATGCATTTTTGTGTTGTGAATGCATTGGTTTGTATCGATCGGTTTCATTAAACTAATATGGTAATCCTTAATGTTCCTCGAAATTTTCTTCTTACAACAGTTTATTTTTAAAATTTTCACCGCGTTCCAAGACACACACATACCTAAATTAAAATTGTCCAGTAAATAGTTCCTGTTTGTAATATACTCTAGTATTGTTTCAAAAAGAGTCTGATGCATGATGCTGAAGCTTATGAATTATAGAGTATTTTGTGGACTTTTTTAAAAGATTTTTTTAAAGTAATAACGTTTTAATATTGTGAAAAAAAAATTTACAAGGCAACGTAGGGTATATATCCAATGGATTTATATCCATTTTTTCTACCGAAGAAGTATACCACGTTGCGTTGGGGAGGGTTTGCAATCTGCTTAAGAAAATATTTATTCGGATCTTATTAAGATCATTCCACAGTCGGGCTTTGCTGTGTTTATAATAGAGTTCGAGAAGCGATTGATTTGTGTATGTTGAAGGTTTTACTCTAATTTATTAATAAGTGACTCTATTGCGAATGGGTGGAAAAAGGAACCAAAAATGCAGGTACTTCTGAGCAAGAAGAAGCAAACAATTATATTTTATATAATGGGTAAATTTTAGATAGGTGGTGGCAGAGCGGTTTGCGCGCTGGATTAGTAATACAGTGGTCGCAAATTCCGCCACGACCGATTTCGTTCATCTATAGCACAAGCATTTATGCTAAGTTTAGGGAATGTATGAGATGTATTTATTCTTATTTCAGGGACATATTCATTCTTTAAAAAAATATATTTTTCTTTTTCTTGTTTAAAACTGTGTTCCATATTGTAATATTATACCTGCCCATTTATTCTTAAAGTCTTTCTATATTCTGTTTTCTTTATTTTTATTTTGTATATTGTGAAAAAAAACTTTTATTTTATTATTTTAATACTTTCTTTTCTATTCTTTCTGTTTTCTATATTGTTTGTTTTTTGTGATTGTTGCAAAAATACGGCACTCATATATATAATTGTATGTACGCAAATTTGGCCATCTTAAAACAAGAATTTCCTAGTAAGATGGCTATGGCATATATTATGATGTATTCTATATTTATAAAATAAATAAATAAAATATATATAATCAAGTCTGCCAAAATAACAGTTAGGATTTTGACTGGTTATTAATAATAATAATAAAAATAATTTATAAAGCGCCATATAGTGATACAAGATCACTCCAAGGGCGCTGTAACTTATTTGCTGGCTCTACGAAACAAGGCAGTCTTAAGAAGTCTACCGAAGGTGTCAATGCTCTGAGTTCCGCGTATGCCAAGAGGCAATTTGTTCCATTTCAAAGGCCCGTTCACACTGAAACCGCGATCACAGTAAGCCGCCTAACTGACTGTCTGATTCTTTTAAACAGTTGGTACTCTGTGATACAGATTATCTCAATGTAAGCTGTAGGTATTCCTGATGGAACATTCTTTTGGCACAGTAAAGTTCTTGAATGTAGTGTAGGGCCAAGTCGTTCAGAGCCTTAAACACCATCAGGCATACCTTATAGTCCACTTGAAAAATTAGGTACATACTGTAGAGTAAGGTACCTATAAACCTTTTTGAAAAGTTTTTAAAATAATTAAGTAATCTACTAGACAGATTTAGTTGGATTAGATAAATCTTCGTAAATTTTGTTCCAATTTATATGAAAGAACGGTGATCATACTGGCAGTTTTAGCAACATCTACATGTTAGCTGCTGAAAGGGTATAAAGTGTCTGAGGCACATTAGTTCATAAATGATGGATAACACATTATCGGCACAGTTTTCCACCCTACACCCCCTTACCACAACTCCCTGGACCGTCTTCCTCATTCAGGGTTATGTTATTAAGCTCGGGATGAGCTTCTATTGGAAATCTCAAGCATATCGGCTCGCCTCACAGTTGATCGAACATCCATCAATGCGGCCAGAGTGATTAATTGAGACATTATAAAGATTAAAAAATTATCGGAATATCCATGGACTGAATAGCCTTTGTACGGTCAATTAGGGTGATACGAGATGCCTACATGGAAATTCGTAAATAGATCTGAAATATCTAAATGCATTATACCAGAGTATGTAAACTGATTAATGTAATATACCTATGTATTTTTTTTTATTTATTTAGGTATAAGAGCATATTTTAAAAATCTGCACACGCATAGGATCAATTATTATTAGGTACTATTTCAATAGATTTAATTTTTAAAAAGTTCACATTACAATATTATTTTTACACTAAACTATAGAAACAGTTTTGTAAGTGCGAGCTTTCACGTAAAATGCAATTACATATTCACTCTGAAATTCTTCGTCTTCTTCTTCAGCTTTAGTTAGGACTGTGTCGTCCTGTTATTCTCAGAGCCTGCGCTTGTGAGGTGGACGTCCAGGGGTCTGCTATTTGTTATCTCCCTATCCGCTGCTATCCTCACCACTCGATCTGGACCTGCTCTACCCACACGATCTATCCAGAATCTCTGCAATTAAATTATATAATTATATAAGCTAGTTTAAATTTAAACTAGTAACTTACAGTTTTGCCATGAAAATAGTAAAAATAAAGTTTTTCTATGACAGTGTCATTTTAAATTAAGAAAATATTGACATTTTACCGTTTGTCTAGTAATATGAGTAAATGGATGCAGGTAGATACAATAAATATGTAAAATTATACAAAGACTGCATAATACTACTGATCCCCCATTAATTCATCGTACGGTGCATGTGAGAATATACTCGTAATAAGAAGGTCATTAAAACAGTTTGATAAGCCGAAACGTTTATACCTCATTATTCGTCCGTTTTGAAACGGAATCCGATAGAGAAAAAAATCCGGTAAAGAGAGAAGGAATCGCTATAAATTTGTAAGGGCACCTCTTACCGCCCACACATCCCTACCCCGTGCAACTATTATTTCTAGGGCGGCGACATCGGCGGACGGAAGCTGATTAAGGCAATTAGGACGTGCACAACTCGACAGAGTTTAAGGCGGAAGGTGTACTGTTACAGTATATAGATACTGGAGACTTATGTTACCGACTTTAAGGGGAAAGGATTCTAACTGGTTTAATACTGACTCACATCAACTAACTAATAATGTTCAGGAATCGGAAAATACTTATATATCTGATGATATAATTTAATATTTTCATAAAGTAAGCCCCGTTTGGCTTCTGTGCGGGCGTCCTGGGTTAGATCCCTAGCAGAGGAGAAGTTTATTTAAATTCATTTTTCACGCAAATATTGCTTCTCTGGACTGGGAGCACTGATATGTTGAGAAATTTACATACGGTAATAAACTCGCCACTTGTGCAGGGTTCAAGGAAGTGTTTATTATTATTATAATATATTGAATGGAAGAACTTTTGCAAGAATCATAATTTCGTAGCCTATTACAATTATAGAAAGTTGTCGAGACTTCACTATAGCTTGAATGATCAAAACCAGCCAAACTACTGTCGTGTTTTACCAATGATTAATAAACATAAACATCTTAAAATAACCGTTTAAAGACTGTGGTAGGTTAAATAAAACTTACCATGACACTTTTGATATTGTCCTATATGCATTAGAAATCAAGTCACTAGTTTCATGGCCAGCTTATTGAAATACCTAAATATATACCAATATCACAGGTTTTTTTACTTGGAAACATTTTACTTGGAAAATTTTGCTGATACACATGTCAACAATTTTAATGGTCCCACGCGAGATTTTAATGATCTTCTACATGGAAGGAAATAATATTGAATCCTTTACCTGCTTATTTTCGGTAGATTTTTATTGTTAAAGCTTTTCTACATTATACAAAACGAATGAAAAACACAATACTTTTTTATTAATCGACAAATAATTTAACTGTGTCGCCCATTCACAATCCAGCATGATTGATGGACATCGATTTTTTGAAATTGTCAGATTTGTGTCAAGTGCAAATAGGTATACGGTCCAGCAAATATTCCAACTTTCGATTCGTTCATGAGAATTCAATTCTCTGAATGAATCTACATTATTAAGCCAAGATGCGTGTACGAAGGAAAATTTTGTATGGCGTAGTGGACTTTTTGCATGCTGTGTGTGTGTGTGTGTGTGTGTGTGTGTGTGTGTGTGTGTGTGTGAGTGTGTGTGTGTGTGTGTGTGTGTGTGTGTGAGAGTGTGTGTGTGTGTGTGTGTGTGTCTGTCCCCCCCCTTATAACTTTTGATCCTCTCAATTTTATAAAAGCTAGAACGCTGAAAATTGGTATGAACATAGAAAAATATTAAATCTCAAATTAGTTTTTTTAAATAAATTTCAGGGTTTCTCAAACATTTTTTATTAAGAAAATTATTTTTTTTATGATAAATTTGTGAGATTAACTGCCTATATTTCAATTTTTTTTTAAAATATCGAAAAAAGCCAAAACACTCCAACTAGATAATTTAATTTTCTATAAAAAATATTAACATTGTAGTAGTATATCTCAAATTTAAAAAAAAAATGAATTTAGTGACGACATTGCTTTATACAATTTGTATGGCAGTCGCCTATACACAATATGTAAGAAGACTTAATAGTTTGATAGTTACTTAAACTCCAAACATACATACAGAACCATCTTGCTGTTTTCATATTCCGGGTAGGAAAAGAGGACTGACCTCCATACTGTCCTATCTTGACATACATATCAACATGTGTTAAAATTTTCAATAATTTGGATTTATGGGTTTATATTTTGATTCTTATTCTTCAACTATACATACTACTCGATTCATGTGTTTCATACAACTAGTTTATGTTAACGCGTGCTAAGCGTTTTGTTCGTATTAATTAAAAAAGTTGAATAAAATATTGGAACCTGTTTGTAGTGTCAAAATAATGATTAAACGGTCACGTTTGTTTTTTTTATTATTTTACGTAGCTGTCGATGTCGCATGTTAAGTATGATTACTTAATATCGATCGATTAAAGGTATTTAATATCAACCATGTTGATTGATGTATCGCGATAATTTAACATAGCCAACTACCATTTAAAACAATTTAGGTAGGTACTGTTTTAATTTCCCAAACTAATTGCTTCTTGAAAATTTAAATGGCATTAATAAAATGAGGGCAGTTTTGCAGCACAATATAGGGGGTTATAAACACTTTGGTCACAAGGTATACATACAACAACCATCTGATCCACAACGACAAATATTTGGTTTGTATAAGCTCTCCCGAGAGCGTGTATAATAAATAGATAAGTAAATAAAATTTAGTTTTAATTAATCATATTTTATTTAATATTAGGTACCTACTACCACGCATACTATATACTTAACACGCATCCAATAAAAAGTTTGGGGGTATATATTTAATTTATTTATTTTTATGAAGAAGGATTATATTGCAGAAGATTGCGTATTCAAAAGGATTCTATTTAATTCCAAGTATGATATTGCTTATGTCAGTTAATGAAATAATTAATAATATATAATTTTATTGTGATGTAGGGTTTCAATCAAAGAACTACTTACACGATAAACACTGGTTTATTCATTACAAATGAAAATACAATATAAAAAAAAAACTTGATAAATTTGTGGCGTCTTAGGTCGGAACTTCTTCTTCTTCTTACCCCTTAGCGCTTTTATCCCGTTTCTATCGGGCTACGCTTTGACCATGATCCTGGAATTGGCGAGTCTTAGGTCGGAACTAATGGATAAACATTTAACGCGACTCTAATCTATTCAACGATCAATACACGAATAATCTGTAGGTACATTGGCTTGAATAAACAGCGGTGCGCTGTGATTCGTCGATCTTTGTAAATCTTCGGAAGCATTCGAGAATCCTGGGCCGTACATGTACACTGTACAGTCCACCAGGCGCTGCCACAAAGTCTTAAGGTTCTGGAGACTGATAATATGAAAATCTGTGTCTCCACCGGATATCGAATCCTGGACCATTGGTTGTTTTTTTTTTATTGCTTCTCGGGCAACTAGCAAGTACTAGTAGGATCATGCTGAAAATCAGCTGCAGGGGGCTTGTCCTCCTGCAACATAGCTGCTTTTGAGTTGGAGAGGTTGTTTTCATTTATTTTATTTTATTGTTTATATCTTGTATCTGTATGTACCTTAACTTCTTCTACTCAATAAATGTATTATTATTATTATTACTATGTTAAATATTAATTTAACACGCACCCAATAACAAGTTGCCACATTTTGGACACTTGCGATATTAATCGTCTCACAGATCCAGACTGAAAACACAATTAAAAACTGTGTCGTCACCGGGAATCGAACCCGGGACCTTTGGATCAGCAGTCAGGTACCTAACCAACTGTTCCACGAAAGTCGATATTTTGATTTAAATTAATTAATGTAATGAAATCCAGCCAACGGATTCGCGTCAACATTTTATGGGTCTGAGTGATGGCGCACATGGGCTCATAGGATTGGTTCGTTTAAAAAGTTTCAGGAAGCAGTTTGATTAAAGCAATAAAAATGCAAGGCAATTAAAGGATAATTAATATAATTGATTATGGGGACAATAATTACGCAAGTAGTAAGGTTGAACATTTAATCGGGCCAAACGAAACCGTAAATGTTGCCAATAAAGCATCTGTTACGTAAAAGGTGGCGTGCCAGTATCGAGTGGTCTAATTAAACACCCTCCCATATAAATAAATCCACAGACTTCTGCTCTCTATGTCCCGCTTCCTGTCTTCATCCTCTCCATACTATTCTCTCTTCTCCTACCTTACTTACTTCCTTCCTCCATACACTATTCATTACTTTTTATGACCCGGGGATTTTAAATTGCCGTACCGTAACGAACGTTTACTTTGTTTTCTGCGGACAAATTAAAATTTATGGAGAACATTTATACACTCTGGTAATTATTATTTTTGCCAAACAAATATCATAAAGTTTTTACGCATTTCATTGAGGGTACTCGTTCATTTTAAATTGAAAATTTTTCTCTGATTCAATCGAAGAATTACGTTATAATCTTTTGACTTTACAGCCAAATCTCGAGTATTTTTTTTTAATTCTATATTATATTTATTACTAGTTGCATGTAACACATGACATCCAACTGTCGATGGCAATAATATGTATAGTTGAAGAATATATACTAATCTATAAACCCTTAAAACCTAATAAGTATTGCTGATAATATATTTGATAAATATGATCAGCGATACTTTTGTAATCTATTTCTCCTAAAATAATATTTCATATACCAAGGTAAAACAGTGTCTGTAAGTACCTACCTCAAATATAGAACAGACAATATAATAAGTACCTACATATGAACATACATGAAGGTATTAAGGAATGCTCGTCCTGAAGTAAGAATGTATGGGATTTTTCAAGAGTCTTTTCATGCACGTTTTTTATCCCATATATGTACATAAGAGGCCCATCAGCCTCTAATGTTTTGTATGAAAATAAAATATGTTCTAGGCTTTCCCTCCCACTGAGATATCTCAAGGATGACACAAAACAAATATATTACTAATCCATTTAAATTACTGCAAGATTCGTTACATTTTTTTTTCAAAATGGGAAATTAAATAATATAAAATTAATGTAGTATAATATTACTAAAATCGTTTCATTATCAAGAAACAAAGTTATTCATACAACAGATTTGTAATATTTTTTGGATTATTTTAATCACAAGGATCATATGTAAAACAATTTACACAATTAAATTCAGGATCATTAACACAATTAAAATCATTAAAATCAGAATCATGAACACAATTTAGGTACATAATTAAAATCAGAATCATTAACACATTTAAGTCTTTGCGATACAAACGTATATTTTCAACTTATGCAATAATTTAAAAAAATTAAGTTTAAGTTCACGAAATAATAAAAACTAATGCACTACACTTAGTAAAAATATTTCATGACAGATTGCGGAGGTGTCAAAAGATTTAAATAGGAAACCTACATATTATGTGTATACAACATAAATACGAGCTTCTAAATTAGTGTATTTTTAAAAAAAAATTGACATATATACTACATATATACAGCGATTCAACCTCAAATATTTATTAAAATTTTAGAGAAAAAATCTAGATGTGAACCCTAAATCACGTGCATACGAGTTTTTAGTTCTGCATTTTAATTGAGAATCATTATATGTACCTTCAAATATTCTCTGATTTATTTCTTCTTGTTGTATATTGTTGAAGAGATGGTAGGAAAGTTGGACATTCTCATCCCAAGGCCTAGACAGACTCCTCTAATACATATCGCCGATATATTGAATGAAGAAGTATATTATAAATAAAAATACATAAAAATTTAATTCTCAATTAAATATATTTCACTTTTTATGAGCTTTAGGGTCGTATTACATACATGAGTTATTTAAGAAAAATATAATAAAAAGGTAAGGCCCCGTACTGTGAGAATACTGCTTACGGGACCTCAACTTTTTTTTATGGTTTTCTTAAATATGTCCCGTAATACGACCCTTAATCTATTTTTTTATTTATAATCTACAGTATACGTCTACTACTATTATATTCTACTACAACTTATTACAAACGAACTCTTCATATATTAACAAAATACTTTTTTTGCGAGTATGTAGCATCCCTGTAAACAAGAAAGGTGGTGGGACCATCAATTTTTTAGCTGTCGCTCATATCCCCCGCCGACAGAGGTCCAGGGTAAATAAATATTGTATAGTTGATTTTCAGAATAATAAAAACATTCGTGGAAAAATAAAATAATATAAAAAACACGCGGCTCTTGGGCGAGTCTAACAGTGATACATGGTACAGTATGTATGTACAGTGAAAACATGAAGATAAAACGTTTGGATTGAGATAAAGCAGAAATTTTTCTAAATGGAAGAACATTAAAATAATATAAAAGGAGAAAAACAAAACATTTGTTTTATCGACCAAAACGAATAATATTTTATTCCACCATTATTAGTTCAAGCGATGTTTTAATATTTTTAGACTCACAATGTTTTTTTTTGGTTTTATTCAGGTACGCACGTGTAATTGTATTAAATTTATTTATTTATTTATTTTTAACTTCTAGTAAAAATAATTTCTACACTGGCGGACCATTTTTTATTTTATCTAACCAATCAGAG
This sequence comes from Molanna angustata, assembly GCA_963576475.1. Lineage (NCBI taxonomy): Eukaryota > Metazoa > Arthropoda > Insecta > Trichoptera > Molannidae > Molanna > Molanna angustata. The sequence goes on from OY754971.1 coordinate 24,126,597, forward strand.
TTGATGTCAATCTATAATACAAAAACATCAAAAAAAGATAACTAAAGAAAAGCAAAAATTAAGAAAAAGACAAAAAACGATTGAATATAATAACAGTTCATAGCAACGATAAGAAAACAAAAGGATAAGAGAGGACGAAGAAATCACGTATTTTCTGAGATATATTTTAGATTCAGCCTTTTTTTGAATATGTTTAATGAGATAGTCGACGTACATAATATCAGGACATAGACTTTTCCATGGCCTTGCCGATTATACTTCGAATGAAGAGCTAAAAAATGCAGTAGGTAGGTACCTACTATGAATCGGAATAGATAGTAAAGTACGTTCAGCAGATCGAAGTGGGCATCCGTGGCTTGAAAGATAAGTGAATTTATCTTTGAGATACTGAGGTAGGTTTGGATTAAAAATTGCATTGTATATCAATGACAGGATATGTACCTATATTACGTCGTTGTAGTATCAAGAGCCATTGAAGAAAATTACGGTAATGAGAAATGTGATCATTTTTTTAAGACCAAAGACAAAACGGATGCAGAAATTTTGAAGGCGTTCAAGTTTGTTGAGATGTTTCTCGTTTGTATCCAAATAGCGAACATCAGCATAGTCAAGCAACAGTAGAAGAAGTGATTGTGTTAGGGTTATTTCACAATGAAGTTGAAGGAAATTCTTCAGAGATTGTATGGCAAAGAAAGTGGATTTGCTGACATGTGATATCTGTTCATGCCAAGAATGTTTATTATCAATGAAGACCCCAAGATCTTTAACGAATCCGGTATCAAACATTTACACAGCAAAGTGCGCAAAAATGGGTTTATTGCTATATGGCAATCCCTTTCAACCGATCCAAGTGACGAGAAGTACAATGGCATAAAGTACCTACTTTTAAAAATAAAACTATAAAAATGCTGATCATAGCATTGAGAAAAGGAAGGTGGGATATTGAAGGATACAGAAGCAATATTAAAGAATTTTCTGATAAATGTATTTTTTCGAACATTCGTACGTATAAATTGAGTTACTAAGTCCATTCCATAGTCTTACTAATTTTACTTGAAAGAAAGAGCTTAAAACTTATGAGGAGTGAATGAAATTTTCAGGAAAATCTTACGAAAATGGTTTTTTGGGAAATTGTTATAGACCCTGGTGACTGAAATGGATATTTTTCCTAAATGCAACCCTTCATACGAGTATTTAAGTGAGATCAAATTGGAAAAAAAATATTTCTCAGTTGATACTCTAGCTAGGTATATTGTTCCCTCGAAGGCATCATATTATTATACGTATGTTATGTTTATATATGCAACAGCACCCTTCCTCTGTCCAAAGAAACGTGTGAAAGGGGCATACGTAATTCGAGATCATGTTACTTAGTAAAAATCAGCAAGAAATGAAGAAAATTCTCCCTTTTTCAAGAGATATTTTTTTTTTATATTTGTAGGTGTTTTCTAAATTAGTGACGAGCAAGAGATTACAAGTCTCGATCTTGGTCTTGGTCTGGCGAGACTTGCAAGATCAAAACTGCATGTATCGCTGCAAGACAAAGACTAAGGCCAGGAGGTGAAATACCAATACCAAGAGATTTGGTAATTTAAATTACAAATTTGGTAATAACTACAAACATGATTTGGAGACTACAGACAAGACGAAGGACCTCAGACTTTATGTACCTTTATGACATAATAAACTCCAATATTTACTATACAGACCTTCTGAAAATTATTAATTTCAACATACCAAAGAGACGAATAAGGCACACCTCAACGTTATTTTTAGACAAAAAACATTAACGTCGCTCAGAATTCGCCATTGTCCTGATCCGACCCTTTTCAGGAGCCACATTAGACAGGAATAATTCATTATTTTGTTACCAGCAGTGAGTACATGTAACATGAAATCAAAGGTGGGCTGATTAAGTTACAATTACTTAGTTATTTTTTATATATATTATATTGTTATTATAATTGCAAGACTTGCATGACGAAACCAGGACTCGATCTAATATGCAAAACTATGACCAAGACCGCACTTGTAAATGCAAGACCAAGATCAAGACCAATTAGGCCTTGGTCTGATTCCAATATTGTCAGTCATAAAAATTTCATATACTTTTTTTAGATATTAAAGTTACATACATATATACCTACGAAAGACTTTTTGGGACTGCATTTTTTTTTATTTTATATAACTTCAAAGTAACAAGTTGCCACATTCTGAAGACTTATGATATTAATAGTTTCACAGATCCTGACTGAAAACACAATTAATTTTTTTTTCACCGGGAATTGATCTCGGGACCTTTGAATCAGCAGTCAACCAATTGAGCTTTAAAGGCCGACTATATTATATGATCAAAAAGGTTTTTAAATTATAATGACTTAAAATTTCAGAATTTGTCATTCCAAAAAAAATATTTAAAAGTTAACTAAAAGTTTTGTTATAATTTAGCACAAAATATATAAGATATTTGAGAAATTCATAATTTGTATTTAAGTTTTGTGTAACGCTGTTTAATGATTCAGCATGATTCTAAGGACGCCGAAACATTAGTTTTGTGTTGCTCTTCTGAATAAAGTTTGAGTTTTAATAATGAAAGTGCTTGTACTCTCAAATCATGTATTTTTATACCTCCTACATGTATAATAATTTCAATATATTTTACTCCACAACAAGTAGTTAGGTTAATCGGTAGATTTATGTTGGTACAATGATAAAACCTTTTTAATACTCCAAACGCTATGAATCTATAAAATTTCCCTTATTATTTTGATCCGTAGTTTTTTACGCCAAAAGCTCGTTCGTCGATAAAGGAGCACCGCGAAATATTTCCCCACTTAGCCTAGCGCACTCTGAGAAGGATGTGTAATAAAACCTGCGCGTAATAATATATAGTGCTCCCGAGGGATGAACGGGAACTTTTAGGCCAACCCTTGTTTCAATCTTTAAGGAGACTACCGACAGCAAACTAATTCTGATTTTGATTCATAAGTCTGAAGTCCGCGATTCATAAGTCTGAAGTCTGATTCATAAGTCTAAAGTCTGATTTATAAGAAGTGACAAATACAAGATCCTTCCGTTGATAATTAAGGGGAATCTATAATAATGAGCTTAAGAGGGGTCGGAAGAAAGCGGCTTTCCAGACTCCGAAATATTTGTGAACGGACCACTTTGAGGTATGTATGAATTAATAGGACCTGACATGGCACAAGGAGAAAAATAATGCGTCTTACTTCTTTCAATTCAAAATACCTTATTTTTTTTTATTAAATTTGTATATATAAAATAAAACAATAAAAAAATATAGAAAAAGATACACAGTAAGTAAAAACATATTTCCCTTTACCAGAGTGCAAGCATTCGTGTGTAAAGTGTACTTCAGGATATTTATTTTCATTCAGGAATCAGTTGTTCGTGTATTATTTTATGAAGAAAATTTGGAAACTCGTATGTTTTTTTGGCCACATATATCAAAATTAAAAAAAATACATTTGCTATTCGTACGAAAAAAAACGAATTAAAAGTGGTGCAGGGTTAAGTTTCGTGCTCAAGAGGACATATAACGCTAAACTTAGTGACTGAAAACATGCTATATTAAAACCGCCCAATGCTCTATGAAGTTACGCATTAGTAAGGGTAAATATCGTATGCGTTAAAAAAGGTTTTTACGTGATTTAAATTATCGGAAACCCCAAATTTGTTGATATTTTGCATTTTAAGAACAAACTTACTTGAAATTAAAAACTTTATCGGTCATTCACTTTGATTTTATGCACTCTTTAAGCACGTAAAAGATTTATTTCTCTACGACACATGGTTATGGAGTAATTTAAAAAAAAATGCTGTAAAATTTTTTTAATAATTTATTTATGGGAATTCATGCTGAATTTTAAAATTTTGTGACGAACATTCACTAGAGAAATATTGAAAAGACTTATACTATTTTTTCTAGAAACACACTGATTAACATATTTGAGGTAATTATGATAAATATGAACACATATTATATTCTACAAACAATTTATTCGATTTCCGACGACCGTTTCGGCTTATAAGGCCATAACCAGGTGATTATGGCCTTATAAGCCGAAACGGTCGTCGGAAATCGAATAAATTGTTTGTGGAATATAATATGTGTTCATATTTATTATAATTATTATGGAATTCTACAGTTTGGAAGCCGCATCAATCGACAGATTGAAAACTGCTGATATTTGAGGTATTTGGTTTGAAATTGAGGTGTTTAGGTTTATATGGCCCCTTAATATAACATTTTTATTACTTGCTGAAATATCAGATCTATATACTTATATTATAATTGTGTATTTTTAACTACCTATTGAAGCTTTTTTAATGTACATATAATCAGAAAGGATAAATAAAACTATTTTAAAGACATGTCATTGATGAATTAAAAAAATATTCGCTCAATATAAAAAATATATTTATAAGGATTTTTTTTTTAAATAAAACCATTTTCAGAATTTCTAATCGAGTCATTTTTTTCAATACAAAATATAATTTATTATTCCGTCGGCTCCGCTTTAATTCTGATAGGTATCAGCGTATTTAGTGATGTGGTAAGTAAATTAATCCGTATATGAAAAAATCTAGATTTTCCAAGGTCCAGTTAATATGGGACAATCGAGACCTTTTTACAAACGGTTCACTAAACTGAACGATGTGTTTTTGCTTTTCCAAATTATTGCGCTTCTTGTCAGTCTACGGAATCCGATGATATTTATTTATGAAAATGCAAGACACACAACATCTATTCATTTTCATACAAATATTATTTCTCTGATCTGATAAATAATATTTATACGAAATCAGAATAAAATACATGACTCGGTTCGATAACTTTTGGTATTGAAATGTATTATTTTAAAGTAAAACAGTGAATCCTGATTTTTTATAGCATTTTAGTTTTATCAGTTGGCCAAAAATATCAAAGATTTTTCAACGAAGAATCGCATAGTATATTTATTCATAAATTATTTATTACTAAATTTATTTTTATTTAAACTGGTAGTTTTTATAAAAGTAATATATACACTTCATTACCCCGTGCGAGTTTATTGCCGAATATTTTTAATGCACGAATATTTGTTTAATTAATGTCGGTCGGCATCGTTCAATCAAAGTCCTTCGTCATCATCATCATCTAAATTTTCGATATCACAAAGTATCACAATTTTTCTTAATTAAATTCAGCACAATACAGCTTATCTGACGAACATTTAAAACTAATTCTGTTATCTGATATCTTGAAATTTCACCAAGAATTGTCTCTCTACAATTTGTGTTAATAAAATTCAGCTAACACAGTTTATCTGACGGACATTATACGATTATAACTGATACCGAATATCATTAATTTTCACCAACGATTGTCCGTCAAGAAATTACATACTTGTTGATAGGTACATATTATTACAACAGAATAAATCAATCACATAAACACATAAATTTGTCATAAAAAATGTTTTTCTTAAACCTAAACTTTCCTTTACTATCTGAAATTTTGGGCTCTGTATATCAAGCGGATCAAAAGTTATAAGGGGAGGACACACACACACACACAAACACACACACACACACACACACACACACACACAAACACACACACACACACACACACACACGCACATACACACCCTCACACACACACACTAACACACACACTTAATGTTCTAAGTTTGTCGATCTATTAAGATAAATAAATTCTCTGACAAAAATGGATGGTGAACCTCGTTGTTGAATAATATAAGATGTTATTGTTGTTATTATTATTACTTTCGATTACCCGGCTCTTACGGGACACCCGAAAACTATGATAGAAAAGAGTGGAAGTACTATTCTAACCCGGTGTATCCTATTTTATACTTAGAAAAATTCACTTTGGGCATAATAAGAGGTCATGCTTAAAATATTGTACGGAACGGGTAATGTAAGAAATATATTATTACATTCAAAGTATTCTTTTGTATTACGTCATATATGTATAGTAAGGAATTGTTACTCTTAAACATTTCATGAGAATACTTTTGTAATACCATCCTTAGTGTTGGTTTGAGTTGATATGAGGTAAGTAAATAGATGTTGGTATATATAAATATGTAAGTTGTGCAGAGTTGCATAGTTGGTATAGTTGCAGTCACATTAGTGTCTGTAAGAAGATACATCTTTCCATAGAGAGGAGCGGAAGGAGTGGGGAGAATAGATCAATACTGGTCCATACATATTTATGTCTGGGTGCAAGAGTGTACGTTCGTCTATGTAAGGGTGATGTGTGGACTGTTGATCAGGGACGGCTCTAGATAATAAATACACTATGCATTCTTTAATCTAGCAAACGATACTTGAAAATGTAGTTAGTTTCTGATGTCAGTGTTACAACATTTTTTACTCCTCACTAACCCAAAGGGAATTTAGTCGGAAGTTATGATTTTACAATTTTTAAGGCTATTATTTTTATTGCAGATTATCAACAGTATCATGCTGAGATTGTATTCTGAAAGTTTCATCACAATGTAGGTATATGTGTATGTGTTGTGTGCTATGAACGGCGCGGCGTGTTTATTTTACTTTATCGATTATAGACTAAAGTAGGTACTCACTCGATTCTTTTCAAATTTTGCATTTTCATATATCTGATACTTACTTACACCCCATTAGATTTTGAAGGATATATGAATAGTGCTTTTCTATTTTTTTAACTATCAAATATTTCAAAGTGATCCCAAGCTCAGGAAACTTAATATTTGATATTTTTACTATCAAATTGGTAAAAAGACACATCAGTTTTATAAAATGGCATTGAAGAATTATCAAGTTTTCATAATAAAATATTTAAATAAAAAATATAATTTAACAAAATCATTTCACGAAAATGCTGAAAATATTTTCCATACATAATTTGAATACTTTATAGAATCACTTGTTAGTTAGTCACTGGGAGTTAAGCGTTGGCCACAACCCAATCGTAAATGTATTAGTAACCCATTCGTAATTTGTAAATGTATTTTACATAAGGTTATTGTCAAATGGTAATTTATTCCAATTTATCAGTTTTTTTCAATCCAGTAAATCAAGATGTGTGAGTAATAGTTTTAAGCCGGTTTCAGACCAAAGCTAAGCTAATTTAGTTTAGCTTAGATCACATAGCTGAGGTCATTTTTCATACTACTCACATAGTTTGCGGTCTGCACACTTGTATGAAAACCATCTCAACTATGCGAGCTAAGCTAAACTAACTTAGCTTAGCTTTTGGTCTGCAACCGGCCTTAGAGTTTGGGCAAACCTACATAGATAAATTAAATATTTTTATTTTCATAAAATATTGAACTAATTCATAGGCACGTCATACATACATTATATGACGTGCGCTGTAGCAGCTACAAAGAGATGAAGAGACTGGCGGACGATAGAGTTAAGTGGAAAGATCGAGTGTTTGGTGCAGACCAATCCTAGGATTGTGATCCAGAAGAAGAACATACATTATAGTACATAGTTCACATACACAGAGATATATTGTCATGAAACTTTCAGAATACTAGTTGGTACAAGAATGATAGTAGTTGATAATCTGCAATAAAATAATAAAATTAAAAATTGTAATACCCACTATATCCTCTTGGGGTAGTGAGGAGTAAAAACATATTATACACTGAAGAGCTTTCTGCAAACTATACGCATATCGTGATTAGTAAAAAAATGGTACGTAGGTACTATAATAAAAGCAAACAATAAAAAATGTGTGTATTCAAATGGTACCTAATGATATATGCAATGTATAGAAAGAGCATTTAATTTCATTAAAAATCTTATTCTACCGTATAGTAATTTTAAATATGTTCTAGAAAATAATCAGTAATTATTTTAACAAACCTTCAAACTTCAACAGCACCTATTTTGAAATTTGTTTAATACACTACATATTATGTTTAGAAAGATGGAGTCATGATTTCACAATATTAATATAATATCTAAATAAATGCAAGTAAATATGAACCAAATAATAATTTACTTTCCTCAACTTACTTTTTTGTTTTGAGTTTGAGCGACTTTTTTAATTGCTATTTTTAAATGCCGCCTCTGTTATTTTATGTATGTGAAGCCATTACCTACACATTATATCTACATACATTACTAGATGGCCATTATATCAAAATAATATGAGTCATATAAAGTGTGCAAGAGGGTTTAATGCCCAGCCTGTCCAAGATATTGTGGCCAGGGAGAAAAGTGCTTCAGGAAAGCGACACTTAACTACCTTTCTTACATGCACCGCTTTAAGTCTAAAATCGTTTGCCCACCGGTCGACGCTCGGGTTGTAAACTTTATGAAAGTTAATATTTTAATACCAAACCGTGCATCGTATCTCGTCTATTAATACTTCATCGTTGTCGTTATTATTTCAATTATACATTTTATTCTTTAAATTATTACATTTTCATATAACATAATATAAACGTTCTATCATCAAATCCATATAAATACACTTGGAATGGGTACTTTTGTAATGAAAGCAAACAAAGAAATTGTTTTCAAATTCGAGCAAGCCTTATATGAAAAATACATGAAGTGTTGTGTAACTACATCCTGAGTTAAAGCCAAGAGTTCAAATGACACAATGGTACAGGGTCTTATGCATTTATTAAAACCAACGTAAGGTAGAAATTAAGCTTTAAACCTATAGAACCTGTAGGTAGGTACATCGGATATTTTATTAAAGAGACAAGATTTGTCACGAAATTATCCACGGAGACTACATAAACACTTCGAAATTGATGTTTACCATAAAAATAACGTAAATTTTGGTTATATTATGCAAATTACCAATCATGCAATAAAAAGAGAGGGTTCAAGTAATCCAAAATAAGTGATATTTTTGATTAGAGAAATCATCTAACTGACACCAATAATCTTTCATAAAAAAAATACTTCAAAATGAATGTTTGTGGTCACACTTTTTATACACATAACCACAAACTCACGTCTTTTTCCCTTTGTCCCTCTATCATTTTCCCTCTCCTATCCCCCATCCAACAAACATAGTGTCTTTATCTGGTATATTATTATTTTTTATTTTGTTTTATTTTTGTTTTTATATTTATTTTGTATGTTAATTTCGTATTGGTTTTTTATTTTGTATTCTCTTGTTAATTATTCCTGTTACTGATTGAATTTACTATGGTGGTTGACTGATAGAAATTTCCTACGGGCAATAAGTCCGCCTCGTTGTTTTATCGCAATATTTTTATAAATTATTATTATTATTATTAATGTATGTCAAGATAAAAAAGTGGTAATCGGTTCTTTCTCTCTGCCTACCCCATGAGAGACATAGCGTGATGATATGTAGTAATATTATCTTTTGTAGAATTAGCCTATACGATAATACGCAAATCCTTCCCAAATTTATGAGTTTCATAATTTCTCATGAAATTCCATCATCAAAGCTCTTGGATTAGTTCAGATGGAACCATCCCAGAAGTAATACCTTTCTAATGAAAAAGGAATAATCGAATTCGGACGACTATTGATTGCTGTCGACTTTGCAAAATGAAGAGTTTGATATTTTTTTCTCGTGAGTTCCATCATCACAACTCGATGAAATTCATAAACCTATGTGATCATCTCCGAAGCACTCCCTTTCTTTTAAAAAATAAATAATTGATATATGATAATTTTGTAAAGAGTTCTTGAACCACTGAAGTGCAAATTGAAAGTTTGATGAAATTTTCGTGGATCCCATGATCATATTGAAACGAGATCAATCAGAAGATAAATCGCTAAATGAAAATTCACATCGAATTGATGACCTCCTCCGTTTTCAGAAATGTAGGTGAAAAAATAAAGAGAAACAGCAAGTAACTAAGTAGGTATCCTTTTGAGAAATAAAATGAATTATTTTTTTAGAGATTTTACGATCTCGATTCTCGAATTACTACTATAGGGCATGCAGCTTCAGAATCAATTAATTTTTTCTGTCGAATATTTTTTTAACTGCATATTAGCAAACATTGGATTTTTTTCCTGTCGGGAGTCAAATGATGTTTTTACTGAAAAACTTTTTTTAACATCTCAATAGAGACTAAGTTGGGATAATATAGAAGAACCGTCACCTCATTTATAAGGACTGTTGCTTTCATTGTTTACAAATAAATCAATTTCTCAAAAGATGGCGTCATAAAAAGGTTTCTTCGTAACTTCATACATGGCAATAGTAATAATGTCTTATTTTCAGGAATTGTTACACACTATTAAAATATATAGAACTTTCAAAAATTACATTGATAAGGAAACTCAATGAGAAATCATAATTGGTGAACGTTGCGCAAGCGCATAAAGTGATCACGTAAACCAGTCGATGACAGGTCGTAAGTCCTTTAGGTGCCTTGAGTTCCTGGTTGGTTCTTCTATGAAATCCCAACCTCGTCTCTATTGAGATGTTAAAAAAAGTAATTCTGATTTAGATTGATTAGTGATCTATCAGTCGGACATATAAGATAAGTGATCTATCAGTAAATATTTTTTTGTATTTCGAAAACATCTTCATTATCAGTGATTCCACAGCCTAAGATGAGCCTTGTCCTTCTCAAGGAATCGTCTCCGTTGCACCCTGTTCATGGCCTTGTCTCTCCAATTCTGCACACCGGCTATTTGAAGGTCCTCCTCGACTCCATCCATTCATTGTAGTCTAGGCCTTCCCACACAAATATCTTAAAAAAATGATAATAAGAAGAAAAAGAAGAATAAATAAATGAAATTTGAACCGGAATTATTGAGATTTTAGTACCACATAGGTACTCATTAATATTGGAATAAAACGTATGCTACGAATAAAATAGATACTGTGTATGTACCTATTCACAATAATATTGCCATCTGTCTGCCAAAATGGCGTTTTATTGCGGTTATTCGGTTGATTTGATATTAAAATGGCGATAAAAAAAGGAAAACGGTAGGAATACATGCAAACTGGGCATAAATACTAGAACCGTTAGGTTGGCTATTAATAATGACGGTTTCTGATGAACTGCCGTAATTTATCTGTGAATTTTTACTCTTTTGAATTAGCTGTTAGGTACCTACCCTGTCCACTCCATTAGTATTGCGTGTCCAATAGCTGTTTTGATACGCATAAAACATACCGATGTATGTAATTAAATATATTTTAATTTTATTTATTTAGCTAACATTAAATGATGCGATGATTATAGAAATACACATATTATATTACTTGTAATAATACATTGATTTAGCGAAATATTTATATTAACAGCAGGAAGATACAATATGTAATGAAGACTCTCCACTGTTAACAATAAATAATGTATTAAACGTAGTATTTGAGATTTAGAAAACTAATTTGCAAGATAGATTGGTAAATATTTTTTATTTCTTACGTATGATATTGAATACATTGAAAAGATATATCGGTTCAGTTCGTTGGTAGCTGTATGGAACCCAATTTAAAAAAAAAGATTATTTATTTTATTGATTCAGAAAATGAGTCAGTATCGGTCAGTATAATATGCGATTATATCGTCAGTAACATACAGTGTTTATTACAGGAAAAATAAATTGTAGATACTTCATAGATGTACCGTATTCATCAATATAGAAATCGTATCATACATACATATTATGTGATATGTCATCAAGAATGTACCTACTATTTAAAACAGGAAACAGTAATTGTAGACACTAGATATTTCAATAGTTCCTTTTCCATACACAAAGAAAATATACCATCACTAGCAAATACCGGAAGGCGTTGTCTTGCCTTTGCATAAATATTTTTTCTTATGTGAGATATCAAATAAATAAATAAATACCTAAATAAATCAATTTGAATTCATGGAACTAATCGTATGTTGGCTGAAAAAATCCTCATAGTTTCATTGAAATTCCACTTTTTTTTCAAAAATTATTGCAAGAGATATCGAACAAAAAATATATATTATATTATTATTATAATGCAAAAACTTTCTTGGGTGACGTCTGAAAAACAATTTTCAAAATTTCATCGGATGGATAGTACAGGAGTTCATCGGTCACATACATACAAACATACATATATACTGTAATATTAAGATGAGTGTTTGAATCGAGATGTGTGAAAAGGACAAATCAGTGTGCGAGAGATATGAATGCATTATATAAATGGCACGTGAGATGGTAGAGGGCATTCTGGATACGGTTAGTAGGTAGCGAGAGGTACTAGATTAATTTACAATGCGCGGGCGCATTTATTATTGGAGTTAGAGAAGACAAGTAATTAAGAAGATATGCTACCCTCAACCTCCCAACACAGGATACCACACATAAGTACACACATACATACATACCAACATCCATTTTTATATAGATACATATAGTATTATTGTATGTTTTTTCACAATGAATACAATACTTATTACAAGAAAAAAAATGTAAAAAAATATAAATTCTTATACAGAGTGAAAAGTACTTTTCATATAGGTAGGTGAAAAATGACAAGCTAGTCTTTGACCTGGGGGGCAAGTCTGAACTCAAAACCCTTTTGATTACCCATATCATGGATATAATTATTATATGGATTTCTATAATATCTTAAGATATTATATAACGTGGCCTTCGTGTTTCAGTTGGTTAGGTGTCTGACTGCTGATCCATGGGTTCCGGGTTCGATTCCCGGTGGAGACACAGTTTTTAAAATTGTGTTTTCAGTCTGGATCTGTGAGACGATAAATATCGTACGTCTCCAGAATGTGGCAACTTGTTATTAGGTGCGTGTTAAATAATTATTTGACATAGCACCTGTTAGTTGCCCGAGAAACTACATAAAATATAATATAACTCCGTATGATAATTATATCCATGATATGGGTAATCATGAGGGTTTTGATTTCACCGTTTGACGGGACTTGCCCCCCTGGATTACTATTTTAATGTAAATACTAGTTAAATGTAAATACTAGTTAAATGTATATTTATATGATTCAATACATAAAGAAAATAAAAAATATCCGCTCATTTTGATAATCCAATTTTATTTTTCTAAATATGAACGAATATAATAAAAATATGATACAAATGTAACTGCATGTTTACCACTGTGCCGACCGCCGTGGCACAGTGGTAAGCCGTTCGTTTTCTGTGCGGGCGTCCTGGGTTCGATTCCCAGCAGAGGAGAAATTTATTTAAATTCATTTCTCACGCAAATATTGCTTCTCTGGGCTGGAAACACTGGTTAGTTGGAAGAAATTGCCATGCGGCAATAAACTCGCCACTTGCGCAGGGTGCAAGGAAGTGTTTATTATTATTATTATTATTATTATTATCATGTTTGCTCATTTCTGCAATATCTATATTTCTTTAAAATCATATTAAAAAATATAAATAACGTTCGTTACACTTTTAATTTATGACCAGTTTATACCTATCCGTCGACATATTAATGAAATAAAAAAAATATATAAAATTGCTCTCCTCCAATTTTATTAAGTGGTAAATAATACAAAACACATTTCATTAAAAGTTTACAATTTATGTATTTTCATTTCTCTTCTAAAAATATACGTATTTCAACAGTATTTTTTATACACCAAAACATGGAAGCTTTTTGTCTACATAAATCTCCGACCGGTATTATTTTTTAATTCCGTATTGATTTTTCACTATTTCATATATAAATTTGGATTCTAAAAATGTGTAGTATAATTATTTAAAAATATATTCAAAATAATAATAGATAAATATGACATTATGTGTATTTAATAAACTTAATTTATTCAATAGTTCAAATGAGCTGCAAGTTAAAAAAAAATTTTTAGTTTTACTTGTTTAAACCAAATATTTAGACATAAATATATTTATTTATTCTAATGTGGAGTGCATTGACCGACGCCTACTTAGAATATGCATAAGGATTAATGTTGCGATTTCTCCACTTTCCCCTTATTTTTGTAAATTGCCCCCCGACGTATTGCAACATGTGACAAGTCCCCTAAAACGCCGCATAATGAAATAAATTATTCCGAATAAAGTCCAACGAATATATTATGATGTGAAGTGTCCATAGAATTATTACACACATATTTTTTTTAATATTCTTCTTTTTTCTAAAGATTAATGGATTTGAGAAACTACTGATTAACTCGTCTATTGGGTTGTTATTTTCCATTTTTTTGTGATTTTTGTATTATTTTGAACATTTCTTTCGTTTGTTATTATATATTTTATTTTTTATGTTATTTATTATCAAGGTAGTTTTGTGAGTAATACGACTTAGACCATTAAGGTGTGTTTGTATAATAAATAAACGAAAAAATCTAATGTTATAAAAAATACAGCAATAAAGAAATGATAATATAAAGTAAAAAAAAAGAATTGTTATATTCCTACACATTTTATCGAAAAAAACACTTCGTCTTTATTAAAAGCGCTACCTACCTAAACGTTTTTTTCTAATCATAGTATAAAGGTAAGAGTCTACAGATTGGCATCGTACGGATCGGAGAAAATGAATCGACAATGTTGACATGAAGAGTACGGACAGTGTTGTTGAATGCGAATTGAGCGAGACAGTCAATTCTCTGCATATAAAAAAATTGTTGAAAAAATATATCTCTCTGCTTTCCAGTAATAATCATGGAGTACCTAACCAATAAAAATATTTCATCTATATAGACTCTTTAATTAAGGCTAGCGTCCATCCAGGCGCAGCGGATGGATCGGACGGAGCGCATCGGACGGATTTGTTTGTGGCAGTGCGTCCACAGAGGCGCATCGATCGGATTGCCGACAACTGTCATTTGGATTTGTTGACACTTTTCCTTAGTAAATACAAATACAGAATGAATAATTGTTCGGCTTGGTAATCGCATGCTCGGCTCCTACATAATTTTATTCAATGAAATTAGAATGAATGAAAAAAAAAATATAATACATAGTCTTTTCTAGGATATGCATAATGTCAAATTTCATCTAAAATCTTTCGACCATTTTCGCTTGATTGAGTAACAAACATTTGAATTTATAATATAATATTGAGATACTTCCAGTATCTAACCACGTAAAAATGTTTATAAAAAAATTAAATGATATTAAAAGGCAATATTACATTACCATAGAAAATGCACATACAAAAATGACAGATCGATCGGATTTTACCTCTCCTAGCAACAACGCCGTGTCGGTGTTCCGAAGATCAGCTGCGCGCGCTCCGTCCGTTGCCAATCAGTGGACGCACTTGTATGAATTCCTATAGAAAGAATAAAAAAATACGTCTGATGCGTCTATATTGACGCTAGCCTTTAGTCGCCAAGTTACGGAAAAAGAGATTATCCTTGTACGACGAAAAATCAATCAATGTTGAATTTTACACTAGTAAAATTGTTATTTTCCAATTCAAGCTTGCGAAATCAAAATCGAAATTTTACATTCAGCATACATACATCTATCTATATTGTCCACGTGTGTACATACATATGTGTGTGCATTGGAGTAAAAGTTAGGTAGGGAATAGCTAGCTGTTTGAAGAGATCTACAACTTTTCTGTGGTCGGGCCCTCCTTTGTCGGTAGCCGCATATCTACTGTCGTCTGTCAGCTGTCAACCATCACTCCATCAACATACTCCGTGGACGACCTTCGCTGGACCTGTTACATGTTCCTATTCTCTCTCTGCTTTGGCTTTCCTCAGATACCAGCATAACAACAGAAGCGAATTTACTTCTAGTTCGGCCATTTAAATACTCGATAGGATGTCGTATTGTGCATTGGCGAAAGTTACACGCAAATTAAATAAACTCGCGCGTTATATAACCTACCCTGTTCAGAAAAAAACATTATTTTGTTTATCAACTAGTTGCATGTAACACATAAGATCCAACCGTCGATAGCGATAGTATGTATAGTTGAAGAATAAGAATCAAACTATAAACCCATAAATCCAAATTATTGAAAATTTTAACACATGTTGGTATGTATATCAAGATAGGACAGTATGGAGGTCAGTCCTCTTTTCCTACCCGGAATATGAAAACAGCATGATGGTTCTGTATGTATGTTTGGAGATTAAGTACCTATCAAACTATTAAGTCTTCTTACATATTGTGTATAGGCGACTGCCATACAAATTGTATAAAGCAATGTCGTCACTAAATTCAATTTTAATAAAAATTGTTAAAAAAAATTTGGGATGTGCTAATACAATGCTAATATTTTTTATAGAAAATTAAATTATCTAGTAGGGGTGTTTCGGCTTTTTTCGATATTTTAAAAAAAAATGGAAATATAGGCAGTTAAACTCATAAATTTATCATAAAAAAAATATTTTTCTTTATAAAAAATGTTTGTGAAATCCTGGAATTTTTTTGAAAAAACCGGTTTGAGATTTTGTATTTATCTATGTTTTCTGTAAATTGAGCGGATCAAAAGTTATAAGGGGGGGGTGACACACAGACACACACACAGACGCAGACACACGAAATGTTCTACTCCGAATTCTGAGTAAACTCATAAATTTGGAATTTTTAAACCCTGTTTCCAAATATTTTAAAAATATCGAAAATAGCCCAAACACCCTAACTAGATAATTTAATTTTCCAAAAAAAATATTAATATTGTACAAGTAAGTCTCAAATTTATTTAACAATTTTTATAAAAATTGAATTTAGTGACGACATCGCTTTATACAATTTGTATGACAGTCGCCTATACACAATATGTAAGAATACTTAATAGTTTGATACTTAAATCTCCAAACATACATACATACCATCATGCTGTTTTCATATTATGGGTAGAAAAAAGGACTGACCTCCATACTGTCCTATCTTGAACTACATACCTACATGTGTTGTATAGAAAATAAAATATCCTAAAATATTAAATAATTTGTATTTATGGGTTTATAGTTTGGTACTTATTCTTCAACTATACATACTATCGCTATCGACAGTTGGTTGGTGTTACCTGCAACTAGTTGTACATACATTCGATGGTAAAATATTGAATGTTATTGGTGATACGAAAGAAGCATGTCTCTGTGCGAGACATGATATCGAGCGTGAGCTTGGTTACATATGTTTTGTGTTGTTACGACAAAAAAATATTTTATGTTAGTATTTAGAATTTCGTATTTAGGTAGGACTCAGCATTCGGACCTAAGTGTTTGCTTCAGAGTAGTCCTATAGGCATTGTTCAATAAATTATTTTTTCATTAATTCTGATGAAATATGGAAAAAAAATATTGGCTTGTCTTCCCGCGGCAAAACATTACAAAACACCTAGGTTTCTACCAATAATTGTTCATTTATTGCGGTTAAACAACATTTAACAACAATTAGTGAAGAATTGTGTTTTTTTACTCGGTAATAATTTATTGAGGTATTTTGTCTCATGATACACAACAATTAGGTTTATTACAAAAATAGGGTCTTCATTCATTAGTCAATAATTATTTACACATGTAAAAGCTTCGAAATAATTACAATAATTGGTGGTATATTTTTTGTATCGAATCAAAATGAGGTGTATTATAAAAATAATTGAACAGAAAATGTAGGCATGTATGTAATATGATTACTGATTCTGTTACTTAACTTTACTTACATTAAAATATATATTAATTTTAAAAAAATACTAACCTACATAAATAGCAAGTTTTTTTAAGAAATACTTAACATACTTTACATAGAAAGATTTCAACCGTTGGCCTCTCATTCACTACCACTTTGGTCTAGAGAAGAAAGAACCCTTGCCATCCCACCTCACGTTACAGAATACTATTTATCTTCCTTCACTATTCATGCTGCCCGGCTGTGGAACAATATAGCATTTGATATTAGAACTGCCACATCACTTCCAATTTTCAAATCTCGTCTTAAATGCTCACTCTTCCTCTCAATTCCATAACGAACACATATCCCAATTTCATTTTCCATCCCTTTTGATCGTTCCTCATCCTCTCCCTTCTCTTTCTGATTTTTCTCTCCATTCTAAATTTGTGTAATTTCTCACTTTTGATTTGCTGTATTGTACTGGTTGTGTTATTCTGTATAATGCCGAAACTGTCCCTCGCGGGGTAGGCAGAGAGAACCGAACGCCACATTTTTCTATCCTGGCACGCATTCCTCGCCTCGTCCACATTCATGCATCGCCTCATACATGTTCTTCTATTGTCACGCTTCTGACGTTTCCGTCTTTTAGAATATCTCTCAGATGGTCGTGCCATCCCTTTCTTTGGTGTCCCTGACCTCTCATTCCGAAATATTTTATTAGTATGCGAAACTCTTTTGTTTTTTCATTAAGTTAAGATATCTTAAAATATTCAATAACTAAGATTTAAGGGTTTATACAATAGTTTGGTATGTATTCTTAAATTATAGGTTTCTACATAGTATCGTCATTGACAGTTGGATCTCGTGTGTTACATGCGACTAGTTTCTATAAAATATCGATGTACAAATAAAACATGTCTGTTTTGTGTGAAGTAATTTTCAAAATGCGAATAATTCAGAATATTTTTATTTGTTAAATTGTCCTTTCTGTAGTCATCTCTATGTTATAGTGTACAAACGAGCTGTGCGCCGAAGTTAATAAACATTTTTTTTATTTATTTCAATTATTTATTACGAATACCAAAATTGTACATTTCAGAGTCAATTTTTGTAAATAAACCCATTTGTGGTTTAAACAAAGTTAATTTCAGTGAATATTGATTATTTTTCAGAAAGAAAGAAGTGAATATTATGATTTATTCATATTATTGTTTTTATTACTTTTATTTTTCAGAAGAAATTGCCAAATGGCAGCCCGCTAGTAAACCTTGTTTAGGCATTTTGTACAGAATAGTAATAAATAAATTAATAATTTCGATTTCATTCATATTTGGTCAAAATTTTGAAACCATCCCCGTATGATGATTGTAATGCTCTTTGAGCAATAAATAAATTATTTTATATGTTTTGATTTGATCTGGGACGCATGCGATTCAAATCTACATAATACATCAACACACCTAGGGCCTGAGCCAAATTGAAATCTCTCTGATAGTTATAATACTTTGATTTCATAAAATTGTTCAAAGCTTTTGGTTGTTTCATAGATATCTCATGTCGTAGAACGACGCATTTTGAATAAATTTATGAAATCAAAGTATTTTAACTATACTATTACTGATACTTTTGTTGAAACAACCCAGCCTATGAGTTTTGTCGTGATGTGTTTGTATGTATGGCGTACGTCGTATACTTTTTGTGTCCTCTCTACAGCCCAAACTATAAGTCCGATCGACTTGATATTTACATCATATGTGTATAGTGCATAGATCGAAAACCGTTATACAAATTGTATATAAGATTAAAAAATTTCAATAAAAATAAAAATATTGACTTTTACACAAGAACAGTAGTATAAGAAGAAAAAGAAAAATAACAATAATAAAAAAGAAACAATAATTTCAGAAAACAAGTACCTATATGTACAATTGTACATTGATAGTACCTAGTTTCTAATGTCATAAAAAATAATTTACGTGTGAAGAATTAACAAAAACAAAAACGATTAATATTTTGTTAAATTAATGTTTGTATAGTAATTGTTAAATTTGACATCGGTGCAGCATTCCCAGGTTCGTTACGTATTCACGCATTAAGTCAATCAATCGACCTTTTGGTGCACGCACCGCCATCTCAAGGCTGGAAGCGCACCATGTTGTTTCATCTTATTTCGGTTTCCTTCAAAGGATTCTTCTTTGACTCTTGTTGGTACCGACATTTAAATTTGCCGTCGTCGTCGACTGCGGATAACCGATACTGATACGGAACCCTACGTCATTATTTATCAGTCGAGGAATGTCTAATAAAAAGTGAACATAATCGATTATTGTTTACAATATTTGCGTAATATTTATGGTTTGCAACTTTTATCGAATGTCGCGCAATTTACAGGTCCAGATTATATGAGATGAACACATGCGATCTTTGACATAGTCACGCGTTAGATAGGTAGACGCTAAACGTACGCAGGCGTTCTTTTGACGTATTGTTTAGAGGTGCTGTAAATATATCCGGAATAGACGCGAGATTATAAAGACATTTCTTGAATTTACAAAACTAACTGTGAATACGATTAAAAATATTCCCAACAGTCGTAGAGCTTCACTGACATTTTAACTTATTGGTACCTTTTTAAGGACCATACATAAGCTAAAATGCACTAAGAGATCCATGGAAAGGCAAATGATAGGCGTAAATCTAAGAGACAAAATTAGAAATGAAGAAATCTGACGCCAGACAAAAGTTGTTGATGTCATGGATCGAGTTGCAAAACTTAAATGGCAATTGGCAGGTCATGTTGCCAGACAGGATACGGACAGATGGGCACCCAGAATTCTAAATTGGAGACCATGGGATATGAAAAGGGGAATAGGCCGGCCCCAGAAAAGGTGGGCCGATGATTTTGTCCCTGTCGCTGGAAGCAGATGGATTCAAAAAGCCCAAAATAAAGACGAGTGGAAGCTCTTAGAAGAGGCCTACATCCAGCAGTGGAGAGATGGCTGAGAAAGAAGCAGAAGAAGACCTTTTAAAACTATATAATCATCTGTAATCGAGAAAAAATTGAAGTCAAATTCTACACGAAATTCGATACTTGTCGAAGAATTGCGACGCTCAGCATTAGTGATCAGAGAGCAAAAAATACACTAGCGAACCTAGACCAAAACCGAAACGTTCTTGATTTTTGGTAAGTCTTGCAGTAACACAAACAGTCTTTGTGTTGGTTTTGCTTTTTATGCAAGACAAAACTGCTACCATGGGCAAGACAGCAATTATTGCTCCTCCCAACTCATCAAAGAGTAGAACAAGCCCTTTAATAACTAATGTATTTTTTTCTTATACAAAAGACACAACAATAATACCATCTATCACCCACACACTCACACTCTTTCTATGGGTTGTATTACAAGAGTTATTTGAGAAAAATGTAAGAAAAAGGTAAGGTCCCGTACTGCGAGAATACTGCTTACGGAACCTCAACCTTTTCTTACATTTTAAATAACTCCCGTAATTCGACCCATCTCGCTTTCACACATATAGGTACATATTGTTTCTATCTCACACGCGCGCATCCACACTAATTCACTTTATTTTTTGTCTTCTTTTGATATTAGGTATAGTACGTAGGAGATACACGTCTTATTTGTATTTTCGCTTATTTCCTTTTAATAATTGTATGCAAGTACTGAGTGCTGTATCGAGAATTAATACGAGTATAAAAGACAGCAAATATCACATGTCATATTTTTTTTCTTTTTTTATGTATTAAGAATTCTTTTTTCCAATGTTTTTTAATTGCATGTACCTACGCATACATTGGATTTTTTCCCTGCCGGGACAGATAATATTTTTATTGACAAACTTTTAACATCTCAATAGAGACGAAGTTGGAATATTATAAGAAGCAGGAACTCAAGGCACCTACAGGGCTTACGACCTGTCATTAGCTTGTATAAAGTGATCACGTAAAGACATTTCTCCGTACTAGACTTTTGCAAACAATTTTCAACTAACTTCAAGACCAATTAGGGCTCTGAAACTTTCAGAATTTGTGTATTCCCAATAACCAATTACAGCTCGATTCATTTGATAATATTATAAAGTAAACAAAGCTCTGCGTTTCCGGCTTTTCGTTAGTAAAATTGGGATTTTAAGTTTTACCGTTTTTATATGTTTCAAATGAAAAAAAAATATAATATCTTATATACATATCTAAACATCATTTAACTGTCAACTAAATTAAAACAAAGGAAAATATGAATTAAATTAAATGAATATTTTGAAAATATAAATTAATAATTGAGTAATTCAAATATAAGCCAGTGAAAAACTTAACATATTGAATATTGCGCAAGAAAACTTTGAAAAGGGTGTCCTAATTTATTTTTTTATTTCATGACTCCTTGCAATATTATAATATTTGCTTTAGTTCATTAATAAGTATTGTGCTGTATTTGACGAGTATCTTTAAGGACTATTAATTTCAACGAATAAAATATTTCTATGTTGTTATGTAGTTCCTGATCAAAACAAACCTTATTTTATACTTTATAATGGACATTAATATCTCAGAGAAAAATAAATAGAAAATAAAACAGTTCTCTATTTCATTTTGTTGTTTAAACTTTACTAAGATCTTAGAATATCGCCAGTTATTTTTATAATATTAGGTATGTATTATTATACCTCAGCGGTGGCGGGTGGGTGGAGGGAGGTTTGAGAGGACTTGAAAAGATTGGGGTGGAAAGAAGGAGAAGGTAGGTATACAAAATGGCCGCTAACATTTTATGCTTTTATAGTTTCAAACAATATAAGTAAACAGAATGCGGAAAACTCAGTCATAGACAATGACCCACCGCTTCGATAAACAATCATACATTATTGAGTTGTCTTTGGTAATTTGATAATAGGTAGGTACCAACCGTAAGAAAATAAAAATTATTATTAATGTACATTGGTATATTCTTTTTTATATGTCAGTTACCGTTCGGCTTTCAGATGCTTGATGTTTTTTTTTGTTCAAAGAATTGTAATAACATAATACATTTTCAATGTTTGCCAGAGTATTCTATCAAAACATGTATCTACAATATTGCAATCATTTGCTGATTCAATACACCGCATTATTGTAATTATAAAATAATATTTGTAGAAATGATGAGTCGTGGAAAAATGGGTAAACTATGCCAGTGGTGGGTAATATGTGTATTAAGGGGGCGACTGCTGCCAATATACCTATTTTTCAATTTGATATACCATCATTATTTCTAATCATATCGTATTGAAAAAAATAATTGAGGTAGTTTGGATTTTGGATATTAGTTAAGAAGAATATACATTATTTTTTTGATAATGTTATGTATAAATTCATGTAGAAAAATAATGGAATACCCCGATTTTCAGCGTTTATCTTATATTTTTAATAAACTATAAGGCGTAGAGCAATATTTTTTTTTCAAATTAAAGCAGAAAAAATATCTGGAAAAATATGTCGTGATGTTGCATTAATGCTTCTGGTTTAGTAAAGAAACATAAAAAAACATTTAGTATCCATTCAGCACCATTGCGAAATAAAAGATTTTTTTGGTTTATTTACTTAACCTGATGATGCATTAATGCAACGTCACAACATATTTTACCAGATATTTTGTTATTCTTTAATTTAAAAAAAATATATATTGCTCTATAGTTTTTTAGAAATATAAGATAAATGTCAAAAATCGGTGTATGCTTATTATTTTTCTACAAGAATATATACTGAACACAATTAAAAAGTTGAAGTATATTTTCCAATCTAATTAGGTTATATTTTTCAAAATGAGTCGTTTTGTTGTAATGATGCAGTACCAAATTGAAAAAAATGGTTCGTTGGAAGCAGTCGCCCCCTTAATATTTTATTTTGCCAAATATTATATAAGTCGAGGGCATAAAAATAAGTCTGCGTTGGGCATTGGTATAAAGAATACAATCATTTTCCCAACATTTATGAATCGGTGGCATAGAAATAACTCATTGTTGGACATTGGTATAAATAAAACAATTATTTTTCCTAACATTATAAGAGTCGGTGGCATATAAATAATTCAGCGTTGGGCATTGGTATAAATACTAAAATTATTATTCCTAATATTTTATGAGTCTGTGGCAAATGAATAAGTCAGCATCGGGCATTGGTATAAATAATACAATTATTTTTCCTAACATTTTATGAGTCGGTGGCATAAATAATTCAGCGTTGGGCATTGGTATAAATAAAACAATTATTTTTCCTAACATTCTAAGAGTCGGTGGCATATAAATAATTCAGCGTTGGGCATTGGTATAAATACTTAAATTATTATTCCTAATATTTTATGAGTCTGTGGCAAATGAATAAGTCAGCGTCGGGCATTGGTATAGATAATACAATTATTTTATCAAATATCAATAAAATGCCCGCTTTTCTCTGATATATGTTCTATAGCATAATGTTTCTGGTTGTTTTTGTAAAGTGATATAATATTTTAATGGATAATTTTCTTTTTATTGACTATTGTTCAGTAGACAATATAGAATTAGCAACCTACTTATTAACTATAAATCCACTTGATGTAATTGATTAGAGTATCACGAAAAGCCCCACAGGGGTACAGTAGTGGCCAGGTCTCGGTCGGTAATAGTTTACAGGGATGGTGATTTAAGGATAGACATTTGCGAGTAAATCTTCAGTTTCCCAGGATCTCAGCGGGTTTTGATGGATTTTCACGCACGCGCGCTGCATCATGATTTTTACAAGTTACCAGAAATAATGAGCCGTCAGTCTGGCCGCAGGGGGTCCAGAGAAAGAGGATGGAGAGAAAGATATGGGGTGGGGGTTGGGGAGGGAGACAAGGGGGCCAGCAAGGGTTGTGGGGGTAGGGGGACGTGGGACTAATGGAGTCCCCGGGAACCGCTCACATTTAAAAGAAGGGGTAGATTTATTACACGGGAAATATGTATACATATCCTGAATGGGTAAAAGATAAGTTAAATTTGGTTCGAGCAGAATATAAAATTATCATAATGTATTACAGACATATTTTGATGCAATAAAAGTTCGATTTCCATTGCCTCTTCTTTTATAATCTCTAATTTTTCATGTCCCATTTATTTTTTAGTATTGAGAAAAAAATACTCATGAACCTCTAAAGAAAATCTTTGTTCTTGACAAACAAAATACCGTACAAACCGTATTCCAGTTTTTTAAAAAGTATTTTAAAAAATATCTCTCAGTGTATAAAATGATTGAAACTTCAAACTTTTAACTATTTACAGATGTAGTAGTTATAGGTTTTCAGTAAAAAAACGTTATTATAAAATTTTTTAATATTAGGTACCTAATTATATTTGAATTTTATTTTTTTCTAAAAACATTTAATTTATCATGACTACTGTTAGATATATTTATGAATGCGAAGTTTATTTTCACTGTTAAATTTTGTGCAAGAATTGGACAAAACACGTTGACTTTTTTATGATACATATTCTCAATTTTGTGATAATTCGAACGTTCTTCGGTAGATATATTTATGTTTCAGTATCTATTGTAAAAGTTACAAAAAATGATAGATTAAACAACTAGAAAGCGGCCAATTACGATAATAGTAGGTAAAGACATCACGACAAAAAAGAATCTTTGTTATATAAAACACAATAGTTTTTGGAAGGACATACGAATTGAATGAGAAAATTGCGAAAATGAACAGATGTAGGGTGACAATACACTTTGTAGAGATGATAATATCAACTTCGATTGAAAACAACTATATTACTATTATTACATTACAGTTAATTGTCATGTTTTGAAATATTCCAAATGTACAGACATTCATTGGTAACTTTTTAGTAAGAATACTGGAAAAGAGTAGGGTTGATTTATTTATACCTAAAATGGATTGTGTCCTTTCATTCATACCATCACGGCATATCTAGTGACAGGTGTGAAGGTGTGCATAACATTATAAAAGTAAGTACGACACATGCGTGTATGCCCACACACTAGTCTCGTCTCAACTATAAAGGCAACATTCAGAATGGGTGGTGAACATAATTGCTGAAGTTTGTCAGATATTATTTTTGGCCTCTTGTATTTTCGTTTACCCGGCTCTTACGGCCGAATAATAACGATGATAATAGTAAAGAGTGGAAGCACTATTCTAAGTCGGTGCCTCAAAACATTGTATTTGGCACAGGATTATGTCCATATTAAATTAACTTCAAATAAAGGATTGCCTGTTACTTGTCTGTTTACAGTCAATAAGTATTTTGGGCACATTCCCAGAAGGGCCCCAGATAACCCCGAGAATCTCGTCATAACGGGAGGTGTGAAGGGTGGAAGATCAAGAAGTCGCTCACCGACCAGATGGAGTGACCTTGTCACTAAAGTTCGCTAAAGGATCTTCTATCACTGAAGTCCATCGTCTTGCCCAAGAACGTCCTACATGGAGGCGGACTATTTGGCGAGTGATTGTAAGAGTGAAGCCGCTTCCTCAGTGAAGAAGTAAAGGAAGAGGAAGAAAAAAAAATGGATTGATTTCCGCTGATTGAATTGACTTCTAATTAATAAGAAAAAAAATTGATTTAAAAAAAATCCTATAAAAACAGAAGCTTTTTTTCCAAATTGGAAGAAAACCTAAGTAAAAAGAAATGAAAAGGGTTAAAATAAGTGTTTACTGTGAAGAACAATCAGTGTTTATCATATAATTGTTATTCCTATCAGCAGAGACTTCTAATTGGCTGTTAAATTATTATATTAAATGTAAATGGTCTTCCAAAAAATAAAAATAAATAGGTAAATATAAAAAAAAAAAAACAATGCGCTGTGTTTCGTACGCATAGGAAAATTTCTTTGTCTATCTTATTTGTAATTTCGAAATCAAATTATAAGAGTAAATGGGTTGACCTACGGGACCTAAGTCCCGTCAAACGGTCGAATCAAAGCTCTCATGATGACCCATATCATGGATATAATAATCTTACGGAGTTCTATAATATCTTAAGGTTTTATAGAACTCCAAATGATAATTATATCCATGATATTGGTAATCATGAGGGTTTGATTCCACCGTTCGATGGAACTTGCCCCCAAGATGTTGGATTGATCAAGAAACCACCGCCACATTAGTAGTTCCAGTATTGAACAATAGACCAATGAAAGAAATTTTATTTGAAAATGTACGAGTAGGTACCTATGTCAACTCGCCTTAATAAATTATAAAAAACCCGAGGTTTCTTTTCCTAAGCCAAATACAACAAAATCCAACCTAAAAGCTTTGAATCATTTTGGAAATTTAGATTGATTAAAAGAAATATTCGCGAACCAATACAAGATTTGACGATAAAAAAATATTTTGTCGAATCCACGGTCACCTATAGGTTAGTAAAGTATGAGGAGATAGGAGGTTGTGGAGACGAGGAGAGAAAAGACAAACCAAACATCGAATCAGATCAAATAAGGTAGCTCCCAACGTTTACAACTACTTCACTGTTTTGTTCTAATAAAAATACCGCCCGACATTCCATCGTCTCGTTTTATTGGATGAGGGGTTTTTACAATATTGACTATTTGCTTTGCCGAGCGGTCATGCTCAATTCAAAAAATCCAAAGAGAGCCGAAATAAATTGGCAACAAAGAAGTTAAGAAAAGACAATCAGAGACGACTCACTTTAGTTAAATTACAACGAGAAACTATTGTAGCGACAATACTACATACCCATCTATCTAATCTAGATGTCGATACTTGTGTACGACCTAGCTATGTACAAGTATCTTCCCTTATTGTATAGGTAAAAATTCCATAATTACATAATATAAACATTTATTGAGACAATAAAGAAGCCAAAGTATACAATGATAAACACAAAAATTAAATAAAAACTAGAAGAATTCATGTACATTAAAAAAGATCATACTCCGTTGCATCATTGGTTATTTGAGAATATTTAAGTAACGTATTACCTTCTCCCTTGCTATATCCCAACTCTTTGTCTGTGCCGGCTGTTGGGGTCAGCTTTCCTCGCCCTCAAATTTAAGGTCCTGTATTATGTCACATATGCCATGTCTCTGCAATTGTTTTCGCCTTTGCACGATCCAGCAATTCTTTGGTTTTCCTCTGGATGTAAGTCGAGGAAGATCTACGGAGGTTGCTTGGTTTATTGAATGTGATCTGGCGGTTGGCGTTCAAAGTGCCCGAACCATCTCAACATCTCAAGTCTTTCCTCTTTCTTACTATGTATATCAGAAACACCTAGGCTTCCACGAATACGTGAACTTTTCATTTAAGTATATTATATGTTTGAATAATATTTTGACTATCAAATCAATGTCCAAACTCCAGAAAGATAAACCCTTGACAGGTCATTATTTTCACAAAAAAACAAAATAAAAATCACAATAACACGTACCCAAAAATACAAAATCGTTAAAAAAGTATTAATCTGAAGGAGGGGGGGCAAGTCTGGTCAACCGGCGGAATCATAACCATCCATGTTTACCCATATCATGAATATAATTATCTTATTGAGCTCTATAACATCTTAATATAGAACTCCATAAGATAATTATATCCATGATATGGGTAAACATAGATGGTTTTGAATTCGCCGGTTTACCAGATGTGCCCCCCCGGAATATAACATCGATTTTTTTTAATAATGATAATAATTGCACTTTATTATATTTTTATGAAATTATCTCAAGTCTAAACGATTCAGCATGACCCGCAATAAAACACCAACGACCTAAGTAAGAACGAGTATTATATACTTATATATAAAAATGTATGTGTTAATTTACAATTAGATAGGTAGGTACGCACCTTTACCTACAGATGGTATTTTTGTGTGTAGTGTATACCTATTTGTTTGATAGGGAGAGCAGATAATTGTATTATCCAGATTCTCGTTAGGTAGTTAGTATTAGTTCGATGGCACGATACGATGAACAGATTAGTTAAGCTATTTCGTATTCCTCAAGTTGTCTCCTGCGTTGATTAGCATTATGAGGCTGGTCTACACTAACGAACCGTGTTTATTGAGTCTCCACTTCTAACAATAATTATGGGGTTACCTTGCCTACTCTCTTATATTGAGACACAATCGACAAATCAGGAATCGAGAGAGTGAATTTGTTAAGAAAACATTGTCAATGTGTTCAATAAACTTGATATGGTCAATTTATGAATACTGTACGGGATTCGATTTTTAACCAGCTTTACGACTAGATAGTGTTCTGAAACTTTCAGAATTTGTGTATTCCCGATGGCAATATGTGTTAAAATGATTCATTACATACTTACTTTAAAAAATTAAATAAGTATGAAATATAAATTAGCTGCACTTTTCCGGATAAGCGTTAATAAATTTTTTTTTGTTTCGGTTAGATGCAACAGTAATATTTTATTGTTTTTACACGTTTTCAATAATATACATTTCTATACATGATTTGACTCTGAACCATGTAAATTAAAATTAAGGAAAATTCATTCTTGTTCTTCTTCTCCAACCTATTTCCGTCCACTCCTGAACGAAGGCCTCCTCCATTTGACTCCACGTCGTCCTGTACTGTGCAGTTTGCATCCAGGATGTGCCAGCATATCTTGTTATATCGTCCCTCCACCGCAGGAAAATTCATTAATTGAGTAATTTAATGTATGCCAGTGAAAAATCAATTACAAATTGAATATGCGAAGAAAGCTTTGAAAAGGGTCTCTTCAAAATATTTTTTTTTATTTATTTGTACTAATGTAAGTTTTTTTATTGCATTTTTTTGCTATTCGTATACAAACAGCTTTCAGTCAGTTACAATGCGACACCTGTTCGTTATCCTAAAGTATGTATTTTTTGAATTGAAAAAGAAGACGTCAGCTTCAACAGACAATTTATTTAGTAATAAAGATATTCGTATCAAGGTGATACGTCTACATCTGCATGAGCGGCAATGGGATCTTTTACCTCTCATGAACATAGCTCAGTGGAGTTTGAAGGCCCAAATGGATGGTTGGTGGCAGAGCGGCTAGCACACTGGGTTTGCAATGCAATGGTCGCGAGTTCGCAAAAGCATTTATGCTTAGTTTAGGCAATATTTGATTATGTTAAAAAATGGACAGTCTATAAAAAACTATTTGCCTTGTAAACTAGAAGTATCAAACTATCGCGGCTTTTTTTCAAAATTTTGATATAAAAATTAACAATGGAAAATTCCACCATAGCTCAGGAGTTAGTCGATTGATTTCTATGCTGATGTTGATTTTGAAGAATCATTTTATTTGTTCTAAAAGTATGTATGATGTTTTTAAATATTTACGTATCGGCTTAGTATTCCGCCTCTTCGCAAAATGCGTGGTACGAAAATTAGCACATGAAGTCTTCTTGATAATATGTAATCTTGGCATCGTAGTGCAAAATAACAATTAACACGTGTACCCAAAAAACATAGGTACTTGTGGATTATAGTATACTTCAGATCTTAATCAGTGTGGTTTTTATCTACAACCAAGTAATCAGATCTCTTGAAATTGATGCAATTAATCATATTAATCATATTTTTCTAGTAACAATTCGACACATTTCAGATTTGTTGGAGCAAATAATTTAAAGATTTTTTTCGAGAAAAAAAAATCCTTATAACTGTGGGTTTGTTTTTACGATCGATATTTTTATTTCATTGTATTTGACTAAGATATTTGTTTATTTACTGAACCTCATATTAATTGCGCTATGAAAAATATTAGTCATTTCAATTTACATTCGTTGACTTGTATTTAAAATTTGCTCAAAAAGCGGTATTGGACTAATTGAACTCGTAGAGTATGTAGGTACATAAATAGTCTTTAAATATTCCAGATTTAAATTATAACCAATTGCATAACTCCGGTTATTGTCCATTTTAAAGTTAAATTTTTTTGATACTTAATTCTGCGTATTTATCATTTTAAGTTCTGATTTATGAACACATCTTGATCTTCGTTTCAATAAAAAAAACACATCTTTGTAAGTTAAACAGTCTAAAAAAGTAAGTTTTTACTGGAATTGAATCTTGAGGAGGGAAATGGGCAGGGCCGGTCTTAATGCGAAGTAATTGAGTCTTTGGGTGGGGCGCTGTGTACACTGTCTACTGTCCACTCTGTACTTTGTATACACAAACAGCATAGATGTATATTATATATGTTGATACCTACCCCCTCTATACACAACCAATAATTCAAGGAAGGTAATTTGTTAAGCTTTTACCTTTGACAGTCGATAAACAGACAAGGAACATATGATATGTATATAATTCACTACTATACCATTATTTATTCACTTATATCTATTGATGTTTATTTTATGATCTAACATGACGCTATTTTCTTTTTAATCAACTAATGCCATCGAATGGTAAAAAAAGCTTGTTGAAAATTGAATTTATATCGGTGATGCCCAAAATAAATCAAATTTAACTAACTATTGATGTCAACATATTTGATATCATCCACATGTTGACATAGTTTCTGAGTCACACGGCTATTAAAAGAAAAATTACTTACAAAGTAAATATTCTAATAGAAAAGTTACCTACGAAATTAATATTTATATTTATTCATTTTTAACATTTTTTACACATACCATTAAAAGTGCACCATGGCGGGCTTATTGCCATATGGCAATATCTTTCAACCAACTATGGTGAGGTAAATTGTGTTTATTACACGTACCAATTTATGTAAATTAAATATACATAAATATACTGAAACATATAAAACAAAGAACAATAAAAAAAACGGAGGTGAGGGAGAGGAGGGGACAACGATATGATAAAGAGACAAATTTAAGTGTTATGTGTAAGGAAATGATATGGTATAATGGTATATATGTACATTATAAATATCTCCTAATATGTAGCTATTTTATGTATTCATTAAATAATTGTGTGTTCCAGAATACTCCAAGATGCAAAATTTATTTAGAATTATTTTGGTATAACTATTTATTCTGATGGTCACTTCACATTACATTGATACAAAATTGAATGAGAATTATCTAAACATCTTGTTTTAACTCAAACTCAAATGAACCCTAGTAAAATCATAAGGGGGTATAAAATGAACTGTGAGTGCGCATACTCAATTCAATTATGTAATCGTGGTATTTCAGCCAATAGGGTTAAGGAGAGTTACCCACGTTTTAAAATCACGTTCCTTTATTCAAATCATATGAAAGGTATATGTAAAATAGTTGTGACGCATGCGCATATCTCATTTGGATAAGGTTTTTGTTTGAAATATACTGTAAAAGGAGGTGGAGCTTTACAACCCCTGGTGAATTTTCATTTTTTACCCTTCCATTTCACGAAGAGCCGTTTTTTATTGGACAAGACCGGATTTGAATATGCGCAACTGTGAGTCACACGAAGTAAGGGTTGAAGGATCTTTTTTACCCCTTGCATTTTTCAAATCCAGTTACTCGTGAAGGGTTGAAAGATGTGTTTGCATTAAATGTGGTGAATTTTGTTCGATTTTTTTAGGATGGTTAAAAAGATCAAGTAAAATATTTTTCGAGCACTATTTCAAGTTATTGTACAAATTGGTTCATAGTGTTGCGTTTACAAACTGCTGTATTTATTATTGTGAAATAAAAGGTGAATTTTTTAAATAATACTATTATTGTGTATTTTAGTTGTGTGCATACATTTACAGAAATATATTTTTTTGTTAAATATTTTTTAAAAGAGTTGTGAGTTGTATGACTGGAATAAAAAAATAAAATTATTTCAAAATTCTAAAAAAATCTGTATTTGAAATAAGATACCTCATAATATTGTATTGTTCGGTATTTTTTTTAATATTTGCGTTCAAGCCTGGGTTTTATTTTTATAAAATGCGTCCTCGTGCTAGTATTTCAGATTTTTTTTTATAATCTCATCCTGCTAACAATTGTAGTACTACGATGTCTGACTTAGAAGTCAAAACTAAAATATATGGTAAAAAGAAACCTTATGATGATGGTGAAAATCAATACGTTTTTTAACAATTATCATATTTTGTATATAAACTTTTTGTTTATAACTTATTCACAATTTACATTTATCACAAGAAATTACCTTGCATAACAATATACATAATATTCAGTTCTATATTAATCTAAGTTATAGTGGTTTAAAAAGACACAAGTATCGGTCATCAAATATCTGATTGATATAGGTAGTAACTTTTGATAATATTTTTTATTGTTTATCAGTGTCTGTGTCAAGATTTTTTATATCTTTTATTTCACAAAAGCAAATAAGAGATTCTAAGTAAAGCATAATATTTGTCGGCCTTCGTGGCTCAGTTGGTTAGGTATCTGACTGCTGATTCAAAGTTCCCGGGTTCGATTCCCGGTGGAGACACAGTTTTTAATTGTGTTTTCAGTCTGGATCTGTGAGAAAATTAATATCGTAAGTCACCAGAATGTGGCAACTTGTTATTGGGTACGTGTTAAATAATTATTTGATAGAGTACCTGTTAGTTGCCCGAGAAACTATATAAAATAAAATAAAATAATATAGCATCAAGTTTTCTACTACACTCAAAAATATAAAAAAGTTTTTAAGGTGATATTAGATATTTTAATTAGTTTAATAGAATTTTAATACGACAATTACAATTTCACTGCACTTGTGTTGATTATGTATTTCTGAATAAATTTACATTGTGTAAACTTATTCAGAAATATTATTTTAAAGAATATTTGAATTTCATTTAATGATTCGGCGGATATTTTGTGGTAGTTAATATTAAACATATTTGAATTATAAATTAGCTATAAACCACTTGTTTTTTGAGTCACTTCGCGACATGTTTCGGAAGCGCTGTCCTTCCATCGACCGGCGTGTCGAGACTAACGGTTAATATTTAAATTACTTAATCAATACATAAATGATAATAGTATTTCCTATTTTATTGTAATTTTGTCATAATGGGTTTTCGTTTTCCTCGACACTTACCTATCCTAAAAAAAACATGACGGAAGAGTATAGAGTGAAGGGTCCCACGAGATGAGATGTTCAAGGCAGGTTATTTATGATAACGTAGATTTATCATGTTTAACGTCAAAAATACGAATACTTACTACACACCCACCGATGTTTTTATATTCTTCATTATTATTCCCCAGTCAAAAGTCGCCCCTTCCTTTTACTTTCAGGGAAATCTGAGTTTACATACACTTACTTGATATACTCCCTTCTTTACCTAGATGATTCGGCATAAAAACATTCGCACCTTTGCTGGAGCACACATTAGGTATGTTTCTATATTTATTTGGAAAAGAAGGTTAGATTAAAAAATCTGTAAAAACTTTTTATGTAGTTGAAAAAGCCCTTTCTTGGCGAAAATATCGTCCTAATAATATGAATAAAACTAGTAGAAGTTAAATTTAAAGATATAACTTTGTAAATATGAACCACAAAGTTAACATTCAAACATTTGAAAACTAGTAGAAGTATTAAACTGTTTTGATATAATACACAAACCAGCCGATGACAGGTCGTAAGCCCTGCCTTGATTTCCCGGTTCTCCTACAGTAAATATTCCAACTTCGTCTCTATTGAGATAATTAAAAATCTGTTAAAAAATACCTTCGACTCCCGACGGAAAAAAATCCAATGTTTGCGCATATGCAATAATAAAAATATTCGATTACTTACACATTGGTACAAGTAGGTAAATAAGACAAAAATGACCTTATAAGTCTGGCGCAATTCAGGGGTGACTTCTATGCGAAAAATGCATTTGTCACCTCAGGTATGAGAATTGTTGCTCTCATTATTTACAAAAAAACCAATTCTCTCAATAGATGGCGTTACAACAAAAATAAATAAAAAATAATAAGAATGTTGTTCATAATTTCACACATAAATGGCTGTAGTAAAAATTCCTTATTTTCAAGCGAAAAGAATTTCAGTATTACAATATATAGAACTTTCAAAATTGAATAGATAGGGATCTCATTAAAAAGGCATAATTGGTGAACGTTGCGCAAGCGCATAAAGTGATCACGTAAACCAGCCGATGACAGGTCGTAAGCCCTGCAGGTGCCTTGATTTCCCGGTTCTCCTACAGTAAATATTCCAACTTCGTCTCTATTGAGATAATTAAAAATCTGTTAAAAAAAACTTATAATTTTTTTTATAAATATTAAGTCAAACGAGAACCCTATTTATATATGCTAAAGAATTCATATTAAATCATTTAACAAATATCAAAAACCACGATTGGTTTATCAATTACTAAATAACGGTCTTACATAGGAAAAAAAAAACAAAAAATTTTTTTTAAGCAAATAAAAAGATGCTTACGACATGGAAGTTTGCTACAGGACTATGGTTTATCGAGAATATGACATCTTCTCAACTAGTAATATTCCTTCAAGGAAATTATCAAAAATAAATGATGTTTTCGTAATATGCATTACATTAAGATGTTAGTAACACATTTAATTAAATATGTAGAATCATAATCATAGTTTATTTCATATTTAAAATTAAATTAATAAGATTTTAAACGGCGCATTTTATCGGATTAAATTTTATATTTTTTTACATTTACAATCTACAATACTTATGAATCAGTAAAAAAATCACAATTTTTAATTTAATTATACTTATTTATCTCCCATATAAAAGACTATCCACCCGTTTTGCTATGTGGATGGAATATTAAAAAAGTGGATTTTTACATAATTTAAATAGTGTTTCTTCTAATTAATTGTAATGGCAGTCTATCAAGAATTTACAGTCGATAAAATTTTTCATTTAACTTATATATGATTAAGGCAATAACGTCATAGGCAATAAATCTGTTAACACAAAAAAAATAACCATTCAGTTATTTCAATTTTTTTTTCAAGTAATTTTCACTAGGGCTATGTTAATATGATTAAGTCATCAATATTATAAGAACGGTTTAGAAAAAAATATATATTGTGTAATCACGTATTTAAGATTGCCTTAATCCTAAATGCGTGACATATTTTCTAGTTCTACATAATAAAATGTAATTACAAAATATATTGTGCTTTCACTATAATAACTCATTTCGCGTTTTTGTGTTGGTAACCTTTTATAGTTATAATCTGGTGAATTTAGTTCTAGAGAGCTGCAAAAATTTTAAATATTTCACGATCCTGTAAATTTACGGAGACTGCTTTTATATGTAGGTAAATAAAAAAAAACATTTCTGAATTTTTGCTTTATTTTTCCATATATCTCAAAAACCATAATGCTAGAACGCTGAAAATTGGTATAAATATAGACAAATATAAAATGTCAAATCTGTTTTTTTTTCTAGAATTTCTCAAATATTTTATATTAAGAAAAACATTTTTAATATGATAAATTTATGTGTTTAACAGCCTATAATTACAGATGTTTAAAAATATCGAAAAACGCCGAATCACCCAAACTAGATCATTTAATTTTCTATAAAGGTACTCACTTTCTGCTAGTATCGTCGCATCGTCAGCATAACATATCACGTTGATGACTTTTTCAACCATTATAGTACTCTTTTTAACAATTTTTATAAAAATTGAATTTAGTGACGTCATCGTTTCATACATTTTGTATGGCAGTGTATAATACACAATATCTACGGGGACTCAATGATTTGATACTTAATCTCCAAACATACATACATACCATCAAGCAGTTTATATGATCTGGGTAGGAAAAAGAACTGACCTCCATACTATCTTATCCTGACATACACACCTAGGTACATGTTTTATATACAAAACAAAATATCTCTAAATATTCAAAAATTTGGATTTATGGGTTTATACTTAGTGCGTATTCTTAAACTAAACATACTTTCGCCATAGACAGTTGGATCTCATGTGTTACATGCAACTAGTTTTAAATAAATAAATAAAGAAAAATTTAATCAAAAACCATTGTCAAAAACATTTTATTTATACTTTAAATTTATTTATACTTATCTGAATATTTCATAGGTTGCAACTAGTATATCGAAAACAGGGATGAAAATACTTTTGAATTCATCATTTCTGGTTAACGATAAACTGCATTTTTTATTTTAAATCCGCAAATACGGAGTCGTTGTAAATCGAAACTAGCAGAAGTTATGTTTGAGTGACAGGCAAGAATTCCCCAAGAGTTAATGGTCCATGGAATGTAAAGAGCGGGGTCCACACGATGGATGTTGCATGGAGAAGGAAGCATCTTGTAAGGGCCTCCTGATCTCGACCGGAGGGAGTAAAATGGCGAAAAAAACAGCGACGCGGGAAAATTTGACGTGGCGGCGTAATATATCATCCGCTAAATGGATTTAATGTAGTCTGTAAAAGTGCAAAAAACTTCACATTTCCCCGAATATGTTATAGAAGAAGACCTTCCGTATTATAATCTGATAAAGAATGAAATCAACCTGCGCAATGATCCCTAGGGACTGAGCTTTTTGTGATTTTAGTACGCACCAGTCAGATTTTTACCAACTCATTTTCAGACAAGATAGGTTTGTTTATAGTCATAATGATTTTATAAACAGTGGCTATGGTTTATCATTATGTTTTGCTATTTGATTCACAATCGATATTTATACGGTTAATGGCATATCATCAGCTGATCACAGAATCTTTAGTAGCTATTGTGTTGTGTAGGAGCAAGTCAGCTTTGATTGTATGTTGAAAAAACATTCTCTTACACGAATTCATATCGCGAGAAATCACGAAAGATGAAGAACATGTTTTATAAAATCTTTAATTAAAATCTTTAATAAAAAAAGATATAAAAAAAAATTATATCTTTTTTATATTCATTTGCACTGTGTGTTCAAAATTTTAAGTATGAAATATTTAGGTATATTTTTTTGACAAACTTTTTAACATCTCAATACCGACGAAGTTGGAATAATATATATAGAACCAGGAACTCCAGGCACCTACAGGGCTTACGACCTGTCATCTGCTGGTTCCTGATTTTTTTTATAGTATTCCAACTTCGTCTCTATTGAGATGTTAAAAATTTTGTCAAAAAAATATCATTTGACTCCCGACAGGGAAAAAAATCCAATGTTTGCGTGTATACAATTAAAAAAAAAATATATATGTATACTTATTTATTTATTTATTTAACTTTTTGTACATAATATAAACAATTATAATGCACACTGGCGGGGTTATTGCCATTAAGCAATTTCTTCCAACCAACCAGATTACAGAGTGACAGAATTATACATGTACATCAATAAAAAAAAATGAA
Organism: Molanna angustata; assembly: GCA_963576475.1. Lineage (NCBI taxonomy): Eukaryota > Metazoa > Arthropoda > Insecta > Trichoptera > Molannidae > Molanna > Molanna angustata. Next base: position 24,164,404 of record OY754971.1, read on the forward strand.
AGCTACAAAAGAACAAATAAAATATACATAACACCAAGATAAATAAAAAGAAAAACATCATAGCAACAAAAAAGGGATTGGGAAGGAATATGAAGAGGAAATCGAGATCAGGTGTTTAGGGATAAATATTACTTAGCTAAGGGAAGGAAGGAAAAGGATAGGGATCAGGTATTATCGGAGAGATATCCCTGCTTTAGTCTTCTCTTGAAAATGCAAAGCGAGTTTGATGAAGTTATATCAGGACTCAAATTATTCCAGAGTCTTGCTGAACGCACTTCAAAGGAAGAGCTGAAAAATTCAGTGTTGTGAATGGGGATAGTTAATGTAGTACGTTCAGCAGATAGACATTATTCCAGATTATTTGTGCAATTAACAAATAAAAATTACAAGATATGTATATGCATATCATGATGACTCCAATTCCATTTTTTTTAATCTGTGTACAATAGTTAAGTTTATATTGTTTGGATACTTTTTAAAAATGCAAATAGTTACTCCTGTGAAATATAAGAATATGTACACTGCTAGCCCTAGAACAGCTATACCTAGTTTGGCAGCAGTTATCTATTTTTAATGAAGATTATTTAAATGGTGTGATGGAAATAAATAAATAAAAATAAAAATATATTATTGTAAATATTTGTCTTACATTCTACATCGATGTCAATATTCTTAAAAACCACATATAAGTGAAATTCTGATATAACTTTTTATGTGTAATATTACAGGAGTCATTTATCGATTAAGGGTAGTGTATCCATCCCATTATACGTCAGTTTTTGGGTTCCTTATTATTCCACAGTAGAGCAGATATATGATATTATGGTAGGCATTTTACCGAAGTCACTTTGATAATAAGATGATTGATATTCTTTTTTCATACGAGAGATCTATTTATCTTCCGGCCTAGCACGTCTGCAGCACGGTACATTTCCATTTGAGATCAGGTGCTTCAGAATACCCCCATTATATACATCAAGACCTTTTTTCTAAACGAAAAACAGATACGATTAAAATGATATTTTCTTTGCTCTTTTCTTCAGTATGTACCAATAATTGCGGTGTTGCGTAAAATTTTTCTAAAATTTGTATATTCGTTAATACATATATTCTCGCTATGATGTACGATGGACGACTTATAAACGTATTTAGGTACTTATAAATTTAAAATAAGTAGAAGGTGTAAAAAACAGATTATGCACATATTCAGAAATGGCACGACCATTTCAATACTACAATAAAATAATTTATGGTTAAAAACAAAAAAATAATTTTTATAGATAGGAGCATTGAGTTTAATAATATGGCTCTTAATTTAAGTAATATAATCATTTTCAGTTTACGAATGTTTTTATGAATATTTACTTCGCAAATGGTGTTTAATATTTGCGAAATTAATATTCTAAAACATTCTTATACTGAAAATCATAGAATCATTTTCATTATACGAATGTTTTATAAATATTAATATCGCAAATAGAATAAATTGTATATATGTAATTAAAACGACATTTTTTATTTGGTTACAGGTGCAAATTCAACAATGAAAATTTGAAGGAGTTAAAGGGTCGATCTAAATGTATGGTGCATAGATGAAAGTCAAACCTGAACTCTGAAAGCGATAACTGGATACTACTTGATGCTTTTTCAATACTTTATCAAAATCAAGTTTTGAGATCTTTGACATGAGCACACTTTCGTCAAAAATAAAAGAGAGGTATTTCATTTAAAGATAATTTATTTTCAATATGATATTTTATACCCAACTGTGACAATTATTTGAATGTTGCGCATCAAAACCTGCTGCTCATTCGTATGCAATGGCTGGGTAACGAGTTTTTCTTCCTTTCAACTGCATTCCTCCATTTCCTTTTCCATTCAGTGGCTTAGCTAGAAGTTTTGGACCGTAATACAAAAACTACGTAAGGATCTCTTAATTATTTTTTAATGACTAGTGAGTTGTGGCCAACATTATACTCTTCATTACCAAGTCACTTCACAAAGTATTCAAATTTGTATGGAAAATCTTCAACATTTTCATGACATAAGTTTGCTAAATTATTTTTGATTTCCATATTTAATTATGAAAACTTGATAACTATTTAATGCCATTTATGAAAGTGATGTGCCTTTTTAGCAATTCGAGAGCAAAAATATCAAATTTTAGATTCTCTGAACTTGGGGTCACTTTGAAATATTTGTTAGTATAAAAAATTAAGAATCACTCATCAGAAATCCTTCAAAATCTAGTGAGGTCTAAGCTAGTATTTTATATAAATTTGCAAAATTTTAAAAGAATCAAATGAGTACTTAAGTCTAAATCGATAAAGTAGAATAAACACGCCGTATATAATACATAACATACACATTCAGAAATATTGTGATGAATCTTTCATAATACAATCTCAGCATGATACTAGTTGATAATCTGCAATAAAAAAAATAAAACTTGCTAATTCAGGGGTAGTGAGGAGTAAAAAGAGAATTGACATAACTCCAACTACAATGTTAAACATTATAGATCAAATAAAAAAAAAATAAAGTTATTTAACACTACAAAATAAGTTTCATTAAAGTTCATTTTTTTTATTTATTTAAACCGTGTACGCAATGTTTTAACTTTCGACGTACATACATATTTAGATTGTTTGTATATTATTTTCATATAGCTTGTTTGAAAGTTTGGGTCCCTTGACATGCTGGGCCTTAATCCTTTGCATGACCATGCTGTTATGTTGCTAAGCCACTGTTTCCAACACATCTGAAATACTTATTCATGCAAATGGAAACACTATAAAATACTATTGAGTTATATGGCATTTTAACCATTTTCGAATGCGAATTACGTTTTTGACCGCAATAATTAATGTGAATAGGTATTTGAAGAAGGTTTCTGTATTTACTTTAAAACCGTACTCAATTTATTTGCATTTTTGTCAATACGTTAAATTTGACATGTCCATTTTTGTAAGATTCGATTTTTTTTGTAGACAACCAATTTGTGCATTTTTCTTATTTTTTTCGTAAATGCTCGAATATGGCCTTATGCGAAAAAAATAGATATGCAACGTTTAATTATACTTTTGATTGATATGCCGACGGCTTCAGTGCGATTCTCAGAAAATAAGATATTTATTAAAATTCATTTCTCGGGTGATTTGAGCTTCTCTGGGCTGTAAATACTTGTTATTTTGAAGAAATCGCCATCAGAATCTCTCGCCGATTTTTCAGAGTGTACGAAATATTATTTACAAATTTAATTTGATATAAAATGTTGTGTACATATTATCATCTAACAAAACTTCAAATTACCACGATAATCTTCGCCTCCATCGTGATACAAACCCAAAAACAAAATTTCATTTTATATTACTTAAATCTGAAAATATTTTTGAACAACCAAACCAAAAAAATTAAAATACGTTTAACATTTTTATTACATTGGACTGTTTGCAAAATAACACTGTTATTTTGTGTATGGACATGTTTTTTTATCTACCGAAGTCAGCTTGCAACTTTGTTAGACAGGCCCCAGAATAATAATATAAATTGTATTTAATAGTTTCATAATACCTCAACATTCGTCTCGTCTCTTTTCAACATATTTGTATTTCAAGTTTTCCATCCCCTTCGTTGCCTTAGGAACCCTTGCTTGTAATATGTCATTGGTGATCTAAAGGAGATACATAAATTGGAAGATTTCATTGCAATGTTGGTAACATTTCATAGTTAGACCACAAAAGTCAAGTATATATAAAATATCCCTTTTTGTGTGAACGTTATCTTATTGCATTGTCTTAAGAAGTCTCGCTGTATGTTGCTGCTGATTTAAAGGGTAAAGACGAAAAATGAAGATTTTGCGGAAATGTAGAGATCATGACGAGAAAGGGAAAAATGTTGAGTATTAATGAAATGCTTCTTTTTGTGTGTTGTTATGATATTGTCGGTTATTTTTTATGGATGTTTTAGTTTGGTAAGAACAGAATTGATGGGGACGCATTCTGTGTGCAGCCGCATCAAACCCCCGTATATTTTCTCAGCAAATGCGAATATGACATTACGTCGGAAGTTGGCACGGAAGGGGGAGATAGTGGTTGGTGGGGAATCGTAGGGGATGGGGTTTAGAGGAATATTGGGGAGGATTCAGGGAGAGAGTTATGAGGTATGGAATATTCTAGTGCTGGTGAAATTATGAGATAAGCGTTCGACTTAAAATGGCGTTTAAAAAGACCTCTTCTGCTGGCAGTTGAAAGATAAGGGAAATGGATTTGTTTGCAATTAGGGGAAATAAACATAAAAGGCATACGCTGACAGCGATAGCCAAAAATATTTTTTGTAAATTATTTAATTCGGTTTCATATGACTATTATATTTACATATCTATAAATAAAATATATGTGCAAAACTGGATTTATTGCCATAGAATTTTCTCTTACAACTATGTTACGTGAAGCCCCGTGTTCATTCACTTTAGTATTTTTTTGACCTTTATATTTTCTCACTTTCCTAGCTTTTGATGAATTTTGAGAAAAGAAATATTATTTTATTTCAAAAGTTTATACTGAATCTTAATTTAAAATGGTTGATTACAGTCTCTTCATACGGAACGGATGATGGTAGGTATATGACAATAATATACAAAAAACTCTTGAAGGTAGAGAGTCCCAAAGGCAATACATGAATTATCAAAAACAATTTCAGAGATCTTTGATATAAGTTTGAAAACTCTAAAGACAATACAAATTATATTTTAAAACAATAAATATGATTGTAATTTTACTTTATTGTAGAAGCTAGATTATTTGAATTTTCGTTGAAACCGACTGTGAGTAATATTTTAAGTACCTCTCATACAATCAATTCTACTTCATACATTCTGCCCTCTATTTTTGTAAGAAAATTATTATAATGTGAAGACTAAGACTAAAAGTATGGATAAACGAATATGATTATATTTTACCTAGTCAAATACCTATAATGAATAGGATGGACTTGTTTTGTATCAAAATACTGTGTGTATTTATCGCGCCGATAGAGGTTTTTTTTAATGTACGAGAAACAGCATTACAACCGAGTTTATTTTCCACAACGTGGTCCTAGTTTGATTGCATATCCATGTACTAATATGTCCTTACAAGATTCATGTCCGCGCTGTTCTAGCGGAGACTCACACCTTATTCTTCTCCCCTTTAGTGGGATAGGAGTGTGGAAGAGGCGATACCAGCGCCCTCTCCCAAACGACGGGAAATCAGTGAAATAACGCTAAAGCGGGTTTAATTAAATGTCTGGACTCCTATGTGTTCTGTAAATCTATATGGGCAGAGTGGGGTGGGCCCGGGTGGCAGCCAGGGGCGGGGGAAATAGCTAATTGAATTTTGCACTATATTTGCTTTAGGTACTTTCTACTTTTATTATTCTCCGAGTTGAACCTAATGGCTGCCAAACCGAACTAGGTAATTAAATATTATGTATTAATAAAATGATTTTTAACTTTCGTTGCACCTTTTTTTTCTTAATGAGAATTCACATAACGAGTCTTTGGCACATGACCTATATTAAATAAAAAAAAGGATTGAAATATCGTCCATATACACAACATATTTTGAAGAAGTATTTTAAAATCAGTGTCAGATTTGAAAACGATGCCTACTTAAAATACACATTAATATTTTAAGTAAATTAATTACAATACAAATTCACCATTATTAGTTAGATCATATGGTACTTCAAATTATTAAAAGCATCTTTTCATAACTAATAGCTTACTTACTATTTCTAATGAGTTTGTTCGAGGAAGAACTACATTTTCAAGTAAAGTAAATTTATTATTAATATAAAAAAGGACACAGGAGATATCATGACAATAAAAAGTAAATAAGATATCACAATTCGAAATTTGAAATTCTCCCCGAAAAGAAGGAAACCGTATGCTTCGTGGAGGAGTTCATAAAATTTACATTTGTATATGAATTTGAATTATATTTAAAATGTATATGAATTGTAGTTTTATTATATTACAATTAACAATATAATAAAACTACATTTCATATACAGGCACAAAAATCAAAATTAAACTCAACTTTTTTCACTAGTTTTATACCACAAATAAGATTAATAAGATAAAACCTGTTTCAAAGTGACTGCTTCTTTGTCAGTTTGTCGTTTCGAAATCGCTCATAGTAAATAAATCATACTACTATGTAATAAATCATATGTACTATGATTTACATATATATTAATATTATTACATGCATACATACCTACCATCACGGCGAATATCCTACAATGTGGGTTTACCAGCGACAGGTGTTCGGGTGCGCATTACCAATAAGGAAAGAAGCACGACATATGTGTGTATTCCCATAAACCAATATCAATATTTATTTATTTATTTATAAAATATACGGCATAAGCCATTTACTTGTTACAATATACACTTACAATAATTAATTACACACAAAGATGAAATATAGAAACATATAAAAATATACACATTGATGAAATATAAAAACATAAAATATAGATTCAGATAAAATATAAATATATAGATTTAGATAAAAAAACACAGATTAAGATAAAAATAAACAAAAAGGAATCAGAGAATTATAAAAAATAAATAAAAAATTTATGATAAAAAAAAATATTATTGACAGAATTTAATTAATAATATGATGTTTTGCACGCCAATGCAATAGTTCCGTAATAATAAGGGAGAAAGAAATCTGTGCACATGAAAGCTTGTATTGAAGCGGAGGAATTCTTAATATATCTACCAAAGAGTTCCAATTACACAACCTTGTACCTGTATAAGTATATTGCGCGATATTTCTATGTGTAATGTCTATTGAGGGGTTGTAGAGGGTATATGGGTGGAGATGTGTATAGGAGACCCTCCCCCGATACGAGAAAGCCGATACCTCTCCCATTACAAGAACAATCTTAAAAAATATCATCACGAAACTCTTAAATTAAAATTGAAGTAATTAAAAACCTTTGTTGGAACTCCGCTTGCGTATCGATTCGGCATCGATATATTTTAATCGCCCTAGCTCGGGCTCATGGACTCAAACAAATGGATCATTCCAGCATTTCGTCAGCAGAGTAAAAATGATTTATCAACGGGGTACCTTCGTCTTCACTACTTATATGTACATTATAGGTAGGAACCCATTCCTTATAGATCCTAATGCCACGATGCTGTTGAAAATATATGACTAGTTAGCATTATTTTTATTTCTATACCTACTTGGAATTGTATGATGTAATTAAAATATTATTTATTCGTCGAATGATGGAAACCGCAACCAAACTTTATATATGCAACTATATTTCTGTATAATGTAGACGTAATCTAAGAAATCTAGTAGAAAAAAAAAATTTAAAAGCTTGTTATTAATTTAAACAAAGTAATTCTAAATATTATCACATTATATAGTTGGTGCGTCAATCTAACCCAAATACTCGCACCCTGCGCAAGTGGTGTGTTTATTGTCATATTATGACAGTTTCTCCAAATGTCCAGTGTTTCCTGCCCAGAGAAGCAATATTTGCAGAAGAAATGATTATAAATAAATTTCTCATTTGGGGATCGAACCCAGGACAAACACATACCTACTTTTTATTTCTACCTAAAACTTTTAATTTATTCAAACTCTACATCGTTTTTATTTATTTATTCATTCCTCTTCTCTGTGATAGGATTGATAATTGTGTAAAAATTGTACGGGAATCAATGCTTACTTATTAAAAAAAATAGAGAAAATGAAAGTTTTTTTATTTAATTTGAATGAGTTGCTAATTTTCAATATAATTACTTCTTAAATTAATGGTGTCTAAAAGATTAGACAAAAAATGTGTATCTAAAGATACTTTTTATTGTGAACACACGATTTGAGAATTGTACATAGTGTAAGGATTAGTTTTGGTAGTTTCATATAGAACCAAATTTAATGACGTCATTTTCAGAGTATTATCCCCTGTCGTTCCACCCCTTCAGGCAGTTGCAGTATATCCAGATTATGCTCATCAGCAAATTTTCATGACCACTCCTAGAGAGAATCCTTAAAGTCTACGCTATTTTTCGTTTCCTTTCATAGGCGGACTTTCAGAGGTGTCATTGTCCTAACGATCTGGACAGGAAAATAGAAAGTAGGTACCTTCAAGAAAAATGCGTGCACTAAGACTTATATATAACAGACATTACTATTACTCTCTGTATACCTTAAGAAGGATTAGAATCAAATGTAATCTTATAAGACAGCGATGAGTAGTTAAAGAAATATACTTAATATATTTTTTTTTACTTTAGCTTTTAAAATTTCAATTTTTTTTTATTCCTTTTTTTTGAGTTATTTTTGATGTTCCTTTTCTCCTCGTGTTTCGAATGTCTCAATGATAATGAAAGAAAAAAGAAATAATAAATAAATAAAATAAATAAAAAATACATTTAGGTATTACCTACTACAAAAAGGTTCCTTCGTTTTTCATAGATGGCGATAGAAAAAAACGTCTTATTTTCAAACTATCTGTTTTTCATTATTAAAATATACAGAATTTTCAAAAATTGCATTGATAAGGAAACTTAATAAGAAGATATAATTGGTGAAAGTTGCACAAGCGCATAAAGTGATCACGTATACCAGTCGATGACAGGTCGTAAGCCCTGTAGGTGTATTGAGTTCCTGGTTCTCCGTTAATATTCCAACTCAGTTTTTATTGAGATGTTAAAATATAAAATAAATAATTACCTTTTTTTACTATATTCGTATGTTTTATTTAACTATTTTGATTCAATAAAATGGTTTATAGTAGGTACATTATTATAAGGTCTTTGGTTTATAGTGAATATTACTGAAAAAAAAATATATATATATTTTTATAAAACTTTAAAATTCGAATATGGCAAATTTGGAATAACTAATACATAAATAATTGAAATAAGTACTGGAATATTGTACTCGTATGATGGGAAAATATGGAGAAAACAACAAATGCTCATGTATGGTAATGTATCTGCCCGGAAAGGACATTTGGCTCTATGTGCCTTATTAGGAGATGGTGAATGTATAATGTATATAATTAGATGGGTCGGTGGCAGAGCGGTTAGCGCGCTGGACTAGTAATCCAGTGGTCGCGAGTTCGAATCCTGCCTCGACCGATTTCGTTCACCCAAGCACAAGCATTCATTTGCTTATTTTAGGGAACGTAGGAAGATGTATATGTACTTGTTTAACAAGGACATATTCATTTTTTTAGAATAAAAAAAAAAAAGTAGATATGTATATTATATTGCAAGTGAAAATATCATGTAGATAGGTAGGTACATATATTAAACAAATGAGAAACAGCCCCAATCCCAACACAATTCTAGTAATTCCAAAAGTACGAAAGACCTGCATAAAATATAATTCTTTTGGTCACTTGTACCTTCTCCTTCTTGTAGACACTGGTTCTAAAAATGTTATCTTTTTTTCTAAAAATCTAATCAATTAAAATATCAAACTATTGAGATTCCTCGTAGATTTTGTGTGTTCTACCATACAAATTGTATGGAACGGTGAAACGGATATAATAAATAGGTTTTTAGGTAAAAAAAAAAAAAATAAAAAAAATTAAATTTATTTCGCCCGCAAATATTTCTTCTCTGGTTAAAATGGTTAGTTGGAAGAAATTGCTGTACGGCAATAAACTCGCCACTTGCGCAGGGTGCAAGGAAGTGTTCATTATTATTATTATTATTATAAGTACTCCTCAATAATATCACGTAGGTATAATATATTTGTATGAGTTTGAATTTCCAGTTTATTTAAATAGATATTTATTTTATGTCCACAAATGTAAACAAAAGTGGGTTAATTACCACAAGGCAACCTTTTCCAACCAATCCGTGATACCGACGTAAAGCCTCAAATCATTTTGGTAAGGTCTCTTAAAAGAAAAGTTGAAGCATGACCATACTATAGACAATGGCGGGGCTATAGACGAAGCGTACAAACTTACTATCAGTAGAAACCATTGTTTGTATCGGAAAATAAAATTCTATCTACATTCCTTCACAATAATTATACTCTGTTTTTTTAAAGAATGAATAATATGTCCTTGTAACAAGTACATATGCATCATACTTGTGCTATGGGTGAATTAAATCGGTATGAAACTACTACTACCACTAATAATAATAAAATCGAATATTTTTATTATTGCATATGCGCAAACATTGGATTTTTTTCCCTGTCGGGAGTCAAAGATATTTTTTAACAGATTTTTAATTATCTCAATAGAGACGAAGTTGGAATATTTATTGTAGGAGAACCGGGAAATCTTTGACTCCCGACAGGGAAAAAAATCCAATGTTTGCGCATATGCAATAATAAAAATATTCGATTACTTACACATTGGTACAAGTAGGTAAATAAGACAAAAATGACCTTATAAGTCTGGCGCAATTCAGGGGTGACTTCTATGCGAAAAATGCATTGTCACCTCAGATATAAGAATTGTAGCTTTCATTATTTACAAAAAACCAATTCTCTCAATAGATGGCGTTCCAACAAAATAAATAAAAATAATAAGATTGTTGTTCATAATTTCACCCATAGATGGCTGTAGTAAAAATTCCTTATTTTCAAGCGAAAAGAATTTCAGTATTACAATATATAGAACTTTCAAAAATTGAATTGATAGGGATCTCATTAAAAAGGCATAATTGGTGAACGTTGCGCAAGCGCATAAAGTGATCACGTAAACCAGCCGATGACAAGTCGTAAGCCCTGTAGGTGCCTTGATTTCCCGGTTCTCCTACAATAAATATTCCAACTTCGTCTCTATTGAGATAATTAAAAATCTGTTAAAAAATAATAAAATCCTTTTATTATGCAAAAAATCTCATAACGTGGCGGACTTATAGCCCGTAGGCAATTTATACTAGTCAACCACAACTCTCATTCCATTTGAATTTTGAATATTATTGATATATCATTATTTTTTTATTTCATTGGGTAAGACTTTTTCCCTAACATACATTACGGGACTTGAGTGATGTACCCTATGTTAGGTTTTTAAATATAAAAAAAATATGGATACGGTTTCGCTGCAAAGTTGAAGATGTGTTGGTTTATCCTTATCAGCAAGCAGCAGGCGGGATCATTGACGGACTTTCGGCATTAGTTTATCCCATCTGATACTACGTTTCCTCTATGAAAGCTATGCACTCCTTACTATTGCCCATTGCCAAGATCGGGGGAGATTTAATTCGTAATGTAACGCCACTGATCATATTCTTAAGCGCTTCTGCAATATCATTAGGGATTTTTTCTTATAACTCAACGTTAAATGATAATTTCACCAACATTTTTAGGATATAGCCCGTAATAATATGCCGATCGCCGTGTCACAGTTTATAAGGCATTTGGCTTCTGTGCGGGCGTCCTGGGTTCGATCTCCAGCGGAAGAGAAATTTATTTAAATTCATTTCTCACGCAAGTCTTACTGCTTTAGACTGGAAACACTGGTTAGTTGAAAGAAATTGATACCTCACAATTCAACAGTCTGATACCTAAGCAAAAGTTAATACGTTCGTCAATCGTAATAATTAATTACCTACTTATATTTCGCTTATTTTGTGTGACTGGGGAGTTTTTTAGGCTAAACTATGCGTAAATTTTAGAATATGTATTGTCTTTGAAATAATTTATACTTCACAATTCAATAGTCTGACCCCAACGCAAAAGGCATAATGTGTGTCAATTGTAACAACTTATTTTGTGTGACTGAGATAATTTTGGTTTGTTTATATGTGTAAATTTTAGAATGATTTTTATCCTTAAGAATTTAAACAACAGCTAATTTTTTACTGAGTCATTATATTACATGTAGAATTTTTGTGTAGGTAACTCTTGTGTCACAATATGATGCCCATAGGCTACATAAAATGTCACACTGTTTCCTTTTTCCTATACAACTAATGTAGTTTCGTTTACATAATAAACAATCTTGTGATACCTTATATCCATTATAAAATTACCCCTCCAGGGGTGTGACATACTCATCCACCCTCACCCTTATTTCAACAGCCTATACATCGATGTTTTAGCTAATTAAATGAAAGCTATTACGTATAAGTTTTTATATAGGTACTCCTATTATGTACATGATGGGTATTATATAATATGGGTATTTTTTTATGTTAGATAGGTACCTACATAATTGCCTACTCGAAAAAATCGTTTAATCAAAGATGAATCTTCCTTAGTAATAATTGTAAAAAAATAAGAACTGTAAGAATGAAAATAAATTATTTTATGTATTTGATTTCCTACGCTAAAAAAAACTTTGAAAAAATATTTTTTTTTGCATGCCATCAAAACGAGCTGATGGTCTTCCAGATGAACTATTTTTATTGGTCCAGGAGTTTGATGTTTATCAAATAATGAAATAATCTATTTCATAACAAAAATACATTTGAAGAACAAGGCAACGAAATTTTATCGAAACGGAGAAGATACAGATATTATGTAAGCATGTTATAATTTTTTAAATTTTTATAATAGCCGTTATTTTTTTTAATTTTTTTTTTATTTAATTGCACATACCTACAACACGTTATTTTAAAGGAAAAAAGGAGTAAAAACATTTGTAAATATATCTTGGTGTTCGAAATTAAAATCCGCGTCGCTTCAATTGCTAAAAAATACTGAATTATGTTTAAAAAAGAAATATTATGTTTAAATATTATGTCTATGTAATAGTTACAACAATAGGTACAAACTGTTTCACATAGCAAAAAGTTTGTAGGTATTGCACTTTATTACGAAATCATTAATATTAAGTATAACGTAAAATTAAATATATTTTTTTTCATAATTTTAGTTGATCAATATTGTCATTGTAACCTTAAATACTTGTTTATTCTTATAAGGTATCCAGTTAGATAGACTTTCAAATACATTTCTTCAAAATTCCATGGCATTATTGTTATTTCGCGAGTAGAGAAGGGACAAAAGTTGAATTGCCTTTGTTCGGAAAACGTTATAAATTGGATTTTTCAAAGGTCTACCGGCGAATTGGGAAAATTCATCCTAATTTCTAAAACATCAGAGAGCGCTGCGACAGAACAGGGCCCCTCGGGTGGTGGCAGTCCCTCCCCGCCCCACCCTTGTCTCCGGACAGACCATTATCACGGTCCGGTTGAGATCAGTGGAGAAAACAGTACGAAGCGGGGCCGGGCCCCTTTTGTTTTTACAGCGAATCGACAGATACGGATCGCCCCCGGGCCCTGGTTGGTATTAAATTCTATCTATTTTTCAGTAAAAGGCTGATGATAATGGATCACTGCTTCTGTCCGCTCTATACACACGTGGAGTCGGGATTTAAAACGATTGTTTAGGAATCGGGGGGGAGGGGGGAAACTTTCCGTTTGATTCATTTTGAAACAATCATACCTTTGTAGAAATTCATTGGTATTATTTATAGGTGTTTCACAATATTTAGATACAATACCATCACGGCATATCCGATATTGTGGAATAACCAGCGACCGGTGTACGGATATTCATTACCTTATAAAAATAAGCACGATACACTACATTCTGCATGGGTGGTGTATCTAATTGCTGAACTATGTGAGATGTTATTGTTGTATGTTGTATTTTCGATTATCCGGCTATTACGGGACACTCGAAAACGATGATAATAGAAAAGATTGGATGCACTATTCTAAAATGTATACAATGATGAAAAACATCTCTGCTATATTTTATAACGCATACATAATTAGTAATAATAAAAATATCGTTGACAAAAGGATGATCGAGTAATAAAATTTAATCAGTAAGACGATTCCAGTAATGTTCCTCATATATGGAAATATTACCTAATATTTTTTTGTAATTTAGGTAGACAAGACGCAAACCATGCTTTTACGCTGTTGGTTATGATCTTCACAATCAGATGGCACCAGCGCAGTACTAAATTTGTTTACATTTCGCTTGATATGGAAACTCAAGACCATTTTTGTAATAAAACGACAAAAACAATAAATCCTAGGTACATATTACTAGTTACATGTAACACATGAGATTCAACTGACGATGGTGAAAGTATGCATAAATAAAGATTACGTACCAAACTATAAACACTTAGACACAAATTAATAGATATTTTAAGATATTTTGTTTTCTATATTAAACATGAAGGTATATATGTATGTCAGGATAGGATAGTATGGAGGGTTTTCAGGTTTCTATCTTATATGATTTTTGAGATGAATGGACAAATAAAGTAAAAATTCAAAAGTTGATAACCCCTGACTGAAACAAATATTCTTAATTCTGAGTATAAAACTTTTGTAAGCCTATAAGTATCTATATTCTGAATTTTGGACTCAGATTTGGGTGAATTGAACGGATCAAAAGTTATAAGGGGGGACGGACACACACACACACACACACACACACACACACACACACACACACACACACACACACACACACAGATAAACTAAATGTTCTTCTCCGAATTCCGAGAAAATCCATATACATTATATAGAACATTGTGTACGCTGCGAAGCCTCTAAGATGGTGTTTTTTACTTCAATGTTGGAAAAACCGTGAAAAATATAGACCCTGCATACAAATATCGCGTATCTTGGCTTGATACTTTGCCGATATGTTAAGAGAAATAAATTCTCTTGAAAAAATCGACAGTTGGATCATCTTCATGAGTTGACTGCGGACTGACAACTATTTATTTTTACCAACCTGTATTGTCAGAAAACTTAGATGAGCAAGAATTGCATGTGAAGTATTTTTTTTATTAAGTTCATACGATTTTTAAACATAAATACGATTTTCTCTTAGAGAATCATAACTTTAACTTCAGAAAAAAAAATCGATAAACCCACGGTGGGTAGGCAGTAAATTTGTTACGAGGCGACACGGATAGAATCACACATTTGTTACGAAAAACTGTTAGTTTTATAATTTGTTTAATTAAAAAGTGTAAAACGGGCATAATGGTTATAAAATGTCTCAGATTTTCACGGTTCTTTGAGACGCGATGAATACATTATGAGTTTTAACTAAATATTCATACATTCACACGTGTATGAATATGATGTATATTTACTTTTAGCTGTCTGTTTTTTATAAATTATTATCAACTGACATCTTATCTCCAAATTCACATTTGCTACCAAAAATAATAGTGCTGGTTTATTATTAAAAGCAATATTGTTTCCTTTGTAAAAATAGACACGATTATAATGTTTCTTATTTCTCTGTTAAATTGAATATGAATTAATATAAAATTATATATTACATCTAGATCGTTATGCTAAACAAATTATATTCCGAGAAATTATTAACGTATGCACGCCTCGTAAGTAGCAAAAGAAGAAAAAAAATACAATATATCATTTGCAAGAAATTATTATAAAATGTTTCAGACTCTACCAAATAATTGCTTTATTTAAAGACTCAATTAAATAAATCAAAACAAATGATCGAATATACATATGTAGATATAATATGAATTTTGATGAAGGATTATCGAATAGTGTGAATATGTTATTTTAAAAGTAACTGCCCTAGAACAGGTTTTACCAAGTGGGACATTATTGATTTTATCATACCTAAAGACTCAATTAAATAAATCAAAACAAATGATCGAATATACATATGTAGATATAATATGAATTTTGATGAAGGATTATCGAATAGTGTGAATATGTTATTTTAAAAGTAACTGCCCTAGAACAGGTTTTACCAAGTGGGACATTATTGATTTTATCATACCTAAAGACTCAATTAAATAAATCAAAACAAATGATCGAATATACATATGTAGATATAATATGAATTTTGATGAAGGATTATCGAATAGTGTGAATATGTTATTTTAAAAGTAACTGCCCTAGAACAGGTTTTACCAAGTGGGACATTATTGATTTTATCATACCTACGTTAAAATTGTATTTTCTAAAGACAAATAAATAAACAGACTATATTTTTTTCCTTTATTTTACAGAGTCAACACTTCTGATCAAGTCCTATGACAGATCCAATATTTTGATGATATGTGAATTACTGATCAAGGGACAAACTGGATTGAGATCTCGATAAACTGGATGCAACTGGTCAATTTATTTCTTTATTCACACAAATAGTGATTAAACAACACTTCCTTGCACCCTGCGCAAGTGGTGAGTTTTTTTTGCCAAGTGGCTATTATTTTCAACTAACCAGTGTGTATATAGCCTAATAATGCAAGAATTACGTGAAAATATTTTTAAATAAATTTATCAAAATTTTTTCATGAAGAAAAGGTAAAATGAAGAGTTGTTTTATAGCAAGATTAGTACTTACATAATTGTACAAATAAAAAGTAAAAAAACCCAGCCGGTATAGATAATTATATTTTCTTTCGATTGAAATGTAAATCTTCTTCTTCTTTTCGTTATTTACAACATAAAAAAATGTTTCACTAATACTAAGTTTACAATAAAAGTATTAAGCAAATTCAAATTTCAAAACCCTAACGAAATTGAATAAAGACTTAGAAAAAAACTGTTCTTTATTTCAAAGACGTATCTTTGGAGTGTTCTGGGGTTAAGATTATAAAATTTACTTATTTAACCTACTATAAGCTATTTAACAGTGAACTAACGAGTGTAGAGATATGAAAACATATTACAACTTAATTAAAACTAACCTATCCTTGATGGATGAGAGTACTTTCTTTTAACAAAATTTTAATCTTTCTTTTTAATTCAGTGTACCACACTAAATGTGAGTAAGAATGTCAAATATTTGGGTGTCATAATTGAATCTGAAATGAAATGGAAGGACCATATATGTAAGACAGGAGAAAGATTGCATAAAATATTTTATGTTTTTTACCGTATAAGAAATTTTCTGGATATTGAAATGCTTAGAATGACATATTATGCATTGGCTCAGTCTGTGATGCAATATGGAATAATTGGATGGGGAGGGTCGTATCCTGCTCACTTGAAATTATTATATACCATACAAAGAAAGATTATTAAAATTATTTTAGTAAAGCCAAGCGATTTTCCCACTGAAGAGTTATTTTCTCAATTTAAAGTTAAAAAATTAAATGTGTTATATAAAATAAATGCAATTAAACAAATATGTAAAGAATATTTCACTAACCAAATTCACCCTATAGACAATCTAAGAATTGGTCCTCGCACAAGTGGAATGATAAAGATCCCAAAGAAAAATACATCTTTTGGCCAAAATCATTATTCATATTATGGGGTGAAGTGGTTTAATGATTTACCAGTGGATATGAGAATAGTGGCGCAAAATAATTTTGGTGGGTTCTTGGTATTGCTGAAAGACTTTTTGAAGTAACATTTTTCTTGTGTATTCATTGTGTATTGTTTATTTTCAATTTGTGTATTTTTATTTATTCTACAGACCAATTTTGTATTTTTTTTCTCTCTTTATATATAATATTATGTATGTTTGTATCTAAATATGTATGTTATTGTAAATAGATTAGTGCCTAGATTAAGATGTATGTATATAAATAGATTAGATAGTTTGTAGATTTGTGAAATGTGACTCACTTCAAAGCACGAGAAAACTCTTTTTGAAGTTGAGTCATAAAAAAAACAAAATTATAATGTATCTTTTTAAAAATTGTATATATTGTTGTATTGTTGTATTTTGTATTTTTCTTTGTTATTTTTAATAATAAATAAATAAATAAATGTTAACAAACCAGGATTTCAATCCAGAGAAGCATAAATTGCTATAGAAATCATTCTCAATATATTTCCTTTGTAAGGAATAAAAATTGTTGGCAAAATGTAACCGATCCTCATAAGTGACTAATTGAAATAACAATAAAACGAATGAAACTTATTTTTTGTCATCATTGAATTTATGTAATATACATAAGAAGTGAATCTACTTAATTCATAAAAAGACAAATTTTTACATTCAAAGGAAAATAATTCAATACGAATTTAACAGTTAATTCTAAATCATGTTTTAAGTTATATAATATTTTAATTCAATGAAAAACGTTTAGTGTTCAATCTTCAACAGCAATGTTCAAAGTTCAATTAGTTTAATGGGAAAGCGATATTGAAAAGATCCTAAATAATCACTTGGATGCTGGTCCACATACATATTTACTTTGATTCATCGCTAGATAAATTTAATTACACTGAAGTATCAAACAATAGAATAATTTTATTTATTCTTTTTTAAGATTTTTTTAGGAAACGGCTGCTTGAAGACATCAAAGAAAACAAAAACTAATGAAAACGAGTGGGTTGTGGCCAACACTAAACTCTCCACACCACAAATATTGACAATGAAATATTTTATTCATTCTAAATTTTACTACCAGGAATATAAATTTTCTAACGATAGTATATTTTCATGTTAAGATAGACAAACTATTAATGCCGTATAGTGAAGAATGCTTATGTTGTATGAAATATTTTAAAAAAAGCAGATAAATTTTGTTCTAAAGAACGCGAGAGCATTTTCCAAATTTTGACAGGTGATATCATATGAAGATTTTTTTTGTTATTTATGGAAAGCTAATCAGTTCTATGTTCAAGCTCTTTACATTATAACATGAAATCAAATTACTGAACGTTTCCATACATAGAAATTTATCTAATTACATTTTTATTCATACTAAATGTTACTATCAGGAATATAAATTTTCTTCCGATAGTATATTTTTATGTTAAGATAAACAAACTATTAATGCAGTATAGTGAAGCATGCTTATGTTGTATGAAATATTTAAAAAAAAGCAGATAAATTTTGTTCTAAAGAACGCGAGAGCATTTTCCAAATTTTGACAGGTGATATCATATGAAGATTTTTTTTGTTATTTATGGAAAGCTAATCAGTTCTATGTTCAAGCTCTTTACATTATAACATGAAATCAAATTACTGAACGTTTCCATACATAGAAATTTATCTAATTACATTTTTATTCATACTAAATGTTACTATCAGGAATATAAATTTTCTTCCGATAGTATATTTTTATGTTAAGATAGACAAACTATTAATGCAGTATAGTGAAGAATGCTTATGTTGTATGAAATATTTTTAAAAAAGCAGATAAATTTTGATTTAAAGAACGCGAGAGCATTTTCAAAATTTTGACACGTGATATCATATGAAGATTTTTTTGTTATTTATGGAAAGCTAATCAGTTCTATGTTCAAGCTCTTTACATTATAACATGAAATCAAATTACTGAACGTTTCCATACATAGAAATTTATCTAATTACATTTTTATTCATACTAAATGTTACTATCAGGAATATAAATTTTCTTCCGATAGTATATTTTTATGTTAAGATAAACAAACTATTAATGCAGTATAGTGAAGAATGCTTATGTTGTATGAAATATTTAAAAAAAAAAACAGATAAATTTTGTTCTAAAGAACGCGAGAGCATTTTCCAAATTTTGACAGGTGATATCATATGAAGATTTTTTTTGTTATTTATGGAAAGCTAATCAGTTCTATGTTCAAGCTCTTTACATTATAACATGAAATCAAATTACTGAACGTTTCCATACATAGAAATTTATCTAATTACATTTTTATTCATACTAAATGTTACTATCAGGAATGTAAATTTTCTTCCGATAGTATATTTTTATGTTAAGATAAACAAACTATTAATGCAGTATAGTGAAGAATGCTTATGTTGTATGAAATATTTTAAAAAAAGCAGATAAATTTTGTTCTAAAGAACGCGAGAGCATTTTCCAAATTTTGACAGGTGATATCATATGAAGATTTTTTTTGTTATTTATGGAAAGCTAATCAGTTCTATGTTCAAGCTCTTTACATTATAACATGATATCAAATTACTGAACGTTTCCATACATAGAAATTTATCTAATTACATTTTTATTCATACTAAATGTTACTATCAGGAATATAAATTTTCTTCCGATAGTATATTTTTATGTTAAGATAGACAAACTATTAATGCAGTATAGTGAAGAATGCTTATGTTGTATGAAATATTTTAAAAAAAGCAGATAAATTTTGTTCTAAAGAACGCGAGAGCATTTTCCAAATTTTGATAGGTGATATCATATGAAGATTTTTTTTGTTATTTATGGAAAACTAATCAGTTCTATGTTCAAGCTCTTTACATTATAACATGAAATCAAATTACTGAACATTTCCATACATAGAAATTTATCTAATTACATTTTTATTCATACTAAATGTTACTATCAGGAATATAAATTTTCTTCCGATAGTATATTTTTATGTTAAGATAAACAAACTATTAATGCAGTATAGTGAAGAATGCTTATGTTGTATGAAATATTTTAAAAAAAGCAGATAAATTTTGTTTTAAAGAACGCGAGAGCATTTTCAAAATTTTGACATGTGATATTATATGAAGAATTTTTTTGTTATTTATGGAAAGCTAATCAGTTCTATGTTCAAGCTCTTTACATAATAACATGAAATCAAATTACTGAACGTTTCCATACATAGAAATTTATCTAATTACATTTTTATTCATACTAAATGTTACTATCAGGAATATAAATTTTCTTCCGATAGTATATTTTTATGTTAAGATAGACAAACTATTAATGCAGTATAGGGAAGAATGCTTATGTTGTATGAAATATTTTAAAAAAAGCAGATAAATTTTGTTCTAAAGAACGCGAGAGCATTTTCCAAATTTTGACAGGTGATATCATATGAAGATTTTTTTTGTTGTTTATGGAAAGCTAATCAGTTCTATGTTCAAGCTTTTTACATTATAACATGAAATCAAATTACTGAACTTTTCCATACATAGAAATTTATCTAATTACATTTTTATTCATACTAAACGTTACTATCAGGAATATAAATTTTCTTCCGATAGTATATTTTTATGTTAAGATAAACAAACTATTAATGCAGTATAGTGAAGAATGCTTATGTTGTATGAAATATTTAAAAAAAAGCAGATAAATTTTGTTCTAAAGAACGCGAGAGCATTTTCCAAATTTTGACAGGTGATATCATATGAAGATTTTTTTTGTTGTTTATGGAAAGCTAATCAGTTCTATGTTCAAGCTTTTTACATTATAACATGAAATCAAATTACTGAACTTTTCCATACATAGAAATTTATCTAATTACATTTTTATTCATACTAAACGTTACTATCAGGAATATAAATTTTCTTCCGATAGTATATTTTTATGTTAAGATAAACAAACTATTAATGCAGTATAGTGAAGAATGCTTATGTTGTATGAAATATTTAAAAAAAAGCAGATAAATTTTGTTCTAAAGAACGCGAGAGCATTTTCCAAATTTTGACAGGTGATATCATATGAAGATTTTTTTTGTTATTTATGGAAAGCTAATCAGTTCTATGTTCAAGCTCTTTACATTATAACATGAAATCAAATTACTGAACTTTTCCATACATAGAAATTTATCTTATTACATTTTTATTCATACTAAATGTTACTATCAGGAATATAAATTTTCTTCCGATAGTATATTTTTATGTTAAGATAAACAAACTATTAATGCAGTATAGTGAAGAATGCTTATGTTGTATGAAATATTTTAAAAAAAGCAGATAAATTTTGTTTTAAAGAACGCGAAGGCATTTTCAAAATTTTGACACGTGATATTATATGAAGATTTTTTTTTGATTTATGGAAAGCTTATCAGTTCTATGTTCAAGTTCTTTACATTATAACATGAAATCAAATTACTGAACGTTTCCATAAATAGAAATTTATCTAATTACATTTTTATTCATACTAAATGTTACTAACAGGAATATAAATTTTCTTCCGATAGTATATTTTTATGTTAAGATAGACAAACTATTAATGCAGTATAGTGAAGACTGCTTATGTTGTATGAAATATTTTAAAAAAAGCAGATAAATTTTGTTTCAAAGAGCGTTAGAGCATTTTGACAATGTTGACACGTGATATCATATGAAGAAATTTTATGATATCTATGAAAAGCTAATCAGTTCTAAGTTCAAGCTATTAATATTCTTATATCAATATGAAATCAATGAACTGAACATTGCCAAATATAAAAAAATTCTCTTGTTACATATAAGTTTCATACAAATATCCATTAAATAAAATATAATTTTTGAAACCGTTGAATATTTTTCTTTTAACATTGACCAACTTTGAATACAATTTTATGAAGATTCTTGGTGTTGTATAAATAGTTGAAACCAAATTAAAATATCTCTAATTTCCAGGTCGTGAGAGCATTTTTTCAGTTTAAATAGATGAAATCATAAAGAAACATTGGGAAAAAATGAACCGTTGTCTATGGAAAACTAATCAGCTCTAAGTTTATGGACTTAACACATGTGATATCAATATGAAGTCAATCGGACTTATAGTTTGGGCTGCAGAGAGGACACAAAAAAAAAACAACGTAAATGATGAATTCATAGAGAAGAAATCAAAAGTTGTCTATGGAAAACTAATCAGCTCTAGGTCTTTGCACTTTACACATATGATGTCAATATGAAGTCGATCAGACTTATAGTTTGGGCTGTAGAGAGGACACAAAAAAGATAAATGCTACGGCGTACGGCGTACGGCGTATACGCCATACACACAAACACATCACGACGAAACTCATAGTGTGCATTCTCTACATGATACCCATTGAGAAATTGATGTAAAAAAAATACGCTTAAATTTTGCGAAATCATGACTCTCCCCTATTCCATAGTGTGGAGAGTAAAAATACAATTGAAATATAATTCAACACAAGTTGTTTCTATAAAATTATTTCAGAAAAAGCAGTCAAATAGATAAAACATTAAGTGAAAAGTATTAATTCAATCTAATAATATTCAGTTATTTCTCTTTTTTTTTACTTTTCTTCTGTTATCTCTCTTTATTTTTTTATTTTTGTCAACTCTTTACCTTATTACCATAGTACATATTGTATTGATAACTAATCAACATAAAAATATTTGTATGAAATGTGAATAAAAAAGACGGGTATTGTTAACTATTCCACTATTTAGCTTAAAATTCTTTTTCTGAAGTAGATTGCATGCATAACAACACGCCATGTCTCTTGCGGGGTAAGCCGAGAGAACCTAGCGCTATACTTCTCAATTTTTGCATACATTCCTGGCTTCTTTTACATCCTTGCATCGTCTCATACATGCTCATTTACTTTCTAAATATCACTCATATGGTCATGCCATCCCTGTCTGGGGAGGCTCCTGCTATTCACCCAATCTCTTACACCCATGTATATTTTTTTGGTCAACCGTTCATCTGTAATTCTTTCAATATGTCCAAACCACCTCAGAGCATTCTTTTTCATTTTAATTATAATATCCTTCTTTATCTTGCATTCTCTCCTTGTGTCCTCATTTTTTATTCTATCATAAATCGTTCTATTACATACTCTTCTAAGTGATTTCATTTCTACAGCATTAATTCTACGTTCATGCGTCTTTTGCCATGTCCATGTTTCACTGGCATGTGTCACAGTATGCACTAAAATTTCATTATGTACAGAAATGATTGTTTCCTTTGAGATACTTACATAGTAATGTGCAATATGTGTTTTTTTTATATCATTTGTATGTGTTTATAAAAATTAAAAATCGAGAGAAATATTTTAAACGTCTTCAACAAAGTTTTTGATATCATTGATTTTATTTTTGGAAAATACATTTTTTTTATAATATACAGCTCCAATTACTGCATTCATTGATTAAACTAATACAATACAAATAACAATTCCTTTTTTATAATATACAGCTCCAATTACTGCATTCATTGATTAAACTAATACAATACAAATAACAATTCCTTTTTTATAATATACAGCTCCAATTACTGCATTCATTGATTAAACTAATACAATACAAATAACAATTCCTTTTTTATAATATACAGCTCCAATTACTGCATTCATTGATTAAACTAATACAATACAAATAACAATTCCTTTTTTATAATATACAGCTCCAATTACTGCATTCATTGATTAAACTAATACAATACAAATAACAATTCCTTTTTTTCAAAATATTTTTTTACGAAGGATTATTTAAAATTAAAATACCTAAGACGAATACTAAAATAACAATGAAAGATAGATCTTTAATATCACGTGATCCTTGAATTTAAGCAAATAAATATATAAATAAATGTCATTACAATAATTATAACAAATAAAAATGCATAGTTTCAATAAACTAGTACATTTTAATAAACAAGTTTTGTAAGCAATGTACTATAGTTTTGGTCAAACTTCTTGACCCATTTCACCGAGGAGGGGGGCGATTTATATACCAATTAAGCAAAAATATACAAATTTGCGCTCTGCCTACCCGGAAGTCTAGTTCAAGTTGTTTTTCGATAGCTTTAGCTCATACGCATGAAATAAACACACGAGACATTTTCCTATGTAAATTATGTCAATGAACATGCCAAAACTCCATTCTGGGATTGAGCATAATATCTTATTGTTATTCAATTTCTTTGAATAAATTTTTTAAAATTAATGTACAGTCAAAAAATACAGAGATTCTTTTACTAACTGAATATTGAGAAATAAAAAAATAAAACATTTTATTGTTAGTTACAAGTTGTCACGTTTGATTTAACGAAGTGTTAATGGCGGATTAATTGTCGTTACGACCCATGAAAAGTTTGGCGGTGCGCCTTTTGCGATGCCATAAAAAGAAAAAGAAGATTACTTCATAACCTCTGACCGAGACTCATCGTGTTGGCAACGCCTCACGTCCAGGAAGGTCTGCCTCTTCGATGAAGCCGATATCAAATATAGACCTTAACATTAATGCATAAAGTCGTAAGTGTTAAATTAAAGGCATTCCCTTCCGTGAAATCTTATTCTAGGAAACAATATTATTTACTTTTTATTATAAAATTATATTATAATATTAGCCTTGGTCATTACACAGGTACTAAATACCTTCATTGTGTTTTCATTAAAAAGACATAATTCGTAAATTAATGGGTATTAAGAAAAACAGGCTTTGATTAAAAAAAACCTTGACATCAAGTTGAAACAAGTACCTACCCTAATATTTTAATTAATAATAATAAAACAATAATATACTAAATTTTCCGACCTACATAGTCCGGAGCAACCCGTGCCCACCACTTAGATCAACCATCGAGGATTTTTGTGTAATATGTATTCTTTGGTTTTCTTTTTGAATTCCTCGATGGATCCGCACTGCTTCAAACTGGCAGGCATGGGGTTCCAGACCTTGGGCAGCAACACATCGTCGGTCCTACGTCCATAGTCATTGTAGAATTTGTTAGTGCGTAAAAGTTTGATAGTCACTGATCTAGTTTGTCTGCCGTGTGCTATTAGTAGTCTGTCTTTAGGTCTCTGATTCAGATGTAACTTAATATATTGTGAAACGATACCTATAAATGGTACTTACACAACTACATACACAAGTTTAAAATACAAAATTGTTCAATTTTATTAAAATATCTTCTTTCACGTTTGAGTATGTAACTCTTTTGCAGCAAAAAAATTAAATGATGACATTTTGTTTGCTTATTTGACTTACTTATTTTCAGGAATACTCACACATAATTATCTTACAATTTTTTGTTTACTGAATGTTTTTTGCAGGTTTTTTTGCAGCAGCAGTATTTTTATTAGAAAATACATGAAGGCAATATACACGAGTTTCTCTTACACTTGATAATCAACCAACTCAAGGAGATAATCAAGGAGAATCAACCAACTACATGTGGATATCAAGCATGGCACTTAAAACATGTTTGAATTGTATATCAGGTATAGCAGGTCATATGACAAGACAGAGAGATAATAGACGGACCCCCAAAATTCTGAATTGTAGACCCTATCCTAATAGAAAAAGTGTAGGGAGACCACAGAGGAGATGGACTGAAGATATTGTAGAACTGGTGGGACATGGGTGGAAGCAGAGTGCCGAGAAATGGAAAACCCAGGAAGAGGCCTATATCCAGCAGTGGAGTGAAAATGACTGAAAATAATAAGAAAAATATCAGGTATATTATATTTGTACCTATTCATTCAATTTTTATACTAATATGTGCAAATTGAATTGTTTCTAATATACGCGAGTGCAATATGTTTTTTTACTGTGTATCTTTTTCTTTATTTTTTGATTGATTTTATTTAATATATGTAATAAATATGAAATAAATAAAAATTGTGTGATATTCTTAAAAATAATCATTTAATAAAAAAGTGTAAGAAATCTTCTGTATTGCAAATTGGAAAAAAAATACATTTTACACAATAATGAATATCAACGTCCTTGATTCAACAGTACGTGCTCAATTTTTTTAGAAAACAAGCAAATGATTGTTCTATAAGTGACTCAAAATAGTCTAGACAAAGTTCGAACACGAGTATACTGGATTACTAGTCTATCACTCTAACTGTTCTGACACCATTTTGCCTGAATAACCTGCATTTCTTCAATTTTGCTAGTTTTTTAGTCCAGACAACTGATTTTGAGAAATCTCACTCTGGACGTCGACAAGTTAGACTTTAGACTGTCACATATTATTATTTCTGACAAAGTGATCATAGGTATGTGAACAAATTTCCCTTTTTCGATCGGTCAGTCCCCACAAACAAAAATTTTCAATTTTTTTCAAATCGAGCCCGTCTACGTTGTATAACAAGGAGTTGTTCAAAATGACGGAAACAAGGCTTATGTATAAGTAAAGCATAATGTCCTTAGTAACCTTTTTCCGTCAGAATTGGGAACATTGATGAGTCCAAATAAATGCCGATTCACCCTCCTTTCCTCCCGATTCCTTACCTACCCCCCCGGTCCCTCTCAAAAAACTCTTATTCTATCTTCATATGTACCTTTTTCTTCGCTCCTCCCCCCTTATTTATCTCCCCTACGATACACCCCATTATCCTTTTTTACCTGTTCTGAAAAATCCTTGATAAATTAAACTTATATTTTTCATATCGTTCCGATCCGCTTCAGCAAATTCTGTAAGTTATTTGTTTTTGTATTGAATCGCTTTGATTAAATATTTATTTCGAACCTAGATAACATTTTGAATTGTCAATGCAATTTCACTTGAGACCAAATCAAACAAAACATAAAAAAAACTTGAGACCAAATGTAAATTGATATTCAAATGATTGGAATTATAAAATAAATCTTTAACATAATTATTTTAGATAAAACTTAAGTAGAGTTGTAGCCAAACATCTTGAGCTTTGAGATTTGCACTTAAACCACCGAAGCGAAGATACAAATTTGCGCTCTACGCAACCGGAAGCTCGTTCAAGATGTTTGGTGAAAATTATACTTAACATGTCCGGACATACATATAATATTAGACCTTTCCATACCAATCGCCACGTCATTGCCACAACCAAGACTTCTTCGTTACATCCCTGTACGACGTTTCGGCAGACAAGAAGATGCTTATCATCTTGGATAGTCCCGCAACCGCAAGATACATCTTATTCTCGTCCTATACCCCACCTGTACAAATTCTTTTAGCACCTTGTGATACCTACATGGAGTCTGTTCAGTGTCTTCCATGTGCGGTAGGGTAGATGGTGTCCCATTCCCAAAGTCTCCTACAGCTTGTTTCGTCCTCCACTGTACTGTTCAATACAGTGTTCTTGCCTTGCTCTTTTTGGCGGCACCTGTCCATGTCATGGTCAGGAAACTTTTTCTTGATTTTAATCTCGCCATCGGAGGCATGTGACCATACAGAGGACGTCTTGACAAACACTAATTCAATATAATTCACATTGCTTTGGATATTTTGAAAAAAAAACATCATTTTTAAATGTGTCCATTTGAGCTTTCCCGTTGCTTGGGTTGGCTGAAAAATGTTATTACTATAAACCCGCCATTTTAAAGAACACAGAGAAAACAGAAAAAACTTCTATTTATAAATTACAACTCTCTTTAAAAATGAAAAACAAGTAAATCAAAAGAAAAATTGAGGACAGTCTTTTCAAATTTATCCTCACGTTGAAATATTATTGTCAAAATAAATTCATAAAAATACTTCTAGTTTATTGCAAAAAGTGGGTAATTGTCGTTTACTTTGTATGAAATACTTACAAAAATGTTCAATTTTATCAAATGAATCAAGCTGAAAACAGCTAGAACATGCATTGTCATCGGGAATACACAAATTCTGAAAATTTCAGAGCTCAAACTGGTCGGCAAGTTAGTTAAAAATCGATTGCAAAAATTCCTGTATGGACAGACGTGTAAAAATCTTGTTTGCTTGTCAAAACTATTCTTCTTCTTCTGGGTCACAATCCTAGTATTGGTCTGCGCCAAACAATCGATCTTTCTACTTAACTCTATCGTCCGCCAGTCTCTTCATCTCTTTGTAACTGCTACAGCGCACGTCACCGATAATCTGGTCTATATAGTTGTTTCTGGGGCGACCTCTACAGTTACCCCCATCAATCAAAACGATTAAATAATTATAAATCTGTGATATCTATTAATACAAAATGAAAAATTATATTTTAAATAAAAACAAAAGAATTAGGTAGGTAGGTATTTCTAATTGCATTCATCATTAAATCCTTCCACGATGTACCTACTTTTTTTACGAAAAACTTAGTATCGTTTGTAATTAGGACAACCCAGGAGTACCTTTGTTTCGTTTCTCCCAAATGCCAATGTCTAGACAGTAATAAATTGGTTAAGTTAATAAAATAATACTACTGTTGAATCGTTTATAGCCAGATAAAAGAATGAATTCATATTCAACACAAATCCCATTTACCTAAATGAATAAATAAACAAAAACAACATGATAATATTATTGTGAGATGATTTTTGCTTCTCGGAGCGATACAGCATCCAAAATTGATTAATGATCTGATACGTCAGCAAATATTTATGTAAAATGAATATTTATGCGGCAATTTATGTTATTTTGCCAATCTGCGTTTTGCTATACAGACAACTTAACAAAACAAAACAAATTGCCTGCTGGCTCATTGTTTTTTTATGCAGTAAAATAATAATACTGCGACATCATAGCGTTACATAAAACAAAAGTCACAAAGATTATACATAATAAGATATGACATTATTTTCTATACAGAGGGATGCATAGTTGTGTTATAAATTGATCCGGCATAGCGATGCGAAATGGCGTCATGTAATTTTTTTTTTAAATTTTGGATCATGCTGACAATCAGCTGCTGGGGATTTGTTTCTAGCTTTAGACATAGCTGAGTACTGATCATTTTAAAGTACCCAGTTGTACCTATTCATATTTATATTTTGTAACTGTGATTACATTATTTTCGTTTAATTTTGAGTGTAACAACTATTAAAGCAAGATAATCCATAAGATACTTCACCTGCAATCAACTGTTAGGTACTATGTCAAATATAAATTCAATACGCACCCAATAACGAGTTGGCACATTCAGATCCAGACTGAAAACTGAATTAAAAATTGTGTCTCCGCCGGGAATCGAACCCGGTACCTTTGGCTTGGCAGTCTGATAACCAACCAACTGAGCCACAAGGACCGACCAATATCGGTTCAATTGCCAGGACGAAATAAAATTTCAATCAAAATTAAAGTCAAAACAAAATGAAAAAAAACAGAGCTGCCACATTCAACTATTTATTTCATTTTATTCGATCTTCAGAATAGTAAAAAAATCTAAAATTGAATATATTTGTAATTTCATTGAAATTTTCGGATTATTGGAATTGAACATATTTTTTATATAATTTTATAAACTATTACGCCAATCGCCCTGGCAGATTGGTGATTCGTTGGAAATTCCTGCCATCGTCTAAGGTTGGAATTCCAAAATAATTCTCGTGCGATTTGTGCTGAAATCTTGGTTGTTTAAAGTAATTCCATATGTGCCAATGGTAGGTCCAAATATGTGTAGGTACCATCATCATCATCATCAGCCTGTGTTTGCCCACTGTAGGACATAGGCCTCCCCTCTCCTTCTCCACTCCTCCCGTTCCTGTGCGACTCCCATCCACTGTGGTCCAACAAATCTTTTAATGACATCCATCCATTTGTTAGGTGGTCGCTCTTGTGGTCTCTTGTCGTCTCTCGGTCTCCACTCCACCAGTCTTTTCTCTTAGGTATACAATACAATTAAATTGGTAAATTACATAGACCATCACGCCATGTTCCTTGTGAGATATGTAGAACAAAATGGACAACTTTTTCGAGGAACGAAATGAAAATATTATAATTTTAATGAAAGAAAAGACAGTGTGAAAGCTTGAATAGTAAATAATTCTTATTTTTTTTATAAATAGTTTATAGTAAATTTACATTTAATATAATGATATTCATGGCTGGTTTTTTCCATTTCGCTATATCATTCCGGCTTTGGTAGAATTGTAGGTATTTGCTATACATGTATGAGTGTAGGTATGTGTGTGTGTGTGTGTGTGTGTGTGTGTGACAGGTCGTTTAATAGTGTGAGTGGTGTAAAAGTTTAGAGCCAGGGGCGGTGGAGTAAGAGGTCAGGGGTCGTTTCATGGGGTTTGGGTGAACCATGGGACTTTATTAATGAGACAAGTATCTACATATATTATTTTTTTACATATTCTAAAATAAGCACATACTACTGATAATACTATAAGTATACTAATTTTGAACATTAAACATATTATGCATATTAATTTGCAACTGTTCATAGTGTTTTCAGTCTGGTTCTGTAAAATATCATCACTCTCCACAATGTGGCAACATGATACTGGATGCATGTTAAATTTATATTTAACATAGTACCTGTTAGTGTCCGAGAAAGAAGAATATAAAAAATATTTGAGTTTGAGTGTAGGTACGCTGAATACAATTATAGCTCAAATATATTTATATTGTTTGAATTGCTTAACTAATAAAAATAAACATAGATATTTCCAGCAATTAAGCCGTTGTTTTCTATTCAATATAAGTCATTTTCCATTGATATCGTTATATATCGCTTTATTATAATGTTGAAATTTACATATATTGGGTACAATGTCGGAAAAAATCATGTTTTTGCTAGTAAACGAATTAACATAAAGATATCACAAAGAAAAAAAGAAGCGCGAGAGATTGAATGTGTTGTATATATCTGTAAATTACGTTCTTTTGGGAAGAGACTTTATAAGGAAAAATATAGGGTTTAAGTCAGTTAGGTATTTATAAATAAGAAAAATTCTTAAACAAAAAAAGCACGCTAGTAAATTTCCTGTAACTCGCTCCTAGCAGGGAAAAATAAAATACGCGCAATACGCGAATTTGCTGTCAGAATACAAAATCCTAAGGGTGTACACCGAACCGAGCAATTTCCACAATGATCTGATGTAGATTTTTCCCGTTTCGAGTGATAGTCGCTGAGTTGGGTGTACTGCCGGCTTCAAGGGTCACAGGAACCAAAAGTTCTGTCGTGAAGGTGCGAGGAGCTTATGGAAAATCCCCACATTGAACACGGAAAACTTTGATCCATCCTGCAATCGCTCTGCAATTCTGCAACATTCTCATATTCTTAGTTTCCTATCTACTTACTTCTATACATACTATACTTACATAAAGGTATAAAGACCATTTTGAAGTTTATGACTTATGAAGTCGTTGAAAATCTACGTCTTGAAGTTAATGCGCATTAGAAAAAAGCCTGCACTTTATACATGATACCTAGTTTTTTTCTCGGGCAACTAACAGTCAAATATTAATTTAGCACGCACGCAATAACAAATTGCCACATTAGGAGATTTATGATATTTATTGTCTCACAAATCCAGACTGAAAATAATTAAAACTGTGTCTCCACCGGAAATCGAACCCAAAACCTCGATATTGATCTAGCTGAGCCACGAAGGTTGACAAACAATGATTGATAAATACCCTTCATAAATTTGAAATCAAAACTCTTTACTATTCCATAGTGAAGTACTACATACATACATCTAAATATTTTATGGAAGATTTATATGAAATTTATAAGAAAAATACGCCTAAGAATACATTGAAAATCATTATTATGACAGAGATTCTTCGGAGTGTGACTGTGGAGCAATTAACCAGACTGTCCAACACCTGGTAGAGGAGTGCCTGACGAGGAGATAACCGGGGGGATGGATGAATATCCATGATGCAACCCCGGAGGCCGTAAACTGGCTGACTGGATGGGAACCGGGGCTTTGAATAGCCGAAATATGACGCAGCCAATGGCGTAGAGAAGCATATGACATGTATGCCAATGCCAAACAAAAAGTAAAGTAAGTATTATGACAGATAGTAAGAAATATAAGAGTACTTACCAATTAATAAAACTAAGTAGCTATACCTCTGTTTGTACAAATATAACGATCAGGCAACAAAGTCTAGCAACAACTAGCGGTCACTGTCATCTCTTGTATGTAGGTAATGACCAGGAACGGTGTTAATGATTTGAATTTGAAAGGTGGCTAAGTATGTATAATAATGAGAGTGCCCAATGGCCAGGTGGGCTGTGAAGTAACAGTTCGTCTGCCAAAGAATGAGTAATGGTGGTTTTATGCGTATAATCAAATTAGTCAAAATCAACGATGCACTTGATCATTTACATATGGTTAAAGTTTTACTGCGAACTCATGTATGCGGAAAACATTCAAATTATGTACTCCGCTAATTGGACGTGGCTCTGAAGACTGTTTTAATACGGGGTTTCGCGACTCTCCAACAAAATACTAAACGAGTGGATTGTGACCAACAATCAACTCTACTACGTTTATTTTGAGATGGGTTTTTAATTCAGCTGTAGCATAAGCATCAAGCATTTGCTTAGTTTAGTTAAGACGCTTGTTTCAAGGATACCTCTTTTCATTTAAACAATAAAAGAAGTAATATACATAATGTACTTGTTTTATTCATAAGAAGTAAATACTTTTTATAGAGTACAAATTATCTTTCGTATACATTTTTAGATAGGTAATAAAATACCTACTCATTTTTTCGGAATGTGAGAGCATTTTGAAAGTTTTGATAGATGAAATTATAGAGAAGGAAAAAACGCATATCTATAGAAATCTTCATTTCTATCTAAATGCTCTTTACACATACATATAACATAAACATGAAATCGATTAAATAATGTTGCATACTTATTGCCCGCAGGCAATTTCTGTCAGTCTACCTTGATGATAAATA
Source organism: Molanna angustata (assembly GCA_963576475.1). Taxonomy (NCBI): domain Eukaryota; kingdom Metazoa; phylum Arthropoda; class Insecta; order Trichoptera; family Molannidae; genus Molanna; species Molanna angustata. The sequence continues at coordinate 24,197,611 of OY754971.1, forward strand.
CATTTTGTACATGCAAGATTAAAATGAATACATATACCACAATAGGCTGTACAGATAACACTATACTAGATAATAGATGTACAGATTATAGTACGCTTCAATTACGCTTCAATTCAACACTGCGCTTCAAACTTCAATCCGTCTTCAACGCTGCTGCTAGGCTAATCACCGGAGCCGCGAAATTCGCACATTATCCAACCATCTACGAAATCTTCACTGGCTAAAAGTGCCAGAGACAATCAAGTACAAATTATGTTTGTTGACTTTCAAAGCGATCCATGGCACGGCTCCCACGTATCATTCAGACTTCTGCATCCCTCTCACCGTAAAAGAACGACAACAAACACTTCTGTCAGCCACCACATCCATGATTGGCAAGTTAACTGAAATAAATAGAGTCAACACTACATCCTTCGGTGACCGTGCTTTTGCCGTGGCTCGACCAGCCTCGTGGAATAAACTACCACCTGAACTGAGGCAAATCGACAACTTAGCACTATTCAGGAAACACCTGATAACTCACTTCTTCCGCGAGTCTTACAAAAACCTGTAATATATTCAAAGCGCCCTTGAGGTGAGGTTATCACAAAACGGCGCTATAAAAATTATCCCAATTTATTTTTATTATTTACGAAAAAAAATCATGAAAAATCTTTTAGTATGCACTCTGTACCTATTAAACCTACCTGCTGAAAAAATGAAACAATAAACAAGTTTAAATTTCTGATATCACGACTCTCCACTATTCCGTGTTGCGGTGAGTAAAAAGTAATATTGTAATTATTTAAGTTCGACATGTATATACCCGTGATATATACTTTATAAGTGCGGTAGCTAATTACTATCGTGTCTCTTTTTCATATTTAATAATAATAAAAAACATCGTCTGCAAAAGGAAATGAGTAAGTTCTGCGTCAGAGTAATTAAATTTCGCATTTGCCAGTGGCGATATTTCATATATATGTATAATGCACAACAAGGGATATTTTTACACTAAATTATGTTTTCAACGCTCTTTTTATTTGATTTTTATTGCCCTGAATTCTTCTCATAACACTATCAGTTATAATTATAATGTCGATTTCAAGTAAAATTCTTTTTATAATTCCTCACGTAGGCACAAACATACAACTTACCCCATTTTCAGTACGTATATTAATTTTATATAAAAAATATATCGACATGTGTGTTATAAATAATTATAGTTACATTATAATCGACATGATAAACCAAATAAATACCTGCATACATCTCTACATACAAATACTTTCTATATATTTCAGTATTATTTTAGAATCCCAATTTAAGTATTTTATTATTTTTTTCTAAATAAAAATGGTATTCTATGAAATATGTAATATTGCATGACGATTTTTTTTGTATTTTCTTTTTAATACAATTAAGTTCCCTATTAATTTTTGAACAGTATTTTAATTTACATAATGATTAAGATATTTTTACACTTTGCGTCTTGGCTTACAAAAAAGCTACTAAACATTCGTTAGGGAGTTTATGGTTCGATATCGAGCGTTGTACACTTTGTGATAGAGATCTTTTAAAATAAAAGTGGAAAAATCAAATAATTTTATAGATTTTACAAAGATCTCAATGTAATTATCTGTAATGACGCCTCTGTTGATCTTTGTGATAATTTAAATTTAATTGTAAGTATATACCTACTAATGTAACCCTATCCACAAGAACGGTTTAAAAACATTCTGAATAAATTATTTTAACAAGAAATTTACTCATCCTTTAATTGTTAACGAATACTAATGTAATTCATTCTTGTTTTGAGTGTTATGCATGTAACATACTTAAATTAGGTACTAAATACATAAGTGTAGTAATAAAAGGGTAGCCAGCGACAAGTGCGCGGGTGTGTATTCAGTGTATTGGCTGTAACCTGACAAATCATTTGTGTCTCATCTAAAAAGGACCTCATTGCTGAACTATGTAAGATGTTATTTTAACGCTTGTACTTTCGTTTATGCGGGGACACCCGATGATAAAAGAGAATAATGAAAGCACTATTCTACACCGGTACCTCACAGCAAACTATCAACATCTACAAAATTGATAACATTCGTAAAAAAATCTAAAATTTTCGGTTCAGTGGTGACTCAATCATCTAATATCCTAACCTAACGTTTCGAGCTCAGTACAAGCATTCAAAAATATTATGGAAATAAAAAAAAATAATTTTAAAAAAAGAAACAAATTATACTTTTGAAATTTAACGAACCTCCATTATTCGATATTAGTTTGGTTGTGGAATTGTAACTAATAGAACGACCCTCTTCAAATGGTAACATTTTCAAATATGGTGACGATTTTTTTCTTCTCCTTTCTATTCGTTTTTCCTAACTATTTCGTTTTTTGCTCTCTCGTCCCTCGCCAACCCACTTATTTATGTACAACCCTATTTCGAATACCTCCCCATTCTTGCTTCGTCTACACTCCTTCGCGTAGACAACATCGGGTCAAACTGTGACCAACTCAAAAGTGGCGCTGAGAATACTGTTACCTGGCAGTCTTGCCTTACAAATAAAAATAACTTTTTCCTCGAGTGTATATTTATTGTTTTTTTTTTGTTATTCCATACGTGGGTCCAGTGAATTTTTATTAGAATGTTTTACTGCCCCCATGGACAAGGATGGGTGCCTACCCCGAGAGAGATACGCCGCCCGGCCTTATGAATAAATATATTCGCAAAATTTTTGCAATCGACGCTATATTTTTACTGTATTGACGATTCGAATAAATAAACATAACAAAACAATAATGAATTTCATTTTATTTTATCGATGATTTACGGTGGATTTGATCTCTTTATGTTTTCATAACAATTTAACCGCCCATAAAATACGGATCATCTAATATTTTTATTTATCATTTATATTTTTGTTGTTCTATCTAAAAACACGTAAGCTAAATATACCATAATATTTTTTTTCTGTACTCAATCATTTATAATATGTATAAAATAATATTATTTAAGTGAAAACTATTGGATGTTTCTTCTAGCTGGATAACAAATGAAATAGTACCTGACATCCGCCCTGAGGAAAAGGCGGTCGCTTCGAAACTGGATGTATCAAATAACTTATTAGTGGTTTAAAGTTTAAACTAATAAAATTTTGAGCTGTTATTGCGATGGCCCTTGTGGAAAGAGTTTTGAATGTTTGAAATGTACCTATAAGCTACAATTTCAGTATGTATTTTTTAGCCATATTGTGTAATACATACATACATGATGTATTACAGAAAAAAAACGTATCCTTTACAAGATAAATGTAAAATTCTCTCTTATCCAGAGAGTAATTTAATTAAATGGTATGAGATTTGATTTTCAATAAACTTGTTTTTAAACAACAAACTTTATTTACAATTTGAATAATACAATTTCAAGACTTGATGGTGCTGTATATAAGTTAGGATCAAAACTGTTTACTAAAGGATGTCTATATCTAGAATGCATTTCTATTGTTCTTTATTTCTTAATTACAAATTTTTATTGTTCCCCATTCAATATTATTTATTCATTTGAATTATTCACTCTAGCATAGAAACAACAGCTAAATAATTAATATTATATTTTCCAGCTAAATAATTAATATTATATTTTCCAGTTGGGCGACATTTGTCTAAATACTTTTTTATATCTTTGACAACACGTTTCAACATAATCAATCAAATGGTTCTGAACCAAACTAAACAACTATCAATTATTTATGACAACTTCCACAGAGACGAATTTTGATATGACTTGTTACAAAAAAGTGTGGTATCACAATTTTTATATCACAGATCGCTCTTACTAAACACCTTGGTACATGGCTTCAGGCGCATGGCTGGGATCCATTGGTCAGACCACATTTCAAACGACGTGGTACCTAGCGGAGTCGGAGAAACGAGGCAACTACTAAAAGAGGGTTGTCCAACAGCGATCCTAATTGATAGGTATGGAGAATTGGCAGGCTCATTGGGACTTTATCTCTCAAACGAAGGGCAGGCTGTATAGAGAGACTCAGCCAAGACTAGCCAGAAAGCCGTGGTTCAGTGAAATGATGTTCGACAAACATACGACCAGTGTACTGTGTCGAATGCGCCTCGGACATTGTTCTACTGGTGAGCATTTGGCAAGGATTGGAGTTATTGAGTCGAATCTATGCGAGTGCGGAACAAACGACGAAACGCTGGATCATATATTTTTTGAATGTCCATTAAGAAACGCGTACCCAAATTTTTATACAGATTTAATAAAAATAAAAACGCCAATGCCAGTGAATATGAGGTCGCTTTTGGCTTCCAATTCCAAAAACACATACATCTTGATTGTCAGATTTATTAAAAATAACCTAATTAAGATCTAAAGTAAACAGTTTTCATAAAATTCACACACAAAACAGTTAACTAAATCATTTATACCTTTTTTGGCAAATAACACCCGATCGGGGTGAATAGCCAGATTAAAATTAAAAAAAAAAAAAAAAAAATTGATAGGTCATGACATCAGGCGTCCGGGTCTGCTTGTTACTATCGCCGAAGGAATGATGGAGGGAAGAAACTATAGAGGACGTCCTAGAGATAGTTATATGAACCAGGCGATAAGGGATGTGCGCTGTAGCAACTATCAAGAGATGAAGAGGCTGATAGACAACAGAGATATGTGAAGAGATGGAGTGCTTACTGCAAACTAATCCTTGAATTGGGAGCATGAAAAAGAAGACTCGTTGGAGTGATCAGCAAACAGCGCTTAATCAGTAATTACATAATATTATATTCAAAACTCCAATCACAATACAATTGATATATCTAGCCACGAATAGATAGGAATACATTTTTTTTTCAGTGCATGCGACCTAGGAGTAAGTATATTCGAAACTTACAAGATAACTTTTCAAAAGTAAACCTCTTACAATTCCACACACACGTGGGTATGTATCTTCCCAAACCTTTTCTTATTTCGCCAATAATGTGTTTGTCAATGCAACAGTTCTGATCGCCATCCAACACCTTCCAGCAGAATTTAAATCCATCGTACACGAGTGAGACGGAGACAGTGGTTTGTGTCAGTTCGACAGTCCTGAGCAGTAGGTACCTACCCCTCCACCTCTCAATTTGTTTTTCTCTATGCGGCTATACATAGTTATATGACTCCCTTTTTTTCCTTTTTCATAAAATATCGCTTCCCTCACTCGCCGCAATTCCCTAGCGGTACTCGCATCGCTCAACTTCCAAATCGGAATTCAAATCCTTCGCATGTACATACAGACGTACAAATCAAGGCAATTTTATGATATCAAATGCGTATTTTTTTGAGATTCACAATGTACACAAACATCTATCACCACCACCCGCTACTAAGGTTCGCTACTATCACCACCACCCGCTCTGCATATGGGGACTGTAAACGGCCCCTTCACATAACGCTAAGTAGGCGACAAGGAAAAAAAGCATAACACTAAAAGTAGCCCATGGAGCCTTCTAGATTGGCAATTCTTCCCACTGAGCAGGCTGCCCAACGGGTCTGCCAGATATTCTGTGAATTTTCATAAAATATAGAAGGAAATCTATGTACCGTATAGATCTAGATATATCAACTGCATCCTAGTGATAACTGTAACAAAAATATTTACATTTATTGCTAATAAACACAATGTCTCCCGTCATCCTAACAAATACATGATTGACTTTCCAAACATTTCCTTATAATTTTTTCCAGTGTAACATAGATAATTATTATTTTAAGAACACAGAGAAGGATATCAAAATGGATAAATTATTGCTATACTTACATATACGATGATATTTTGATAAAAAAAAACAAATAAAAACATTTGCAACCTCGTCATATCGAGAATTTAAAATAAATACCTTATCATAGAATTTAATTTTTATTATAAAATTTTTCTGCACCATGTAGACACCTACATACTTAATATGAAACTTTTTTTTATCTCTCTTGCTTCAATAATAAAACAGATGTTCACATAGCACATCTTTGCACCCCCCTTCAACTTCCAAATAACAACTTCTACCAATTACCTACCTAGTGTTTCTAGTCCAAAGAAGTAATATTTTGATATGTTTTAATGATTCCATATATTTCACTCTTTTATATTAAAAATATTTTTATAATTTTATTCATTCACCTATTTATTGGTTACATATTATAATGAGTTTGGCTCCATTGATGTTATTTTCTGTTCAATATACAAATAAATATCTATGAATAATAATTGTTTGTAATTTTCTTCTTTTTTCTTAATTTTTGATTTTCGTTATTTTTTTTCTTAATATTATATGTCTTGGCTCATAAACTTACGTATTATTTTTGTAATTTAGTATATGCCCATTTTAGGTGTTTAAAATAAATAGGTAAACAACTTTTTTCCTCTATGTGCCAGTGCTGTAATCAATGGCTTTACTCCATATATGGTACAGAAATTAATGATATAAAATTAACTAAATTTATTTATACCAGTATTCCTAAGTATTCCATGGAAAAATTATGTGCCTATTGTATTTTCGTACAAATTATTCGAAATTCATATATAGTTCGAATTTGATCATAATAAAATTTTGGCATCTCGTGTTATAGGCAGTCCCGTACACCGCCGTTCCCCTCCCTGAGCCCCGTTCCATTTGAAGTCTGTATGACGTCACATCCGGAGAAAATTGCTAGGGGAAAACCCCGTGGCGGGACTCCCCGGTGACCGATTTACAATAAATTTCAAATTGAGAATATGTCGGCGATTTTCATCCCGCGGCGCCCGCCGTCGACTTGCGGTGAAAACTTGCGGAAACCAACACTCGCAGGTCAGGGCATTTTAATACCACCATATCGACAGTATTATTAAATATCTGATGATATATCGTTAAGAAATTGATCAAAAATTAAATACAACGCACTTTTTCGCCGATCTAATTATCGTCATCAATTGGTTATTACTTTATTTGGGAATTTCATAATAAATTATAAACTATCACAAAACAATTGTCCACAATAATATTAACATGTATGAACATATATTAACTATATATTTCCGATATTTTTCTATTTCTTTTTTTTGTTTTGCATACAATTATTGTTTTTTATTATTATTAATATTTTTGTAATATTGTGTAACTGCTTTTTTTTTTTGTGAATAATTATAAAAGGCTTCTGGCTGTAGATACAAATAAATAAATAAATAAACAAATAAATAAATAAATAAATAAATAAATAAATAAATAAATAAATAAATAAATAAATAAATAAAAAAAAAAAAAAAATAAATAAATAAACAAATAAATAAATAAATACATAAACAAACAAATAAATAAATAGATAAATTAATTAATTGATTAATTAATTAATTACTTAAACACTTAATTATTTAATTACTTAATTACTTTATTGCTTAATTACTTAATTAATTAATTTATAAATATAATCAAATAAATAAATAAATAAAAAATAGTAAAATAAATAAATAAATAGATAAATTAATTAACTAATAAATATAAATGAATAAATAAATAAATATAATGTTGCTCTTACATGAGAAAATAAAAAAGTGTGTTGCTCTGAAAAGAGATAAAAACAATCAAATCAAAATTAACAATTCGTGTCTATCATTGGTTACCCCTGATACCCTAAAAAGTTGATCCATATTTTGCCATCTATGATGAAATTTATATTTTCTTTGCCTTTCGCTTTGAATGTGGTTTATTTTTTGATTTCTTCATTTTAAAAGAAAATAAATGCCAATTCTCAAAGTTTACCAGTTGATTCGTTTGCTAGATTCTTTTCTTTAAAAAAATATTTATTTTATTTTTATTTTTTTTTACATATTTCAGTAACAGTTAGTAAATATTTCACAAACGAGCAAATTTTTTAGGTACAAATAACGCACAAGTACAAATTATATTGAAATAATGTTAAAATCTGCGCATCTCTAAATAGGATGTGCACTGGTAAACGCAATCGCTTCCAGTTGGGAGACTTACCTATTACCTATTTTATACCTATATTCAAGAAGGTAAAAATATATATAAAAAAACGGCCATTTCATAATGATTCATCAAAACGCGCTTAGACCTACCGAAAACATTTTCTGTTTCAATAATCAAGAATAATAAATTAATGCAATTATATTTGGAGTAATTAATTTAACGTTCAAATTCGACAATACACTTTTTTTGATAAATGTCTCCATTTTATTTTAACGCATCGTTAATTTGAGTATTATTTTTTTCAAACTTGGTTTAAAATAATTCAAACAATCTGAGTTCGGTTATCAAAATATCTTGGTTCTCTGAATTAATTGATTCAAATCAATGAAAGAAACGCTTCATGTTTATTGAGGTCAATCGTTTGAAACGCTTGCAACAAAGATAGGAATACAAATATAAGACCGTTATAGGTTTTCATTTATCTTATTTTAAGTTTTCTTATTTTTACTGACAATATGTATTAAATGGAGTTCTTAAAATCCATCTTCCTTTAATCAAGTCATTGTGACGAAGTTTTTCAGTCCGGTGATACTTTTAACTCTTCTATATAACTCTTCTATGTCACGAATGCATGTCATGTCCACTGCTAGTTATTTTCTACACTAAGTGTAATAGATTTTTAATTATTTTATATTTTTTTATTTATTGATATATTTTTAACTTTTTTTTATTGATTGATATTTATTTATTGATACATTTTTTACTTTTATTTATTGATTGATATTAATTAATTAATTTGTTTGTTTATTTATTTCTTTTATTATTTATTTATTCATTAAATAATTATCTTTTTGTACATAATTTAAACAAATATATTGCAGACTGGCGGGCTTATTGCCATAAGGCAATTTCTTCCAACCAAACAGATTAAAAAAAATGACAAGATTATACATAAAAAAAATAGTACAAATACTAGTACAATAATTCATATGTTGCTTAAGACTTCATTGATTCATATAAATTTCATAAAAAATAATATTTTATAAATGTAGTTTGAAACCAAATACGGAATTTTTTACAGTATTGTTCTTTTGACATTTTTTTTATTTTTTTACTGACTTCATTATTTTAATTCATTTTTTGTCATTATTTGGTTTGTAATATTCTTCTTCTTCTTCTTCCTTTTCATAGATCCGAAGATCTGTTTTTATCGCTATTCTGTCTCCTGCGATGTGGACTGCCAACTGTCTCGCCATCTCTTTGGAGGTCTTCCTGATGGTCTTCTTCCAGCTGGGTTCTCCTGGAGAGCGATACGTGGGAGTCTATTTTCATCCATTCTGTTAACATGTGAGCTCCAATAATATCGCCTCCACTGTCTTCCCCATCTGACGATGTCTTCCGTACAACACTTTTTTCTTATATACTTTTTTCTTTTTGTAATATTATATATGTAAAATAATTTGTCAGTGACAGTGTCGTAAGAATAAATTAGGTATTAAATATTAGGATAATCAGGGTGCATTTATCCACATAAAACATCATACTAAAGTAATATTTTTAAAACTAAACAGATTTGTTAATAATTATTATATCAAACAAAACTCGAAAAAATATGGTCACTGTTGTCACAATAGTTTATGGAATTTTACCTATAATTATAATTTTGATATAGGTATGTATATATTAATACGCGAAGTGATAACTTTGGACCCCCATTATATCAAAATGCGCGCACGATAAAAAAAGGATTTACTTTCAATATAAAACGCAGTTGTTTTAAAATCAAATATATAACATGTTAAAAAATACATAATCTAAAGTGAATCAATATACAATTAGGTACACTTTGTATCCCTTGATGATGATCAATTTCCAATGACTTCATCTCCATCATGACTTCAACTGATTTCAAATTTAATGAATCATGGTCGAATTTTGACCTCTCCGCGATCACTAGTTCAAATAATTATGTCTAGTAGGTTTTGATTCATTTATTTATTTATTTATTTATCACACCTTTATAACAAAGACTATTATGAAGATTACTGCTGCCAAACTAGGTAATCCTGTTATAGGGTTAGCAGTTTACAATTTTACCAAGCCAAATATTTGACATTTCATTATACATCTTGTTTTTACAGATTTTGTAACACAAGTTTTAATCTTTTTTATATTGATATTTTTTTTATAAAAAAAATATCAATTTGAAAAAGATTATAACTTGTGTTACTAAATCTGAAAAGCAAGATGTACAATGAAATGTCAAATATTTGGCTTGGTATAATTAAATTCTTGTCTAGTATTAGTTTGTTCTGATGAGGGAGCGGGTCAGCTCCGCAACTAGTCAACCGTAAATACTCATTAGTGGTTTAAACAAAGTAATTTGTAATTTTAATTTTATTAGTTAAAATGTGCCACAAAAATAAAGCTACGACGTATAAAGATAAATTCTTGTCATTGTTTAAGAACTATTTTCTATATTATAATATTTGCGCATAATATATATGTAATATTATATGTCTTGGCCGACTATCTTATCTATTTCTTCCCCATTTCTGTTATTATTTATTACGCCATTTCTATGATGTCTTTTTTGGTATTTCAATATATTTTTATTTTATTTCCCGAAATCATCGATTCAGACGATAAAAGAATCCTTGGTGTATTTGCTATTCTGTTCCCCAGTAATGTTTTTTTTTTGTATCTAAAGAGAATGAAATTTAGTTATTGATATTCCCGATATTATTACGTACCCAAATGTAGTACGATTATTATCATATCTTCCGGTATAACAATACTAAATTTTATTGGGGGCTTCTTTCTTGCTTTTTTATACAAAAAATGTCTAAGGACGTCGTACGTTTTGCATTTTATTACAAAAGAAAACTTTGATCGTTAAATGAATATAATTTTCGTTTCCCTCTTTTAAATAAGTGCTGTATAGAAGTTGGAATATTGTTTCTTTTTACATTTATTCTGTAACAAATAACTAATTTTACTTGAAAAACATTATATTAATTGAAAAATTAATCTTTTTAAGTAGGTCCCTTCTCGTAGCTCATTTTTACATGAAATTTGTTATTATTATAAACAACAACAATAAAAAAACATCTACTAAAATATCTTTAACCAAAATGGCGGTACTAGGCATCTCTAGTTTTTTGTATATAAATTGACCTAAATCAATTTATTTTCCATATCCATTTATCTAATGTACAAAAAATCCATCAAAATGTGTTACACAATTAAAAAATAGTTTCTTGTTAAATAATTACAGAAGTTTCATACATTTTTAAAATTATATTTGAACAATTTGAATGAACAGTTTTTACCTAGAAGTTCAGTTCATTTTCTATCTACTTTGGTACTGATAATTATGTTAGGAATGTAACTTATTTAAGATTTTTAACTACACGAACGCTGATAGTATTTATAACAATATTTCTACCCTATAATTATAAATAAATTGACATTTATCGTTAAATTTTCAGTTATAATGGAGAAGGCGGATGTGATTGCAACATACATATTATCAAATATTTATTTTAATCAACAGTATAACGAACGTCATTTACTGCAACAAAGAACATGAAACATCAAACATTTGAAGAGTGGTATTATTAAATTGAAGGTAAATAAAACCATTATTCATATTTATTTTAATTCTATCGTTTGAAAAAACCAACCATCGCACTGTTTATATCAAATTAACACATATTTAATATATCTCTGGTTCCTTAAGTAGTAATTATCAAACATTATGTTGAGTACCTATAAAATCATAGATCGAGATAGGAAAATGCTTTGCACGCCCACAATGGTCTATACCTTCACTGACTACATGGGTTTGTGATTGAAAATGACGACGCGGCAAACCTAAAGATTTGTATTTCCGGTAAAAATAGGCAGATCCTAACCGATTGAGTTATCAGATGTATGAAAATACAATATTAATTTACCAGAGGGAACTCTGTTACTTAAATTAAATTAAAAGTCTTTTTCAGTTCGTGGTTCATAAAATTTTATTCGTTTTCTAACAATAATGAATGTCGTAGTGGATTGATCGTGACTCGTGAGTATCTTATACTAACAATTTAACAGCTACCGACATGTTCTATTATATTATTTCGCCTATGTATTTATCTGTACGTTTTCATAATAATGTGACAAGAGTAATTTCAAAGTAATTTTTTTTGTGATTTAAAGACGTGTAGACCTGTTCTGGTATTGCGCATGTCAACCGTGATTACGTTGAATTGCATGAAAAAACAAATCATTAAAATAATTATATTGAAGTAATCACAAATATTATAAAATTAATGTTAAAATATATACCTGAGTATTTTAACTAATATTCGATCAAGATGATCAAACGTTTTCGCCAATGTGGCTCTGCATTATCAAGGTCTAAAAATAAAGTTAAATAAATAAATTTAAGTTTCTTTTTAGACCGAAAACGTCCAATTCAAAGAAATTCTGTGAAAAAATATTTTGGTATATATTTTTTCGAGGCACTTTTCAATCTTATGATTGCGACGGCTTCTAATTTGTTAAACTCCATTATGAAAATGAGAAATATAAACACAATTCTACAATAGACCAGTCGATTATGGCTTTGTAAGCCGAAATGGTCGTCGGGAGTGAAATAAATCTATTGTTGAATTATATGTGTTTATATATCTCATTTTCATATATTTTTTCATTAATTTCAAAATGGATTTCTACTCTGTTAATACAAACACTTTAGAATCATTAACAAATATTATACATTAGGTGGTTATTAGTATACACAAGGCTTGAAATAAACGAATATAAGGGTTTAAAAAAAATATTATCTTTCGTAAAAAATAGTGACCAATTTGATGCATAAAATAATATGAACTAGAAAAAAATATATTAGTACCTACCTAACCGGTGTAGGCTATTTTACTTACTATTTTTGTGTATTTATGAATCCAATGAAAATAACTAAAAAAAATATAACTATATATTTATAATTTACTTTAGTAATTTATAAATAACTAAAGTTTTTTATTTGATACAACTCAGTGTTTAAGTTTACTGTCATTAACCATTGTGAAAAGCAGTTAAATGGGCTCATGTGATTTGTTTCAAATTATGCTGTGAGAATTATGTATGAAATTATGTATTTAAATTATTACATTATGTGATATGTTTTTTATTTTTATGTATCTTCTCGGGCAACTAACAGGTACTGTGCCAAATAATTATTTAACACGCACCCAATAACAAGTTGGCACATTCTGGAGACTTACAATATTTATCGTTTCACAGATCCAGACTGAAAACACAATTAAAAACTGTGTCTCCACCGGGAATCGAACGCGGGACCCTTGGATCAGCAGTCAGATACCTAACCAACTGAGCCACGAAGGCCGACGATTTATACATGATAGATCTGCCAGACTCTAGCTTTTGCACTTTTTGACATTTGATATGTTTGCTTGAATTCAACGTAAATCAATAATTCTTCTTCTTCTTGCTCTCTTTTTAGGCATGTTGGCCAGTTTATTTCCTGCGTCAGCTTCCCTCCTGTGACATGGACTGTCAGCTGTCCTTCCATCTCTGGGGAGGACGTCCTGGAGGTCTGCTTTCTTGGGGAACATTATCCCTGGCACTTTGACGGTTCTTGAGTCTGTCATTCTTGACGCATGCTCATTCCAGAATCTTCTTCTCTGTCTACCCCATCTAACGATATCTTCAACTTCGCCCATCCTTCGGATCTCTGTCTTTCGTACCTACTCTATCACGAATTGTTAGGCCAGAGATGCTTCTGAGTACACATTAATTCTAATAGATTTAATAGCTTTTTATGTTTTTTCTCATATCTTATGTTAAAAAACTTTCGATATTGTAGATATATTACAAATATAAAAAATAATACTTGGTTTTAGTTTTATTTATATTTATTTGATTATCGACGCGTTTCGTGCAAGCACATCGTCAGAATAATGATAACGCGTCGATAATTAAATAAATTTCAATTGAATTAATACTAAGTATTTTTTTTAAATTTGTAATGTATCTACACACAATGGAGTTCTATCACGAATTGTCGATCGACAAACTAAACTAAGCTTTCGATATTGTTTAAATGGATAGTAACTATTTCGAAAATGTTAAACTATCCCGTCGCCGGTTTAAATTTGAAATTTTAGTTGAATCGCGGTTCGACTCTTGATCAATGTTTAAAAATAAGAAAAGTGGTTTAATTGTGGTTCAACCTTAGTTAAATATTTGACCCTCGTTTATGGGTAAATAACACTGTAAGGCTGTGTTTCTCGAACAAAGATTAAAGTAAAAGTATATTTAAAATAGTTTGATTTCATAAAATTGTTCAAAGCTTTTGGTTGATTCATTGAAATTTAATGCCGTTAAACGACGCAATTTTGAACAATTTTATGAAATCAAAGTATTTTAACCATACTATTACCGTTGCTTTTGTTGAATCAACCCAGCCTTAGTGTATACATCAAATGTATACTACCGTGACACAGAATTGTAGATGTAGTTTCGGTGTCGCCGCTGTGTAGACAGGATGTCAACAGTGTCCCATACACACCAATAACACAAATAATTTGCCTACATGAATCTAATGACACAATCGTACACATTTGTGTCGAGTGTCAGTGTCGTTGTGTATCGCTAACATCAGAAAAGATGTTTATGAAAATGAACATGGGCTATTCGGTGAGGCACCGGTTTAGAATAGTGCTTCCACTCTTTTTAATATTATCTTCGAGTTTCCCTTAAGAGCTGGGTAATCAAAAATACAACGGTAATGTAACATTTCACATAGCTCAGCAATAAGGTTCACCACTCATTCTGAATGTAGTGCCTTTTTAGGCGAGAAGAGACTGGTGTGTAAGTATTTCACGCATGTGTCGTGCTCCCTTTCATAAGGTAATGCACACCCGCACATCTGTCGCTGGTTACCTAACACTGTGGAATATGCCGTGATGGTATTATTGAAAGAATGAATGAATTTTATAATAAGGGGGCGACATGAACTTAGCCAAAATTTGTAACCAACGTACGAAAATATGTAATTTCAATAATATTTTTTTCCAGGGACCCGCTGCGCGTTTTGCACCCCAAGACGATTTTGGCACCCGCCAGACAGGACAAGAGGGGGCCCGGATACGCCGGGGGCCTTCCGCCCACCAATAAATAATCACCATAAAACACTACATCTTTATTTCCCTTCTCCGAGCGCCCTCTACCAACAGCAGTACGTTACTGTTTTATTATTATATCAGTTTTTTGTGTTGCTCTTCCACAGAGGGGAGAAAATATAATTTTATTGGAGACTGCATCCGTTTATCGCTTCATTCGGCATCGTAGGTTCGTATTGTACCTAGTCAAAGAAAACCTCCCCATTCCTTCATAATAACGATTATTTTTATTTAGCCTTTGATCTTAAAACAGTTTAGAGGGATGATTTTTGTAGTTTAATACCTGCACCCGTATTGCATAATATAAATAATATGACAATATTATGTTAAAAAAGAATATACATTTTAATATGTATTATCATTGATTTTTCTCACAATTCGGCTTCTGAAATCAAATATTATCACTTTTATCAATTCAGTGGGTACAAAATGTATATGATATTATGATAGAGTATTTATACCCATTTATTATTTTTATATAAAAAAATAATAATATATTAAAAAAAATTTAAACCTAGTACCTAACAATTATGTAACTTACATACATAAACACTTTTTTCCTTTTATATGATCATAAACTGCCTCACTAGGTAAAACCTGTTCTGAGGCACTATAAAAAAATATCTGAGCTAGTTTTCTTTTTTTATATATCTAACCAAGTTGCAAATATGTTTCTGTCAAAAGAATCTCTTGTCCGTTGATTTTTTGTATGTGATTTGAAGTCTGTCTTATGAAGAATAGAATTTAATCTTATACAAAATCTACAACCAAGCATTTCTCTTATTATGTAGTAAATTGTTGTTTGAAACTTGCATAGATAATAAGTTGAGATAACTTCTCATAAATGCACTAATGTGATGCTAAATATACTCACAACTAATAATACAAACTAAACCAGCTTTCAAAAAGACTGCAAATGTCAAATATTATAGTGTATAAAATAAAATCTTCATAAAATTGTCAATATGGAAAGTAAAAATAAATTGTTGTCTATTATGAATCAGTTAGACATATCATAAGACCCGTGTATGATTCCCTTTGAGGACATGGTTTTCGCTGTACACTTTTTAAGTTAACATAGATTCTTTGAGATTATCTAGATATCAAGCAATCGTCTTACAAGAAAATAATATGTAAACTTTTCAGTACAAAAATATTGCTGCACTAACACCATAATCAGAAGAAATACTCTTTATTCCGAATTCCGTATAACCCCACTTTATTGTTCTATTTTACATTACTTCACATATCTGTCGTTCTGGAATTTAACCAATCCGCGCCAATTTATCCAACGACCATTTAGACCTCAGAAACCTTTATAATTTGTGTATTGCTGATGAAAATCCCTTGATTCATTTGATCTATTTGTATTACGTAAAAGAGTATTTGTCACTTATTTATCATTTCAAAGAAACTTTGAAAAGGGTGTCGCAATTTGCTATTTCATTTTTTGAAAAATAGTAAATTTGTCTAATATCTGCAGATTAGCGACCCCAATTTCAACATTTAGCTGTTGCTTGCGTACATTCAAATTAATTAATAAATGCGTACATTCATACGAAGGTAGGTTTTTAGTGAGAAATCAAAATTGGGATAGGAATTGTGACATGATTAAGGCCACTGCATAGCTCGACCTCAGTCGGCAGTTGTTGCTTTGGCTTCCAGAAGAGAAATTTATTGGAAATTATTTCTCACGAAATTTCTACTCGGGGCAGTGAACACGGAATATTTAGATGAAGAAAATTCCATTCATAGTAAAATCGACGCTTACACAAAGTGTTGGTAAGTTTTGACAAAGAAACAAAGTTTTTATATTGTTGTTAAATAATAAGTCGACTGACGCATTGGGTAATCTAATTTCTGAATGAAATTTTTTCTGTATTTAATTTAAGCAGTCATTTTAGATTTTTTTGAGTCTGGTCAAAATCATTAATGATAATTGACCCGTAATAATATGCACGTCTGCACAATTATACGCCTCGGTTTCTTAAACTCCGTTGACAAAAGGAATCGACAACATTTTATTATTTAGATTTTATAAAAAGCGATCTTAGAAGCTCTATTTGGATACCTTACTCTCGGGTTCGATTTCCGGTGAGAAGGGTTAATTTGAGAGACGATAAACAAATTACCTACGTTTGTCACTGTAGTGTGGCAACTTGTTATTTGGTGCATGTTAAATTCATAATATACATAATAGAAGTTAGTAACCCGAGAATCAATATAAAATAAAAAATATAAACCATTAGTTATCCGCTCTATTTTTTTGTAAGAATTCAAAAGTAACTAGGTAAATGTCAGAGATAGAATTGACGTTTGTTCAAAGATAATATTTACACTCAATCTTTTCTTACGCCCTCATATCCTTTATACTTAACACATATCTCTTACATATGCAAACATACTCTCACATATACACTTGGTGTTTTTATGAGTTTAGTATTTTTTTATACTTTTATATATTTATTTTATGAGACTTTGTGTAGCAAAAACATATTGCATAATTATTTTTAGTATTACCTCAGAATAGGTATCTCCTAGTGAGGTAATTTCATTGTATTATTTAAGTTAAGTCATATTGTATTAATATGATGTAGTATGCAAATGAGTAAATAAAAAAAAGAAAAATGTTATATTTTAATTTCCAGATATTATTCTCTGATGCGTCAACCATCGTTTGAAGATTTCTGTCAAACTTTGTCAATGGAGACACAAATACTTACAGGCAATTGCAGAACAACTAAGGAAATCACGTACCAAATATAAAATTTTAGGTAAGTGATTCCTAATAATACAATCACAAATCGAACCGTTTTAAAATCACGATCAATCGTACACTCATTTAAACTGCACAAAACAAAGATTGAAATCCAAGAACTTTATTAAGTTATTACATTTAAACTGCACAAAACAAAGATTGAAATCCAAGAACTTTATTAAGTTATTACATTTAAACTGCCATATCAACTAGGAAAGATTTATTTATTTACTTTGTTATTGTAGCTTACACAAATTGAAAAATTCTTTACATCTCTACATAGACAAAATTGAAATGTTATAGGAGAACCAGGAACTCAAGGTATCTACAGGACTTACGACCTGTGATATATGCAACTTTAAAAATATTCGACAAAAAATATTAAATTAATTAAAAAACGACTCCAAATAATTCTAAAACTTACGAGATTTGTTTAATTGACATAGTAAATAATTATTCCTCCATATGTCGTGCAGATGCCAAGGCAAAGGTGGGAGGATGGTGGATGCTGAACAGCTTCTCCAAGTGTCCCCGGCCACTGGTGACAGGGGACGTTGGAGGCGCTTGCTGAGGGAAGCCAAAGTTCGATTTGGGCTTTAGTCGAAGAAGAAGAAGAATATGTCTTGCAGATGCCTTTGCAAATTGAAAAATTCTATGATTTTCTCATGGATCGCATCATCAGATCTTGATCAAATTTATAATGAAACCTCTACTACTATCAAAGAAATATTGAAATCGGACAACGTGGATGTAAAGAAATACTTCTATAAGTAATATAATAATTACAATGATGACTATAAATTATTATCATGAGCAAATCGCCTCTTTTAATAAATAATTATTATGAATATAATAAAAAAAATACATAAGGAAATAAAATTGAAGAGAGAACTAGATCGAAAAACTGATGCTAACAATAAGGAAATACACAAAATACAGATTTATAAATACAATGGATAATTAGACAATTATGATCCATAGCATATGTACATGTACCTACCTATTATTATACGATGACATGAGTGAAAGCTGTCAACATTGATTTTGTAACTATGTAAGCACCCACGTTGTGAATCTATTACTGCTCTTTATGGAATAATGGAATATATCGTGAAAAACCACGAAAACACCCATAAACCTGAAAAGGAAAGTGTATGAAGCGTGTGTGCTGCCGGTTTGCTACATATGACCTAGAAACTGTAACTCTTTCTAAACTAAGTGCCAAGAAACTGCGAGTCATTCAAAGAACTATGGAAAGAGCCGTGCTAGATCTGTCACTTAAGATGAAACGTTGAGAGAAAGATCAACAGTAACTGATTTAATCTACCGTATGGCGGCTTTGAAATGAAAATGGGCGGGACACGTAGCCAGAAGCTCGGACGATAAGTGGGCAAAGAGTGTGCTGACTTGGAGAGCTCGTACAACAAAGAGAGATGCGACCGCAGCTGTGGTGGAGGGATGATAATGTTGGCACATCCTGGATGCAAACTACACAGGACAGGACGACGTGGAGTCAAATGGCGGAGGTCATCGTTTAGAAGTGGACAGAAATAGGCTGAAGAAGAAGAAGACTATTCTTTATATCTGTAGGTAATTTACTAAACATTTTTGGGGCAAGAAAACCAAATTGGTGTTGTGAAAGGGCTATTGGGATCTGGAAGTTGGGAATGACTGAAGTTTGTGACATGTAGACTTGTTGGGATATAAGTGCATTTGTGTATTTGAATATAAAGTTTTAAATTGTATATTAAGGAACTAGTTGACGGATTTTAAGAACATTATACTCCCAAAAAAATATAAGGCGACGAATTGAAAACCTTCTTTTTGGAAGATTATTTAAATATAAAAAAAATTAAAACATTTAAATAATTCAGTATATACATATTAATAAATATGACATTTGATAAAATTCCTATATATTATGACTGCTGCAGTCAAAATGAATACTGTAATGATTCAACAAAATATAGTAAGACTGGTCTGCGAATAAAACTTAGGTAGGTACTCACATTAAAAATGTAGGTAAGTAAAAAATACTTAAATTTAATGTGAAATATATTACAATCACAAAGTATTTGTTATATTTTGTTAATATATGCTAATATATCATGAAATCATAATAAATATGCAAATTACATTTGATTCACATAAAATGGTTTTCTCAGATGAACATTTTTGCTAGTATAGGTACCTACAGTAAATAATAGACCACATCGATAAGATAACAAATTAAAAGAAATTTAATGTTATTTGATATCACTACTATAACATTATATATCATTTGTTTAAATTATTAAGGTAGCTACTTGAAAGAATTACACCTAATTAATAATATTAAAAATAATATAAATTAGTAGTAGGTAAAACATTCAAATTTTTATTAATTAACTTTATAGCCTTTTCGCCGTTTTCCTCTACAATTTGTGATTTATTTACCGTAGTATTTTTATGTATACGTCAATAAACATACAATCTACGGTTGTATCAAACTAAATTTGTATATGAAGAATGAATTTAAATTATAATAAATATACCTACGAAGAGGCTTTTAATATGATTAATTGACCGTAGATTTATAAGGAAAGGTTTTGTTAGGTAAATTGTCATTAAGCAAGCATTGGACTCATGTCGGCTCATGGTGAGGAAAAAAATGGGAAGGGATATATGTACAACCGTCACTGAGCTATAGAATGATTAAAATATTGTAGTTCCTCCAGAGATGTCAGTAAAAATAAATCATTTATAATAATTTGGCAGAAGTCGCACGAAAGTAGAATAAATGCAGTTGAAATGAGATCGCTAAGAAGAATCTGTAATAGAACAATGTATGACATGGTCAGAAATGAGGACATAAGGAAAGAATGTAGGATAAAGAAATATGTTATTAATAGAATGAAAGTGAACACATTGAGATGGTTTGGCCACATGGGGAGAATGAATGAGGAACGCCTGACGAAGAAAATATACATTGCGGACAGAAATGGAATGAGAGGTCGGGGCCGCCCAAGGAAGGTATGGCACGTCCATGTGAAAGGTATTTTGAAAGACGGAAATGTTAGAAGCGTGAACAACAGACGAACATGTATAAGACGATGTATGAATGTTGACGAGGCGATGAATGTATGTCAAGATAGAAGTAAGTGGTGTTCGGTTCACTCTGCCTACCCCATGAGGGACATGGCGTGATGGTATGTATGTATAATTTCTAGCATCTTGCACCTAGAATTACCAAAGTTCGATAGACAATTGATCATAGTGCATCGGCTCTAGCCATTTGTTCTTTCACTATCAATAAATTGTATTTTATTTATTTCTTTATTTTCTCAACAGAAAATTGTTTGTGTTGAATTAAATATATTTTTATATACCTTGCACTCTAAAAGAATTTTTTTAATCACCGTTAACTGTCTCCCATATGAGTTTGTTTTACTCAAAATGAGCCAAGGAGTCGGCTCTTAAAATATCTCTATCCTAAGGCGGATCATCCTGTATATTATAATACTTTTATGGGATATTTTCAAAATAATTCATTTCCATTTTGGTTGCATGTCACGCAATTAGCATTCATAAAAATGTATGTTTATAGTATGTATGCATTCGTTAATTTAACACGATGTGTTTGCTCTGAAATTTAATCTCACGTGTAATAAAAATGAATATTTTACAATGTTTTCGTCTGTAATGCGTTGTGTTTATTTATTTAAATAAATAATGGAACTTCATTTAAACATGTTGATTTAGAATATATTTTTTTATATAAATGTGTGTTTCATAAACCAATAATAATTTCAGAGTGCATAATATAATAAATACGTAAAAAAATCAATGAATATTGCGTGCAGTTTAAATTTGTTCTTATGTAACAAGTAATAAGTATGTATACACGTACGTATTATAATGTGTAAATTTATACTTAGGTAATATATCTTTTAAAAAAAACGTATCAATATAACTAAAATAATATTTATTTATGGAAATAAATAATTAAAAAAATGTAAGAATGAAAATGTAAGAATGAAGAGCAATACATTATTACATTGAAAAAATACATATTTTTTAGATAAAATTCCGTTCGTCATAATATCTATTATTTTTTAGGGAAAATTCTGGTTTTTATGTCTATATATTTTTATTTTTCTCTCGGTCTTCAGGTAAAGTTTTACAATGACTCAAACTATACAGATTTTAGAACTCGTGTCTTTATACCGCACAAAATCAGTATGCCAAAGCATCCATTTAATAGTTTAATGCCTTTTATTGAAGCCTTAAATTGAATTAAATATTTTAAAATGTTTGATACCGAGAATTAATAATTTATCCTTCCTGTGTCGACTTCGCGGTCCAATGGACCAAAAAGCATTTTGTGATAATTCACTTTAATACAAATTCTTAATAAAATTGTGAAACGCTTTTATATTATGAATATTCCATTTTGTATGGATTATAGGACATCTTACCTACAACAGCGTTTGCCGTCAGAATCAAACGGTTCAACATGATAATGATTTTTATAAAAATCTTTTGTAATTGGTGACGTGTGAGTTTTTTGTAAGTACTTGGATGGTTTAAAGATACAAATACTTAATAATAATAATAAAGATACTTAATTTATAGGTAATACCGGTAATTTTTTTAGAAAATAACAACTGAAGATTATTAAAAGAACTGAAAGAGAAAGAATGGGAGGTATAAGCTAGTCAACAAAACAGTGGTAGATATAACCATGTGAACAATATTCTGAAAGTTCAAACAACAGCGAGATTTGCAAGACCAAGACCGCGTGTGTCACTGCAACACCTAGACCGAAACAAGGGGATAGAAGACCTAGAACACGCTTTGCAAGACCAAGAGTCTTGCAGTCTTGCAAAATATTGCTTTCACTTATTTATTTTTAGTTAAAAAGTAAGTAATTAAATACGTATTAATGATTTAATTACTGAACTTCGACAGAAATGAAAATGTCTTGGTCTTGCATTTACTTGCATTTACCAAGACCGGGGGTACAAGACCAAGACCACCTCGGTCTTGCATTTGCTCATCACAATTCACCACAACAATATAATGAACGCTTTGTTTTGTTATTTTTGTATCCAGCAGGGTTACTCATGAAGGTGGTTAAGAAAAGATTCAGACTTAATATTAAAAGATTCAGGAAATATTTTATATTGAAATTCGAGTCGCGAGTTCGAATCCTGCCACGACCGATTTCGTTCACTTATCTTATAGGGAATGTATGAGGATGTGAGGATGCGACATTCATATCTTTATGTTTTTATATCTACAAGTTATTTTCTTTATCTTCTTTATATTTTTGGTACTTATATGTCTTCCATTTTGCTATATTTTCATTTTATATCGTTATCTGATGTTATTAACAAAATAATTTTGTCTATATTTTAATAGGTAGGTATACCCACGGACAGGCTTTGCCTTGTGGGATTTTTGTGTACACGGTTTCTTTATTTTGATATTATGTAAATGTGTAATGTATATTAACCAAGTACCAAATCTAAAAATAAATAAATAAATAAATGTATATGTACTTGTTACAAGGACATATTATTTCTTTTTTTTAATAGATTCATTTATAAAAAATCAATGACTATAACAAGATAAGAACATATTAAGATCATGTAGTAGGTCTGCTGATATTAAACCCAATACTTATTAGAGAAATGTGAAAAAAAACTTGTCATTTAAATTTATACACTTCTCTCAAATGAGGAGATGAATAGTAACATTTAATTTAAATAAATTATATGTGACAAAGTGTATTTTTTTAATTAGGAGCGAGTTAAGTAAATAAAACTAAAAAAAATGTGTTTTTTATCCAATTAAATAAGGCCTAATTATCATAATCATTGAATTAGTATTTCATTCTGTTTTAGCATCTTAAATATATTCAACGTCCATCAAAATAACTAATTATTTTAAATTTATTGACATCGGATCGACTGATAATTCACACTATGGCATTCGTGGCACACTTTCTAAATTAATATACGTTCTATAATATTATAGTTGTAATTTAAATTTATTATTATAATTTATTCTTATATTTTGATACGGATTAGCACAATACAAAATGAGATGTCGATATGTACCTAGTAATTTAACACAATATAACAAAATAAGATATTAGTGAATATGAGTAAAATACATTAAATATAAAAAAATCAGGTAGGTAGGTACCTACATACATTCATGATATTTTTGAGTTTAAAAAATTTCTATGAAACCAAAATGTAAATGTACATACACGGGGAATACGGAAATATTCAAAATACAATTTCAAAAAACAGCCATTATGTAGAAATGTATTAGAAAGAATAAATCGTACCTTTATTTTCATTAGTGACACTAAACAAAAAAAAAATTTTCACCATTGATACCATCAAGACATATCCCACTATGTGGGGTAACCAGCGAAAGGTGTGCGGATGTGCACTGCCTTATAAAAGGGAGCACAACATATCAGTGTATACCCACAAACCAGTCTCGTCTCACCTAAAAAGGCACTATATTCAGAATGCCTTATATTCACTATATTCACCATTAGGGATTAAAGTCTTGGATTTTTTTATTTAATTTGAAAAACTGCAAATCGCAATAATGCCAATTGGTGGCCAATATTTGAACTAGTGATCTGGTGTTTGTGTATTCAATAGATAGCGCTCATCTAAAATACATAGCTGGTTATAAAAATTTAATATTTACGATTTTGTTTAGTGTCACTATGAAAAAAAAGGTGCAAAATGTACTTGGTATTCATATGTTTTTCAATAAATGTCACTACAAATTATTTAAAATAAAAAATCAAAGTATATTAAGGTTTAATCATTTTTAAGACAATTCATCCATTATAACGCTAAACAAGTTGATCTACTCTAAAAAAGAAATATACTTATTTATCTTGTGAAACAGTATTAAGATACGTAATAATTAAAACAAAGATATTATTTGATAATCATGCAATGTACCAAAAGTAAACACGAGTGTAGATTTTTCATAGAAAATAAATTAAGATAAACATTGAAATGAATCAACATAACAAATTTTAATGACGGTGGAAAGGTAGGTAATATACCTACTTATATTCATGTACTGTAGATACAGGTAGATTGGTAGCTACATATACTAATTAATGATTTAGGTCTGTGCTGTGTAGGAGGTGCTAAGAGTTCCGTTGTAACAATTATTTACGGCTTCCGGTGTAAAATAGCATCAAGAATTTATGCAAGATCCATGAAAAATGACACTATCTCAACAGGGATTAAGAACCATACCATAACTCACATCAACTGAGTTGATTTCATTTACCCTACTTAACACAAAATATACAAAATTAAACGTATTATTTATTCTTTAATTTGTTATTCTGTTTATTGAATACGCAACTAATTAATACCACTGAGAAAAATATTTATTAAGTTTACTTTTTTCAGCAATGGAACCATCCTAAAATACTAATTACATACGTTAAAGTGTATAGTTTTCGCCAAATATCTTGAGCCATTTCGGCGAGATTTGCACGTATAGCAACATACTAACGAAGCAAAATGACGCATAATTGCGCACTGCGCACCCGGAAACCTGGTTCATGATTTTTCGTGATATTAATAACTAAGGTTATGACATAAAAAATAATTCACATAGGTATCTAAGACATTTTTTTACAAAAGTAATTCTTGTATCACTGATACTCTGATTGATTAATAATTTAAATGTTTTTTTTTCTTTTTTTTAATATACAGAGACACCAACAGAACACTGAACAACACAAACAAAGAAATCATGATACAAAAACATAAGAATCTCCAGTGCTCCAATAACAGGTATCTCCCGCATGGCTATTGTGCATAGTTTGGTAGGTACAATCAACGTCTCCTGAGCATTCATATAATAACAAAAAAGACATTACTTTAATTCGATTTAATTCTATATACCTACGTTATAATGGACAAACTTAACAAAATGCACATCATAAGACAATCTATTTGAACATTAAAGATTTCATCTTATGAAGTAGGTACTGAGTATTGATAATTTTTACTCCTCTTCACTGAGGGAACTCCATTGTTAATTTATTTTTATTTATTTTCTATGCATACCTCTATATTGAAAAATATGTGGTATGTTGAAGAAAATTATTCATTTTCAACATGGTGAGTTATAATAAATAATTAATAATAAACACTTCATTACACCCTATGCAAATGACAAGTTTATTGCCATTTCTTCCAACTATCCAGTGTTTCCAGTCATGAGAAGCAATATTTGCGTGAGAAAATAATTTAAATAAATTTCTCCTCTGCTGAGGATCGAACCCAGGACGCTCACACAAAAGCCAAACGGCTTGCCAACTGTGCCATGGCGGTCAGTACAATTGTTAACAAAGAAACTGTTATTTTATAGAATAGTTATTTAAAAATATTTACATACTGCTAGAAACTAAATCGAAGACGCAAATAATAATTTTAGAAAATTATTTAGTAAAGTCAAGCAATAATTTGATGAATTTTGTTTTAAAAAAAATTACTTTATTGCCATAAGGCAGGTTTATTTGTCTTGTGGCAATAAACCCGCCTTTATACACCTATACATAAATTATATAAATAAATATAAATAATTATATTATTTATAAATTATAAAAATAATATGAATAACAGGTTTTCGTGTGTTTAAAACAATAACAGATTAGAATATAAATATTTTATTCTATCCGGTTTTCAGTTACGAATGTATCTATGTAGTGCTATGGTTTCTGATTGGTTACAGTTCACGGCTCTATGAATAACCACTCACGAATGCGATCATCCCAAAATTTGTTTCAAACTAATCTAAAGGAATATCGGTTTAAATAGTCCACATATATCTATTAAGTACTTATATTTATTTATTTACTAGTAAGCCCCGGCAGACGTTGTTCTGCCAAAGACGGCCGTCTATGTAGACCGCATTCTTATACATAAATCTCATTTTATGTACTTTAATTTATTTATTTATCTTTTTGTACACAATACAAACAAATATAATGCACTCTTACGGAATCCTTTTTTTTCATACATTTACATAAAAAAAGAATATGTTTAAAAACTGACTAATAACGCTCCACTACACAATTGCATGTTTTGTAAAAATAATATTTCAAATGATTTTCTTTGAGAATTTTAAAATAAATTTCCGCAGTTTACACAAGAAAGTTTGTTTGGGATTTTTTTTTAATTTATTTATTTAGATCATAGTATTATAAAACGAGTAGGTTGTAGCCAACACTAAACTCTCCACACCATAGTAAGTGTTCAATTTTTCTTCTTGAAAGGTTGACAATCTCTAAATGCATTTTTATGAAATACATTACTATTAGATTTTTAAACAAATATAAGATTCCCAGAGTACAAAAGTTTTCACAATACACCATACACACAAAAACATTGTCACGAAACTCATAGTATGCACTTTCTTTCTTTCCTGTTGAGAAATTTTAAGTAAAATGCATTACTAGCAAGATAAGAGAGTGTATCAATGTTGATGAGGCGACGTATAAGTGTCATAGATACAAGAATTCGGTGTTCGGTTCTCACTGCCTACCTACCCCTTAAAGTAGGTAGAAGTGGAGGGTAAAAAATACACTTGTCTATAGAGATACATACAATATCAATATAAAGTTGATCACTCAATTTTCCCATACAGAAGCTATTTTACTTCTGTTATATACATTTTTCATACAAATATGAAATTTATTTCACATTGATATTGCAGACCATAGATTTTTTTCTTTAAATTTTGCCAAATTTGATGAGTGTTTTTTTACTGTATCAAAATTTTAAACAGTATAAAAATACTTGGATTTTCCAGACCGTTAGAGCATTTTGAAAATTTGGACAGATATAGAAAACTAATCAGCTCTAAAGCTTATGGACTCTACATACATGACAATCCGTACATACAAACACATCACGACGAAACTCATAGTGTGCACTCTCTACATGATTGAGAAATTGATACAAAAAAATACGCTTAAAAATTGTGAAATCATGACTCTCCGCGATTTCATAGTGTGGAGAGTAAAAAGTATATATATAAGATAACTGCTTCACATGTCTGTTCCGAAGCAAATTTACCTGTACCTATAGTAAAAATAATTAAGTATTATATTTTATTATTTTAAATTATATACAAAATAATAATCATACAGAAAAAATATAATGAAATAAAATGAACAAGAAAAAGAAAAAAATAAGAACAATCGTTACATTAAAAAAATATACATAAAAATTACCACCAAAAACACAATATGGAGTAGAAAGACATTAGTTATATTATTATTGCTGTGGAACATTTATTTCAAATAATACAAGAAGTGTATTTTTAATTATGAAATGTTAATTGATTTTTTTTTAATTTTCAGTACGACGATTCGCTCGATCTTCCCCAAATTCAAATGCCACCCACCTTGGCAGGTGATTGAGTTAGAACCACGTGACCAGCAAGATTCCGCCCCCTCCCCCGCCCACACACTTCATCACAGACTGGCAACTGCCGCTTCATTCATAAAACGTAGACAAAATATCGGTTTGTAGCAGTTGGTAGATACCTACCTATATTCAGACGATTATGATCGCAATATTATACATTTAATTATATTTTTTGAGATACTTGAGAAGCTATTACCTACCTTCTTAGCTATGATGTTTTTTTATTTATATTTTAAGAGATATTTAAAAAGCTAGAACAATGATATATATATTTTTTATATCATATGAAATACTTGAGAAGATGATTGTTTGTTTATATTTTGGGAAATAACTAGTTACTGCCTTCTTAACTATGATGTTTTTTATTTATATTTTGGGAGATATATAGGAAGCTAGAACAAGGGTGTTTTTTTATATTTTACAAGATACTTGAGTAACTAGTATACTTTCCTAACTATGATTTTTTTTTTTTGTTTATATTTTGGGAGATATTTATTTTGGATACTGCAATTTATTTTACCTTTTCTGTGAGCAGTAGTTAAACACGTTTACACGAAACTTTTCAAATTGATTTTATCTCCATTTTATCACGTATCATTGTATTAAAGAACCAAAATAAACTCTCTTTCAATAATTGTTAATGTTTAAAATAAAATAAATATTAAAGTGAGTATAATTATTTGAATATTTATTATACATAATATACAATAATTGACTATTATTATCTTCCGTACATCATGTCAATACAAATTACTATTTCATCTTTTTTGATGGTATAAGTTTAAAATAATTTATTATTTACTCAACCTGGTTTTCAAAAATGAATGATAACGTACTTAGATTATTTATAGTCACTTTAACGACAGTGCAGAAACATCAATTGATATTTGATATTATAGTAAATAAATATTAAATAATTATTTGTTAAAATTTCTTAAAACTCACAACATTGAAGTGTAACTTAATTTTGAACCTTTCTTTTTATTTATATTTTAATCCAAGGCATAAAAAAATAAATTAATTCTTACAATAAACAAATAAAAACATCGTAGTATAAAATAAAATAATAAAATAAAAAAATACAGAAGTAGTTATGTATATAACATAATACATATAAATATAAATAACTTATTCAATAGTTAAGTAAATAAAACAAGAAAAATCCCACAGGTAATGCCTATTTGTGGGTATTACAAATCAATTCAAATAATTGACATTATATAAAGAATCTACTTTATGTCACAAATTGCATTAAAAAAATGTAACAACTTATTACTTACACGATTAAAAAAGCCTGTCCATATGGTAGGTACGTGTTGATAATGTTTTAGCTTTAGTCATTTTGCTGTTTTATAGTTCATTCATTATAATTTTAGAATCGTTCGATTTTTATGTGGGGAATTTTGTGACGTATATAGTCTGCTCATGGAATAATAAGATTTGTACTAAATAATAATTTTGGGTAAATTTTATATTTTCCTACAAATAAAAGAAACACCTTCTATCTGCTGATTAAAAAAATTGAAATTCCAGAGTGTCCTTGGTCAACTATCTGATGCCCAGTATTACAGTCACAGGCTTGAAGTACTTTTGCGACAATCCATGTCTGTGAATATTATTTTCACCGACGTTGATTGTTATTTTTTTGCACAATTGTGCCGAGACCACGAGTGTAGAGGAGCTTCTAGATCTAATCTTCGTGCCATGCATTCTTTGTCATTCTTACTAGCGTTCTGCGAAGTGGCCGTTTTCAGTCCCCATACACCGAAAAAAAAGTTATGTTAAAATTAACCGAACTATAGTGACTACAAAACAATTCGTTTAGTGCTATTAAATATTTTGTACCCTGAGCTAAACACTACAGTCATAAATAGATTAATTTTTATTACTGATAACAAAAATTTGGCTAAAAACGCAGGTAGCCAGTTCGGTCGGCACAATTATTTCTTTCAGTGTAGCGGAGCGGGTGGAGATGGGCGTAGCAAATAAAAGAAACATATATCCAGAATAAACTGATAGAAACAAATCACAACTAATGAAGGTCATAAATGGATGCAGCGTGGAATGCGTATTACAAGATCAAGAGTGTTATCATTTGTTATAAGTTTATCAGCAGTAAAAGCTTCGTCTGCGCTAAATTATATGGAAAGTCGAATAACCTTCTTAAAAAAATCTCAATGTCTCGTCACAGTAGACCAGGGACCAATTCTTTACACTTGAACTAGGCAAAATTATGTAGATGCAATTTGTCACGTTACAAATTAAAGTGTCAAATTAATTATAGGGCACATGTTTCGATAAAGGCTGCTGCCTTAAGTTCCAAAATATCCGACCTTGTTACAAAAGAATAAATCCTCATAAAAAGTTGATTCAAGAATTATTGATGTTCTTCACTTGGATTGAACCAACACCTTCTACAGTAGCGCCTCTATTAATTGAAACCACTTGTATCTTTTATAATATTATTTGAAGGGCAATCAATCATCTTGACAGTTTTCATAATAGTTATGTGTGTAACTATCTGACTTGATCATCTGAGTCAGACCTTTTCAATGCACACTTTACGAGAGCTCTATAAAAATTAAATTCTCAGGAAAAGTTATTTCACAGGCAGACGAATATATAAATATTTATATTTATATGGTTGAAAGGATACACAAAAAAACAATAAGAATGGTGTAATGAATCGTGACGTAATGTGTGGAAAATGCAATTGGAAAGTAAATTTAATGCAAATGTTAGTATAAAATAGTACACGGTGAGCATTTTTACGTGTTTTTTACTGAAGAAAAAAAAAACATTCCGATAATCATATTAATAAAACAAAGTGACTGTCTGTTTACGCATCTGTGCCCGTAGCAATGAAACAATGATACATAAGGAGTTCAAATTTTGTTTCTATGAGAGTTTCTAGATGGTTGTGTACCTACCCTGTATTTAATTATTTAAAACCATACAAAGTAAATCGAATATTTTTTTAATTGCATATACACAAACATTGAATTGATTCCCTCTCGGGAGTCAAATGATATTTTTGCTGACGAACTTTTTAACATCTTAATAGAGACCAATCGTCTCTCAATTGAGATATTAACGCAATCGATAGTTACTTTTACTAACACGTTACTGTCTTCATATTGCATTAAGCGTTTTAATAATATAATAAATACCTATCGGGCCTTACTTACTATTTGTAATTTAGGTTTAAGCTGATACTTACCCAGTTTTTTGTATGGCCAAAACTGACTTAGCATTGGATTAAACTCGTATTATAAATAGTAAGTAAGGCCCATCATGTTTTCAGTCGCTAGATTAATCGTTATACACCATCTTAAATTTTAGGTGAGATGGGCAATACGCCTACAGATGAATCTTTGGTTGTTTTTTTGAAAGTCGTTATATAATAGTCTTTTGACATTAATTTTATTTGTTGTGTTCCAACAGCTGAATGGCAACACCTGATTTTTTAAAAATCTGTACGTTGATAGCGCAATAATCCACGAAGAAAAATATGATTTAGTGAAACGTAGCGACTTATTCAAATTACGGTGAATTATTTTTAAATTAATATACAATGGTATTCAAATTATATTATGGTTGGTACTCCACGTTCACGGTGATTAGGTAATCTTTTCAAGATATTAAAGAAAATATGAACTCTGCCGTAATTTGTAATTTGATTCAGGTAACCTTTTGTCAGGCTCAATGTGAACCATCATTATTCTTGCATTAGTTTCTTGTATTGTTTATTCACATATTATTTGCTTGTTTTTTTTTGTAATAGGAATATTTCATTTATTTTAATTATTGTTTAGAATAATTCGACACGATTAATACAAGCTATGCATAATTATTGTATTTATAGGCAATAAAATATATACCGAAAACAATTCGTTTATTAATTCGTTTACATCTCAATAGACTAAGTTGGAATATTAAAGGAGAACCAAGAACTCAAGGTACCTACGGGGCTTAGATCTGTCGTCGGCTGGTTTACGTGATCACTTTATGCGCTTGCGCAACGTTTACCAATTATGCCATCTTATTGAGTTCCATTATGAATGCAATTTTAGAAGTTCTATATATTTATATATTCACCTGAAAATAAGACATTATTACTATTGCCATCTATGAAGTAACGAAGAAACCTTTTTGTAACGCTGTTTGTTCAGAAATCGTTTAATTGTAAACAATGCAAGCAACAGTCCTAATACATGCGGTGAAAGTGTTCTCGCACAAAAATACTCGAATTGTTTATAAGTTTTCGGAGAATTTTTGTGCACTGAAATATATCTATTAAGTAAGTATTTTTTTTCATCATTAGGTATAGGTATATTATTTTGGTACTTTCATGACTAGGAGAGTTTTGTTGTGTGGCAAGTGTTTCTTACAGCCTGTTGCCACCAGACTCCATGGTTTTCATCATCTTCAGATGTGGGTGCCGCCGTTGACACTTTGGGTTCTTCCGCCGCCTGCCCTTCTATGAATTCCAGCCCAAGCTCGCAGCACTGTCTTGACCTCTACTCCAGATTTTTCAGAGTAGTCCAAAGACGGCATAACTCAAGCATTTTCTGCTTAGTAAAATAATGTGGGAAGATTTATATGTACCTACCTATTTGTTTCAAGGACATATCGTCCCTCTCCTGACTAACAGTCGTATCTGCAAAATGCAAATTGTTCTGGAGAGCGTTTTTATTGTTTTGCGCGTGCATATTTTAATCTCTCCCAGCACACGGTGACACGGTGTAAATATATTTTAATATTTTATTCTCAAAATTTACGCTCAAAATAAATGTTGTAAATAAACAAAATAAATTTTGTTTTTTTAATACTTTAATCAAATCATTAATTCAATTATAGGATATAAAAGATAGCATCTAAATTTAATAAATATGATAAATTTAATCAACTGATTGAATTTAAAATTGACTTACATACCGACCATATCATACTGTAGTGTTTACACATGATACAATAATAGGTATAACATAGAATCATAATGTAAGAGGTATAATCTATTTTTCAAATAGAAATCCGTGTGCGTGTCTTAAAATATTATTATTATTTCAATAAACAAATATCACAAAAAATGACATAAGAAGATAGACTATTTAAATCCAGATCTTATTTAAGTTGAATTTATTTTATAAATAAGTACCCTTAGAATATATTATTCACTCAACATACGGAATAATTAATTCAGTCAATATAACTATCAGTAAACTTCTGGATTATTTTCGATACATATTAGTAAGTAAGTCGTGCTTTATTACGCACTCGATTTATTCAATTAGTAAAACTGTTTTTGACAGTAATTCTAATAAAAACAATGTAAGATTTTCAATTAGGTAGTGGTATCATTTTTTATAAATCTAAAATAAACGAAATGAGATCACTAAGAAGAGTATGTAATAGAACGATATATGATAGAATAAAAAATGAGGACATAAGGAGAGAATGCAAGATAAAGAAGGATATTATATGTAAAATGAAAGTGAATGCTTTGATGTGGTTTGGACATATAGAAAGAATGAATGATGAACGACTGACCAAAAAAATATACATGGGTGTAAGATATGGAGTGAATAGTAGGGGCCGCCCCAGAAAGGGATGGCATGACCATGTGAATGATATTTTGAATGAAGGAAATATTAGAAGCTTGAATAATCGACGAGCATGTATGAGACGATGTATGGATGTAAAGGAAGCTAGGAATGTATGCAAAAATAGAGGAGTATGGCGCTCGGTTCTCTCTGCTTACCCCGTAAGGGATATGGCATGATGGTATGTATGTATGTATGTAAATAAACAACGATTTAGATGGATGGTGGTAGAGCGGTTAGTACGCTGGATTAGTAATCCAGTGGTCGCGAGTTCGAATCCTGCCACGACCAATTTCGTTCACCTAAGCACAAGCATATGGTTAATTAAGGTAATGTATGAGAATGTATATGTACTTGTTACAAGGGCAAGGACGAGCAGTTTACGTGTGTGCGTAAACTGCTCATCTCTACGCCGAAAATTTTCTACGAGTTTGGCGATAAATATAGACATATTTCATTTAATGAGGTGTCTAGAATCCGATACACTGTTTCTAGTTAAGGGCATGTATAATTTTGTTTTCATTATCCATATAATTTATATAAACTTCTGCAAAAAACTCATAGATACACTAATATCACACTGGCTTCTTGGTAAGGAACGCAAATACTGTGAAAATATGTGTCAATCTACTTGTATTTCGATAGGGTGAATGAAAATTTATAATAATTAAATACAATACTACATAATATATATTTTAAATCAAATACATAATCCTATTAAAACGAGTGTGTTGTGAGAAGCTTTATTCAAATATCCTTCAAAATCTAATGGGGACTAAGCGAGTATTAGATATACACATTTGCAAAATTTGCAAAGAATCGAATGAGTACTTTAGCCTATAATTGATAAAGTAAAATAAACATGCATAGCACACAGCACGCAGCACTTAGCGCTCACACACACACAGATACATTGTGATGAAACTTTCAGAATAAAATCTCAGCATGATACTAGTTGATAATTTTCAATAAATAAATAACCTAAAAAATTGCGAAATCACTATATCCCCTTGGGTTAGTGAGGAGTAATAATAGTCAAGAGTGATGAGTAGTTTAAATTTATTTATAATTTAAAAAAAATAACGTACACTCTAGCACATACCCATGGACTAGTGGAGTGGATATATCCATATGACGCCAGTGAATTATCAGGACTATATTAGATTGTAATTTTTTTCCAATATATTGTAAGTACTTTACTAACGTTTTTGTACTCTAATGGATTTTGTAATAATAAAATAAATAAATAAATAATTTCAAAATTAATTTTAACTAATAATTAAAACTTTTTTGATTACACCACTTTTGAGTAATTTTATGCTAACCGGTTTCAGAGATGACCCGCTCCCTCATCCGAACAAACTTATACTCTTATATTATATAATATAATAAGTATAAGTTTGTATGTATGTTTGTATGTAAATGTATGTAGGTCAGCTCTGAAATCAGTTAACATTAAATTACTTAAAAATGGTGTAAAGGAAGAAGTTATAATTTTAATATATTGAATTTTTTAAGCTAACTTGTCCTTTTTTATATTACGCATGTTGTTTAATTAAGTTTTTAACTCACTCCACTGTATATGTTTTTTAGGCTAACCTGTCCTTTTTTTATATTACGCATGTTGTGGGAACTATTTTGGCAAATTACTGATATTTGTTACTGTTTTTGTTTACGGATTATAAATTGCTGTATGTTTCCCCTTAAATTAAAAATAAAAATAAAATAAAATAAAATAATTAATTGGTTGTCAACCAATGATTCTTATGTATAAGATAAGTTTTTGTTTATACCTGGGCAAGGCACGCTTATCGAAGATTTCAAATGATAATTATGTTGTTTTGAATAAAGATAACGAATTAATTATATTCAGATTTATTTAACTTTGAAGTAACACGAATTATCATATTTTAACACAAAAACAAATACAGCGATAATACGTGAGCAAGCCCACAATTTACCTAAAAAGCAATCTTATCTATTTAGGTAGAATATAAGTGTTTTCCTTACGAAAAATATGTACAATTTCCTTCTAGGTAGGTATAACTTTATTATAGATTCTATCCACTGAAATTATGTATAATTGATGTGAATATTCAAATCCAAATTGAACCTAATCAGTTATATTTCTTCGGTTGTTCCCATTATACATATTAATCACATATTATTATTGAGTCGATATAATCAATATTTTTTTAGTATTGTTATGAAACCTTGTGTGCATATTAAGTTATTTCTATGAATAATAAAACAATATTTATATTACAAAATTATTACAATAAAATAACGATACTTAACAATTTCGCAACGCAATGCTTTAAGTAAAATATGTAGTTCATTTTTTTACTAACTGTTTCATAATTTAAATTTTTAACTTAATAAAACACAAAGCATAATAAATAAAAAAAGACAAAATGTGGTTATGTTTATTGTGAGACTTTACTCAGTGACAGTTTATGTTTTTTTTTAAATTATCACAGTGGTTTTTGTGTTAGTTTGCAGTTAAGTAACCAATAATAAATAAAAGAAAAAAGTGTGTTGTGTTGAATAATGCCAATTGGACATTTTTATTATACATCTTAAATAGCTCCTTAATTGAATTGCTCCGAGTATGGTAAGTACATTTTTGTTTTGCTATGTTCATTAAACTTTCTTCTTTTTTTTAGCTCACGTGGTATTCCACCAAATCTTTTGAGTTATTTCTGCTTATTAAACTTAATACACACAAATGCAGCATTTTATAATTAATCATAACGATTTTTTTGTACATATTTTTACAAGATTTCGACGATTCTTTGAAAATTGTTAATATTTAACGATTTACTAAGATATGCTTAAACATATGTCGTTATATGGTTCATTTTTTACAGATAAATAAAATCAGGACACAAAAAATAATTTTTCTATTACCTATGTACAAACATCATGTTTTTTGTTAACGAAAAATAATTTAACAATTAAAATATAATAAAATTAAATTAAAAATATAATTAATACCTAATAAAATTACTATAGACATCAATCAAAAAGTGACATATGTATTTAATCATTGAAAAAAATCATACCTAAATAAACAAAAAAAAACATAACTATATTTTTTATCAAACCAATGGAATACAAAATATTCGGATAAGTACATCTTTATATGACATGTACCAAACGTCAGTAAATCTACGTGTACCTACATTTCATATCTTTATTTTGTTTTTATTTGAGAGATCATTATGAAAAGAGATGGCGGTATTTCTTTTAGTCACAGTCCTTTGCACATTATTCTTTTCTTTCGTGTCCAATTTTTTGAAGCTTTCTCAGTTTATAAGTATTTTTTGTACGTGTGTATTTTTTTTCAAATAAATGTGTTTTATTTGAAATAAAAATGTGTATGTATTTTAAATCATTTCTTCATATACGCTTTACAGTTGCTGATGTACATAAGTATGTTACTAACTTTCAGTATAAAATGGGTTTGGCAAATACCTTCACAACTTTAAGATATGATAATGTAGATACCTATCACATTAATACTATTGATAATAATTATTTGTTGATACTGCAGATGATAAAGACATATTAGGTACCTGTGTCTTTGTAAACGGAATATTTTAACTAAACAGTTATTTTTCATCGATAACGAAGTAAACAGTCTAGCTTTGATGTAATAAGAGTTATATCAAAGAAAATTATGTGTCTGTCATCCAGTTACATATATAAAAACTATATCCAAGAAATACATTTTTCATATATTCATGGACACTGATCTGATAATCTTTGTATTCTATATAAACCAATGCATAAAGCAATTTTTGTGAGGTCTTCAATTAATTTGCATTCAGCAAATCTCTGGAATAGTTTCATTCCAGATAAAATGTCTTAAAAACAAATTCACCCAGTTAAAAAAAAAATTAGTCTTAAAACATCCTATTTTCAAATCTTCTACTAATTTGCTAGGAATCCTTTTATTGCTTTTTTTTCACTTTTACCTATGATATTTTTGACAATTAATAACAACTCATTAGAGACGAAGTTGAAATATTATTGGAAAACTAGGAACTCAAGGCACCTACAGGGCTTATCAATCTTACTAACGTTCATCAATTATGCCTTCTCATTGAGTTTCCTCATCAATGCAATTTTTGAAAGTTCTATATATTTTACTATCGCCATCTATGAAGTAGGTAACAAAGAAACCTTTTTGTGACGCCATCTATTGAGAAATTGATTTTTGTAAACAATGAATGCAACAGTCCTTATAAAAGAGGTAACAATGCTCTCGCACAGATGTCACCCCTAAACTGCGCCAGAATTATAAGTTCATTTTTGGCTTGTTTACTTGCTTGTACCAATGTATATGTAAATCAAATATTTTTAATGTTGCATATACCTAAGCAAAAATTGGATTTTTTCCTTGTCGGGAGTCAATGATAAAAAAATTCAGATGTTTGAGTATATGCAACTATAAAAATATTCGATTTACTAGTATTTTTTGTTAAATTTAAAGACATATACCACATTACATACATGTTTTATTCAATAGAATAACGAATTGCCGATTGACAATGAACGAGCCTAAACATAAATACCTAAGTAAAGTAAAAATATATAATATGCCTTTCATCTCATGCTTTAAAATATCTTGCTTCTTATCCACTGTTTTGTGTTAACTAAACAACACTTTATAATTGTACTGCAATCGATGCTTTATTTTTATTAGTGGGTACCTACCGACTATTTTAAGACAAAAGTAAATATCATTTCTGACGTAATTTAGCTTCCATTTCAACAATAATTTATTTCTCACTGCTATCTCACTCGCTCCCTGTTATACAATACATCGAACTGGATCTGTATAAAATAATAAATTATACAAAAATATTAATAATATGAATTCTCCGGAACCGGGAAAATCATATTTTATTTTTGGTGTATTAGGAATGGCAATAGTTGCAAGAGCACGAGAAAGATCTTGTAATATGTAAGTATTATATGAAAAGTATTTGGACGTTCAAGTAGGGAGAATGTTAAAGGTTTATGGTATCTTCTTGAGCCAAATAAAAGAACATCTGAAGGAAACCGGAAGGAAACAGTTTTTCCAACAATATACATTTCCGAAAGTCGTTACAGAGGATTGTTCTGCTTTTCTTGAGCCTCAAATAATGTGTTGCCTTATTTTAGTTTAATTTATTGATCAGATTTTATGGACCTTAGAACCTAGATCGATTAATTTCCCTACAGCTATGCCAAAATTAAAAGATAGCTTTTTAACGATTATCTGTCCAATTTAATCACCGCCTTGCTATTTAGTATCAATGTCTAAAGTGAGCATATATAGTGACCTTTAAATCTAGCAGAGAAGATTTTTTCAAGTCCATTCCTTAGAAACGAATGCCTCTCTAAGTTGGAAACACAGGTATTAGGTCCTTGTATACCTTGGGCATATCATAGATTTTCATATAAAATACTAGATGGAGTACTCCGTGCAATAAGTGAGTCACGGTATATCGCGCGTCTGACGTTTTGGTTGGCAACATATTTCAATTTTCCTTACATTTCAACAATTCCTAGATAACTGTTCTCTAATTATAAATGAACAAAGTGTTTTTTTAGACAAATAAATTCGAAAACAATTCACAGTAGTCGTTATTCTGTATTAAAAAAACGATGTGGTCTGCCAACCAAGTTGTCAAAAATCCCGCGGAAAAAAGCCTCACTTCGATTCATACAAAATTTGCTAAGTACGACATCTAATATATTTTAGTAAAAATCTATGGGGTATACGGATGCACACAAATATGCAAACTAAATTACCTTATAATGTATGAAATACGAAAAATATTGTAGGTATATATAGTTATTTAAACAGTTAAAAACTCATCCGATAGATTTTCATATTTCGAATGAAGTGAAAATCTAATTTATATGTCTTGTGGTTTTTTGTTACTTACAATAAAAAATTCTATCGTAAAAGGGTTTTATTAAAACTATATTATAAGAAAAGTATGAAACAAATTCAAATAACTCACGCAATACAATACAGATGTTACAATAAATACTTCTTTGTTTCAAAGACGTATCATTTGAGGGTTCTGAGGAAAAGGTTTTCAATATTTACTATTTAGCCTACTATAGCCTCTTAATGATGGTATTCGGCCATATAATATATAGGTACTCACCACTTGTATAATAGTATGGAAGGAAGTATTTATTGTTTAAATAATGTACATATTTGGGACAACGACATGACCCAACGACATATTAATCAATCTCTAGTGATAAAAAATATCACCTATCGAATTCAATCGATATAAGTAGTAGATAATTAAGATTTCATAACGTTTATGGTTTATCTTCATTGATTGTCCTATCATATTACGGTCAACAAGGACCAGTTTCATTAAAATATGCAGTTTCGATAATATATATACAACTTATTAACTATGTAAGAATTAATTTTATACCAATTCTAGTTTTTTTTCTAACCGTCTGATTTCATTCATTACAGTTCATATAAATTACTTTGTATAATGATGGTAAAAGCAGCCGTTGGTATACACATGATAATGTTGTATAGAGAAAAAAAGTGTTCTGTTGGTTAGAAGGTATATAGGTACATACTACATATATACATAATATTTTATTAATTATCATAATATATTTAATTTAAATAAACTACCATCGTATCCAGCATACCTACACATTCCTACATATTCATCTGTACCCATGTAGTTATTTCGTTTACAAGAAACCTAATTGATTTCATTTAATTAAAATATTATTTATAAATGCTTCCGGTCCCGAAAGATATTCACATACAAATGATAGTGAATATTCGTTAAAATAATTAATTATATTTTGCTTAAAATCTATATGTGTTTAACTAGCGATGATTATTAGTTTGGGAGGCACGAGGCATAGAAAATGATCAGTTTGATTTTAATAACTCAAATTAAAGATTATACACAAGGCAGGCATGTGTAAACAACGCATATTATAGTCAATATTTTTCTTACACAAATGTAAGGGTATATAAATTTTATTAGAAGGGACTTCAGGTACATTAGAAGAAACAGTGGATAATTAGGTAGGTACATACGTATATCATTTTTATTTCTACAATTTTAAATGTAAAGATATGTATTACGAAAATGAAATGGATATTTTCTTTTTAATTATGAATGTGATTTCACATCATTTATGGAGCTGACTTTGTGGCATATTTTATATACCATACCATACCATCACGCCATTTCCCTATTTTGGGTTGGCAGAGAGAACCGAACGCCAGACTCCTCTCTCTTGACATACATTCCTCGCTTCATTTACGTATTTACATTCCTCGTTTGTTTATTTTATATAATTTTATTTATTACAATTCAGATTGTTTTAGATCGCGAATGAGAAATGATGCGATCGGTTTCGAATCAGCAAATATCTAATCTTTTGGAAAAATAACGCCCAGTGTATACAGTGATTTAGTTCGTTTTGAAATCTAGTAAAAAATAAATAATTTAGTATTAAAAAAAAACACTCAACAGATAGGTATCAAAAATAATAACAAAATTGATTGAAAATTCAAAGTCAATTATATTTCAATACAAATTATTACTTTTCACCTGCTGATGTGATGTTATGGAATTGTAAACTACAATTTATGATTTTAGCTTAGAATTATAATGTGGACAGACGTAGCAAACGGTATAATAAGCCGTTTGACTTCTGTGCCGGCGCCCAGGGTTTGATTTCCAGTAGATGAGAAATTTATTTATATTTGAACTTTAGATTTTTAGTGTAAAATTGTAAAATTTCCTACGGCTATGTCAAAATTTAAAGATGCCTTTCTTAAAGATTAGGTACCTGTTTAATTTAATCATATTTAATCGCTTGTAGTTAAAGATACGAAGAAAAAAAAACCTCCATTCATAAACCAAGCAGATGAGAAGTTCAAGTTATTTCCCTTCTAAAGTTTGTTGGAAGATATTTCTATTTGAAATAAACTTGGATATGACGTAGGGTAAGGGTTTACTGAATATCTCAGTTCCTCTTTTGAAGTACAATCAGCAAGACTATGGAAGACCTTAAGTGATACGATGTCTCAGTCGATTCAACTTTTTTAAAAAAGACTAAAGCTGTCTAATAACTCTTAATATATCAGTCTAATAACTCTTAATTGACACTCTTCCATCCTCTTTCTCTTTCCACAACCAGTATCTCATTTTTAATGTGATTTTACATTTAATAATCTATGTCTTTCTGATTGTTTTTTTTTTGTCATAAATTTAATGTAGGTACCTACCACTACACTATTTATGGCCTCGCCTTGCTTTGGTTATACTATTGTGAACACTATTGTACATGAATGAAATAAATAGATAATTTAATTTTTTTTTTTTTTAATTTATTAATTTCCATAAAACAATATAAAGTAAAATATAAAACATTGTTCATGAAATATATAAATGGAATTTATTACCTCACTAGGCAAAGCCTGTTCTGAGGTAATACTAGGCAATAAGTAAGCATAAATTTCAGCTACGTGAATTCTTAATATCTAAGGCACAAAAAAATATAAAAAATACAAATAATATAATATAAAAGTACACATTTTAAGTCATAAAAAAATATAAAAAGTACATATAAAATACAATTGTAGGTACATGAAAAAAATTATTAGGTGTCTTTGTGTTTTTGTTAATGTGAGGGTGTGTTTGCGTGTGTGGATATGTGTAAAAGGGTGTGTGAAAAAGATTTTGATTGTAAATTATATTAAAATTATCTTAGGACAAGTTAGGACAGGTTAATTATTATTATATTATTCATCAGAGATGTGTGTTATATTCAAGGTGTTGAGATAAAGAAGAAGAGAGCTCACGTGGAAAGGACGGACTCACAAAGACTATCAGAACATGCTCTTCGTGGAAAACCAGAGGAAAGCTAGATGCCTAAAAATGTAAAAAAGCAGGGACTCCACGTCACAAGAGGCAGCAAACAATCGGCGGCTTTCAACAAGTAAAAGAAGAAAAAGAAAACTTACCGACTGTATTCCCACACAATTTAAAAATTATTCAGCGGTAAACCAAACACTTAAGAAAATGTAATGATTTGACTCGTACATTATCATTATAAAAGTTGAATGTTACACGTAGTTAGTAACAAGGCAGGGGTCAAGTAATATTAGGTAGGTATAAGTTTACGGAGGCCTAAAGTAATTGTTTCAAATAGTCCGGCTGACCTGAGGCGGTCTCTGTAACACAACACTACTCATTGTTTGGAATATAATTACGCCCCAGGGGAAGTGTACACTAAAATATACAACCGCAATAAGGCATTAAGGGATAAACAGTTTATTTTTATTGATAGCACTTTTTTATGCGCTTTCACCGAGAATGTACCGAAAGGGCAAACCGACAAATTGTTGTTTATTGCTGAACGATTATTGCTACAAAACTACCTATACATAACAATTCACTTATTATTTACATATTTCATTTAGGGACATTTAATATGATATAACAATTTATATATGATATAATTATAGACCCCAAAATAAGCATTCCATCAATAAGATAACAATATCAACAGTCAATACTATAACTACAGTTAATAATATAACAACAGTCAACGAAATACAGCTTAAAAGACTATAATGCCAAGGCTTAATAGTAAATTTTAAAATCTTTCAATTTTTTAAATTTGAATTTGTGTAATACTTTTACTATAAAACTAGTTTTAGAAAAACCCTTTTTTTGAGTTACTAAAAAACTACTAGGTCAATGAAGTAGATTTTTACTTCAATCGAAAGATAATATGAAAATTTGCCGACTGAGACTTTTTTCACCTTTTTAATTACTATTTTTGCTATTTAAAAACGAGTGTGTTGTGGCCAACGCTAAACTCCTCACTAACAAATCATTCTATAAAGTATTGAAATTTTGTATGGAAAATTTCCAACATTTTCATGAAATGAGTTTGTTTAATTATTTTTTATTTAAATATTTTATTATGATAACTTGATAACTCTTCGATGCCATTTTATAAAAGTGATGTGCCTTTTTATCAATTTGAAAATAAAAATTTCATATTTTAAGTTTCCTGAGCTTGGGGTCACTTTGAAATATTTGACAGTTAATAAAATTGAGAAGCACTATTCATACATCGTTCAATCTAATCGAGTATCAAATCTAATGGGATCTAATGGGATAATCGAGTATCAGATATACATATTTGCAAAATTTGAATAGAATCGAATGAGTATTTTAGTCTATAATCGATAAAGTAAAATGAACACGCCGTACATAGCACATAGCACACACACACAGATACATTGTGATGAAACTTTCAGAATACAATCTCAGCATGATACTAGTTGATAATCTGCAATAAAAAAAATAGCCTTAAAAATTGCGAAATCATAACTCCCCACTATATCCCCTTGGGTTAGTGAGGAGTAAAAACTCTAAATTTTACCTTTTCTTTTTTTCTTCGCGAAAAAATATGGAAGGTATATCCCAGATTTGATGATACACAAAATTTTTTCGTGTTTCATTTATTAGAAGATAATTTTGTGTTCATATTTTTATACATCCGTATGCCCAAGGTAAACAAAGGCCTTATATCTTAAGTAATTTACCGAAAGTGTCAATACACTGAGCCCCACGTATGTCAGGAGGCAATTTTTTCTACTTTTAAGACCCGTTCACACTGAAACTACGAATGTGGTAAGAAGCCTTATTGATTATGTGCAATTCTTTTAA
This sequence comes from Molanna angustata, assembly GCA_963576475.1. NCBI lineage: Eukaryota > Metazoa > Arthropoda > Insecta > Trichoptera > Molannidae > Molanna > Molanna angustata. The sequence continues at coordinate 24,242,338 of OY754971.1, forward strand.
ATAGTTGGTACTCTCTGTGATCCAGATTATCTAAGTGTGAGCTGTTTTCGTGATGTAACATTATTTATTAACAGAGTTTTTGGATGTAGTGTGGAAGTCATTCATAGCCTAAATCACCATCAAGCATACATTACGATTCTCTCGTTCTGGGCACCTCAACCAGTGCAGTTCTTTAAGAAGAGGTGTTTTCTTACATATTTTGTCAGATCCATATAATCAACCTAGCAGCAGCTTTGAATATCATTTGTATTCTATCGAGCTAATACTTTTATTTAATAAGTTTAATAAAAAAAAAAGTTGATGACATTATGTAAATTAGTGGGTAGTAAAACCTAAACAATGAACTAGACAATCATCATCATCATCATTGGCGCTACAGCCCTGTGTGGGCCCTGGCCTCCTCCAGAATCTTTCTCCAGCCGTCCCTGTCCTCCGCTGCTCTCCTTCAGTTTGCAATTCTGATCGCCCTTATGTCGTCCTCTGTGTCATCCAGCCAACTCACCTTGGCCCTGCCTCTACTTCTTCTGCTCTCTGAATTGGTGTTATGAACCTTTTTGGGGATACGATCATCATTCATCCGGCTGACACGTCCCAACCACTGCAGTCTACGTACTTTTATGACTTGTACAATGTTATAAATTATCGTTTACTCAGCCAAAAACCTTTGACAGGATATTTCTTTCAAATATCAGGAGGCTATTTTCGTATATTTTTGTTTAGACCCAGCATTCAGCTCCATGCACGACAACAGGTCTGAAAAGAGTTTAGCGTATAAGGATTTTTGTTTTCCTTGTTAACAGTTTGGAGCTCATGTGCTTTATCAGACCATATTTAGGCCTATTTCCAGCGGCCAGTATTGCCTTAATTTCAGTGCTGCAGTTATTTTCACGGGTTACGGTAGCGCCTATAGATAACAAAGAGAGACAACTGATTCCACTGTATGTGTGTCCACATCAACAGGACGCAGGTTATCATTATTATGTGGTAATTTTTTTGCTATCATATATTTTGTTTTGCTGCGTTAATTTAAAAGGCCATATTTTTCGCCGAGTTTTCAAGCCTGCGAAAGTCTTCCTTCATCCTAGGAAGAGTTCTAATGATCTAAATCGTCTACATATCCCAATATTTGTCTAGACTTTCTGAATATAGTCCCATATGTCTCTTTCACCGCATCACCTTGTCTTATTGACAAGCCAGGACATCACCTTGTCTTATTGACAAGCCAGGGCATCACCTTGTCTTATTCCATTGTCTTAAAGGGATCTGATGTGTTGTATCAATTTTTACTCGACATTGTGTAAATGATATGGTTATTAATTTTTGTGGGATATTTTGTTCTCACATGGCCTCATATAATTTGTGCCTGGAGATACGATCATTCGCAGATTTGTCCACAAACATATGGTGAGTTTCCATATTTAATTCCAATGAACTAGACAAAACGTTTTTTTTATTGTTACACACATATTATTACACAATCATACCGTTTCTTTATTAAGGGTAGGTAGAGAGAATTGCACGTCTTTCTCTGCATTCTTGATTTACTTTATTTTATTACTTTATGTTTTCATGTTAATATGATTGATGAATTCGTGATTATATGAAATAAGTTTATCTAAATCAGTCAATAACATATTTTCATTTCCGTAAATTATTCAAAAAATGTAATTCATTCTTAAAGGGCCGATCTTATAAACGTCCGTTAGTTAGATTTCAGACCAAACAAACCGAAATTTGATACAAATGCTCTATATTTCGTCTTATAACAATCCGTTAGTTAAATTTTAGTAAAAGTTTACCGATAGCCTTTACGCACGGTCGGACCACCGATTAAGCGTTCGTTAACGATAAGTTATGGAAGAATTGAGTTTTACCACACGTTTTTTTTTATGTTGCGGTACATTTTTAATGTTACGAATATTCTGATATATACTCTTTTATATTGAATTGCTTTTTTTTCGGTAAAAAATGTCGTCCGACAGTGATTTTGAATAACCAAAACGAATTTGATAACAAGTTTGTGTTTGACCAAATATTTTATTATTTCAACATGACATTGATGACAATGAATTTCGTTTTAATTATTTTATTTATTTAAAAAAAATGAATAAATAAATAATTGTAACTAGTACCTACATATGCATTAATAATAATAATAAGGACAATTTATAAAGCGCCGTTTAGTGAAAACCGTGGTCACCTCAAGGGCGCTTAGGTTTTAACAAAATCAGTTGAGGCGAGATTTGAACCCGCGTCCACTGAATTACTTATCCAGCGCGCTAGCTCAATAATAAAGGATTATCACCATTTTTGTAATTTTTGATATTGTTTGAAGTATGCAAAAAAATTAAACACTCTCTGTTTATATATTGCAATGACAGCCCCGCTTAATCCATTACAATCCATTATAGTCCAATACAAATCCATTGAAAATCCATTGTAGTCTAATTAGACTGTAACTGTCAAATAAACGGACAGTTAAAATAGTTTTATAATACCGCCGATAGTAATATCTACTTAGGAACATCCATCCGTTAGTAAATCGTAAACATACTTACGAATATTTGGTCTTTCGTTTATAAGATCGGCCCTAAATCAACAAAAAGTGCCATAAATTACATTATGTAGTTTAAAGCAAAATTTATATGTAAAAAATATAGTGATTAATAGTTCCTTGAAATTTTAAATAAAATTATACGAAATACTCAAAGGAATAATTAAAAAGTGATAAATTAATTTATATTATTTATAAATTATTGCCGTGGCACAGGTTGTAAGCCGTTTGATTTCTATACGGGCATCCTGGGCTCGATCCCCAGCAGAATTTCTCACCCTTATATTGCTTCTCTGGGCTGGAAACATTGGTTAGGTGCAAGGAAGTGTTTATTATTATTATTATTATTATATTTGCACGAGTCCATGCACATCAAAATCGGGCAAGCGAATAAAATTCTATAAAATTATGTCAAAAAATCTATAAACAATAATATAGAAAATAATTTATACCTCACTGTTATTTTACAAAATACGTTTTAAAATGTAATGAATTTATTAATGATCGCATTTATTTCGTCAGCGTTTAACTCATAAATATATTTTCTTAACATAGATTTCATATTATTCTGTGTTATCAGCGATCGGTGGAGTTATAATTAAAATGGAACTGAGAAAAGATATATCACTGAGTAAAACATACCTTTATGTATGATAATGATCGTAGATATATTTCAAAATACGAATACATCATCATAATTTTAACCACCGTGTCATTCTCTATCAATTGACGAGAATGAATATGAATGAGAGCTATGAACAATATGTTACTGTATTACTTGAACGAGAAATAATTTAAGTTGATATATAAATATGGCTAAAATAAAAATATGGTTGAACTCCAATTCGATCCCTTTTCTTATTACATATTTAATATCTCGCAGAAAAATTTCACTAACATCCTACGAAATAACAATACGTTTTGGTTATTACTTTACATTTATAATATACAATAATATAAATTTTATTTTTATTTTAATGCAACATATAAAATTAATAAAAATGTACGTAGACCTCTCACACCGTTACATGATTTTGCTGTGTATTCTACAATGGTTTGTGGTGCTAAACTTCGGTGCATACTACTTGTAACAATATTATAAATTACCTACATAGGCATTGTACTCTGTATACTGTATATACTGACTAGTGAACACAATACTGACTGGTCGGTCAGTATTGGCTCGTTTTTGTTGCGGATGCAGATGGCTAAATAGTTAATACTCTTCCTACTTACCTACTCCTTATACTTACTCTTCCTAACTCTTTTCTTTTTTATATTTTAATATTATATGTAGATAACTGTGTTAAAAATATATTTTTGCAATTGTTAAATAATTTACATACTTAGTTTAAACTATTTAAAAGAACCTTTAAAAGGTTTATAACATATTGTAATTTCATATTGTAAACTGTTGGTTCTATAAAATCAATAAAATAAAATAAAATAATAACAGAACACCATAACACGTTTTATTTTAGCACAATTTTAGAGTTGATAAATATCCTCAGTCTCTACTCCGTTTCCAGCAAAGTATTGGAGAATTTCCGTCGTGGAGGTGGGCGGTTTGCACATATAGGTACCAACCATGAAAAAACACCAAATTTGCACGCTGCACATTTCATGCTATCTCTCAATTTATTTTGTCACTACTATGTATACATATATTGTATTGTATGTATACACCGCGTAAGGATATACGGATTGAGAAAATCAGGCGCATAATTTAGGCGAAATCAAAACAGTTTGCGACGAATAATAAGATTCGACTGAATTTAAATGATAAAATTTTAAATGTAGTACGTTTAAAAACAAATATGTAGCGAATCTAAAAAAAGGAAGCGATATTTTAGATAAAGATACGTAGAAAGAAGATAGATTTGAAAATATCAAGAACCATATCATTTGAAATCAAAATACCCAGCTAGAGAGTAATATATAAGTAGAAATATTATTTTATATTCAGGCACGGTTGAAAAATAATTAAATTTTACTTTAAATAGTACCTTTCTTCCATAAATAGCGTGAATGTAAATTAGATCTGAAATATATTTATATATAGTAAAGGTCGACCATGAAATACCAGACAATAATAATAATTAAAAACATTTTTTTTGTGATAAACAACGTGATGGACTTATTGCCCGCAGGCAATTTCTTCCATTCAACCGCCATATTAAATTCAATCAGTTAAATGAATAATTAACAAGATACTACAAATAAAAAATAAAAATACAAAATAAATATAAAAACAAAAAAATTAATAAATAAAAAATATTTTTTAACAGATTTTTAATTATCTCAATAGAGACAAAGTTGGAATATTTATTGTAGGAGAACCGGGAAATCAAGGCACCTACAGGGCTTACGACCTGTCATCGGCTGGTTTTACGTGATCACTTTATGCGCTTGCGCAACGTTCACCAATTATGCCTTTTAATGAGATCCCTATCAATTCAATTTTGAAAGTTCTATATATTGTAATACTGAAATTCTTTTCGCTTGAAAATAAGGAATTTTTTTACTACAGCCATCTATGGGTGAAATTATGAACAACAATCTTATTATTTTTATTTATTTTGTTGGAACGCCATCTATTGAGAGAATTGGTTTTTTGTAAATAATGAAAGCTACAATTCTTATATCTGAGGTGACAATGCATTTTTCGCATAGAAGTTACCCCTGAATTGCGCCAGACTTAAAAGGTCATTTTTGTCTTATTTACCTACTTGTACCAATGTGTAAGTAATCGAATATTTTTATTATTGCATATGCGCAAACATTGGATTTTTTCCCTGTCGGGAGTCAAAGATATTTTTTAACAGATTTTTAATTATCTCTATAAAATTATCTCTATTATCTCTATAAAATTGTCTCTATAAAATATAAAATTGTCTCTATAAATTATCTCTATAAAATTGAGATAATTAAAAATCTGTTAAAAAATATCTTTGACTCCCGACAGGGAAAAAATCCAATGTTTGCGCATATGCAATAATAAAAATATTCGAATAAAAAATACACCAGATAGAGACACTTTGTTTATTGGATGGGGGAAAGGAGAGGAGAAATGATAGAGGGATAAAGGGAAAACACGTGAATTCATGCTTATGTAGAGTAAAAAGACTGATTTTTATTTTGTAAAAGGATACCACAGCAGGACCACAACGATTCGATAATATGAGCCTTGAGTAGTGGTGGCTTTCGAAGATAACTGCCTTTAAGTGTTGAAAATTCATTTTTGAACACTTCAGTTATAGTATGAAGCGTTATTGTTATTGTTTTGTTTTTTTAGTACGAATATGTCCTTGCAACAAGTACTTACATCCTCATACATTCCCTAAAATAAGCATATGCTTGTGCTATAGGTGAACGAAATCGGTCGTAGCAGGATTCGAACTCGCGACCCAGAGCGCTAACCGCTCTGATACCACCCATCTAATTATTATTAAGTAAGTTATTGTATTAAGCGTTATTTATTTACTCACAATGTTATTTATTTATTTCACTACGGAAGACAATTAGACAATTTGGTTGGCGGAAAACCCCCGACAGTCACCTTTAAAATTTAATTAACTGTTATGTCTCGTTAAAGTTGTCTGTTAGGGGGTTTCCCCCAGCTAAGGTTTAAATGGAAGGCGTGATTTCTAAAAGTAAATAAAAAAAAACGCTTTTTACTGTAACGCTTCATACTGACGTGTTAATATAGCAATTTTTAACACTTTGAAGGCTGTTATCACCGCGCGAAAGCCACCACTACTTAGGGTTCATACAATATTTGTTACCTCTGTTGTGCTATCGTTTTACATAAAAAAATAGACTTTACACTATGACTTAAGTACCTATAGATAAATATGATTTTTGTATGGACCCACTATACAAATTAAGGTAACTGTAGAATCGGTGGATCGTAGGTAGGTACCTACAATCATTCTCAAACTTATTCAATCAGATGATTTTGTAACGATACTTAGGACATCATAATATTTTAATGGGCATGATGACTAATTTTGAAAAACTATCTCACGATGTTTTTACGCATTCACTGTTTTCAAATATATATACATTTCTACATAAAATAAAGGTTTAGTAGCAAAAATCGCCATTTTAAAATCAAATTTGACATTTACGCCAAAAAACGCCTGTAGTATCATGGCGGCTGCCGACCCTGACGGTGACGTCACGATATCGTAAACTACATATCACTACTATATGTACTATAAGAGAAGAAGGAGCATATTTTATCGATTTTCGAGATGTAAGTTGTATTTAAATTACAGATAAATAAAGTACTTATATGTACTTATTATTAAGTTTTTACGTTTCGAAATTCTGATGATGATTGTCTTTGTTCAACGCAAAGAAATATCCGACCATCAAAAGTTCCATTCTAGGTAAGACAGGCAGAAGAAATGACTACTATAGCTGCTGTTGCTAAAAAAACGAGAGCAGATAAATATAGCTTGTTATGAACACAATACAAATAACGAGCGCTATGTAATAATTCGTATGCTGCTAAAATTGTTACGATATTTTAAAACGCATGCTTCGCGTAATCGCCGTCGTTTCGCGAATCGCTTCATTGCATGAAAAAAATATAGCTTGGTAGTTTAGTTTGGCAGTGACCAGCATCATAACGTGTCGAACGTTCGTCAGCTCACCATCGCGTGACAAAATTGTAGAATACTAAAACTCAATTAGTTTACCATACGTTGCGAGCGTTCATTATTTATTTATTTATTCAATATGAACTAAGTTACATACAAAATACAATAAACTTAGGCCCGATATTACAGTCGGCCCTCAACTCATTGAGTTTGTTAAACTCAAGATTAATGTTAAGGGGAGATTGAATCCATTTCCGTATTACAGTGCAATATGACATGTCAGTTACTAAATCTTCAATTATAGACATATTTCACTTTTTCTGTGGTTATTATCTGTCAAATTTAAATAACCTCAAATAATACGAAATACAAAACGGGACGCTACGACTTTAAATACCATTGTTTTATTATCCAACATGGTAAATTTAATTTTTTCACCAAAATAATGCTTTTAAATGCCCATGTTCAATACGGCAGTCAGTTTGTTTTGTTGTGTGGCGCCACCGTCGATACAACTAACGCCTTTAGTGATACAACACTGAAACTACACACGTTGCCTAACGCCTCTAGTGATAGAAACTGAAACTACACGAGTTGCCTAGCAAATGACAGTTGACTCACAGTTAAGTACTTAATCTGCCAGAAACGTTGAGTTAAATATTTGTCGTTTAATGACATATTTGAGGGAAGATTAGGCCTAAACGGACACTGTAATACGCTATATTTTTGTAAAACTTGAGTTTAGCTCTTAAACTGACACTGTAATACCGGCCCATAGTATCCCCCGATAGGTAGGCGAGTATCTAGGTAAATTGAAACTATTTGCTTTGATGAATCCTTGTTCCATTGCTATTTTATTGTTTTTTTTTAGTTTTAAGTACCTAATTAAAATATTAATATATCGATAACACCAAAATAAACATTGTCCAGACCGACAATTAATGCGTATATTGTATTGAAGACTATCAGAAGAATTGACGCGACCATACTATGACGTCGTGCGCTCTGATTGTTTTTTCTCATAAAATGGCGGACTAACACATTTTGTATTTTTATATTTATAATATTATTATTCACTCCTTTAAAATGAAAATAAGTACATTTTTTAAATCTTTATAACCTATTTTATTTTTTAAAATCATAATTTCAATGATTTTTTTCTTACAGTCATGACACCTATTACATAACATTCTATTTTTTTTTTAATATATTAATCATAATATGTATATTAATCATAACAATTATCCCATATGTATATTAGATTCATCATAATACATTGTGTATTTCCATTTCAACCTCATGTAACACTGTACAACTCCCACAAACAATATAATAACATCATTTTATTTTATAATCAAGCAATGAAAGCCACCAAGTTATTTATTTCTGAAACGTTAAATATTCTCCACCACGTTACAATACTCGGTGCGTGTTATAACAGATGCGTCAACGATTCAATAGAGCGGATAGTGTGTATATATATATGTATATGTGTATATATATATATATATATATATATATATATGTGTATATATATATATGTGTATATATATATATATGTATATACATATATATATATATATATATATATATATATATATATATATATATATATATATATATATATATATATATATATATATATATATATATATATATATATATATATATATATATATATATATATATATATATATATATATATATATATATATATATATAT